>ML784302.1:484192-519621 GCA_009831015.1 Picea engelmannii | reverse complement strand
GTCGACCTAGATCACATTCCCCTAGAAGATAAGGATTACAATATTACAGAGCCGAAGTGTGAATTTGACTTCTTCGAATTACACTTCTGGCTAAAAGATATCTTCCTAGATCAGAGTGATGAAATTGAACTCTAGGAGTCCAATTTTCCTCCATACATGTTCCCTCAGACCTTCCACTTCCCCGAATTTGCTTTTAAATGCCAAGCCCATTATATTCCCATCCAAAGGGCCATTGTTGCCTCTTCTGACGAATCCTTGTTCACCATTACCCCCGAATCCATTAACCAAATGCTACAAATCCCAACAAATGACTCTATAATCCCATTTTTTGTCGAAGCCCTGAACGACCTTTACAAGAAGCTCTCCTTCCCCCAAAGAGCCTAGATTTTCGAGATCTTTCTACCAGAAAACGCTCAATTGCCCAAGAAAAATCCTCCTTATCCATCCTTCATTTTCTCGGTGAGGGAAAAGAAGACCATTTCTATTATTTGTTACCTATTAGGATACTTCTCAAATGAATGGGTAGATAAGCCTATCTTAGGATTTTTATCCATTTTTTCCACATAGGAGAAAGCCACAGTTCAATTTGATTTCAATCAGTTTCTGGCTCATAATATACATGATCTGTTTTTCAGGTTTTCAACAGAGGGAATGTTAATATATTCCTCAGTGCTCGTGTATTTATTCTTGTTTTTCCATTTAGACGAGTTTCCATGTGCTTTTTAGAAATTGGATCAATAAGGAAACCCATAGTCAATGACCTCATGGACCTTGATAGTGAGGAAAAATTCATCTGAATTCAGCTTCAAGGATTTCATAGACCATTTTTATCACCCAGTGGTTTTCATGTTGAGAAATAGAATAGATCCAAGGATCAATGAAGAATTTCAAAGAATCCTTCACCTCTCTGATCTAGCTCAATAGGAGATTGGTACTTATATCAAAGCCACATTGAAATAAGAGTGTATGGATGTCATTTTCCACCATACAGACTGCCAAAATATCTCCCTGTAATTATTTTTTCACTGGAATACATCAGGAAAATGGTGAACTCTGATGACATCCATTTTGTTTCAGTCAAGAAGAAAAAACAACTCAAAATTAAGACCCAAATTGGCCCTTTCATATGCAACAACATAGCTGCAGGAGAAGAGGCATATAACCTCTGGAAGAAGATGAGTTTCACTCAGAGTTTCACTTGGAATTATGACCCATTTGGTGTCATCTCAGAACTCAAGGTCAAACAAAGGAGCACTCCTTATGCTCACATACAGAAGCCATACATGGAAAAATATATGAACCCGACATAATGGCAAGAGAAAAATTTAGTGGAAACAAAATAACAACCTCTCCCTGTCACTTCTTCACATACCAACACACCTCAAATACAAACATAAAAGAGAGCAAGGAAATACGTTTCTCCATCAATCATAGAGGTGTCAGCTGAAGACTTCCAATTATACAAAAAAAGGGCCAAACCCAGTCACACACCAGACCTACTCAATGAAGGAGAAATAAAGTCCACCATAGTCACGGAGGGACCACATTCCTCAACCTTTTGAGACAGTCAGTTCATAGTTTCCACATATTCATCTAAAAAATAAACAGACACTACTATGTCAGTTGAAGCATCCCATGAGAAAACAGAGTCAAATATATTTGACAAGTACAAATAGATCAAACAAAGGAATGAACTCCTCAACATCAGCACATTTTCCCAATTCTGGAAGCAGACCTCCACTTCTCAACATAGACTTCTATCATCATTTGACACAGAGAAAGGAAGAATGAAAATATAATTCCTGCAAGCAAAAGTTCCTCATCCCAAGACAATTGTTGACTACAAGAAGACTTCCTTTTAGTTTGATGTGAAGGAGGTCCATCCAATGGACCAAATGGACATGCATAGGAAAAAAAGGGAGATGATTTTATCCACCTTGACAAACACCTCAATGACTGCATCAAAATTGCATGTGTCTATGAATAATGTTCTATCCCAATTGAAGATGGAGAAAATCTCTTCTTTGGCCAAAGAAAACAAGATCAAATCACTAGAAGAATTGGTGTTGAAGATTGGGTATGACCCATCAAATGTCAAGGAAGATGAGGAATTAATGAAGAAGACAAATGCTGATATAGAATCCTTGAGAAAGAAAATGAAGCCTCCAGCTACTGAAGATTCACAATAAAAAGAGGTGGTTGAAACTGAAGGCCACAAAGAAGAAATGTTGAATCTTGTCATTGAAAAAAATTCATAGATAAGAGAGATGGAAGTAGAATTGGATAAACTAATAAAGGATAAAGAACAAAGTGTGCAGATGGTCATTATTCCACTGGAGGCAGTCCCTCTGACAAGAGTTAAAAAAAAAAAAGCAACTACATCAGTAGAGATTCTATCAATAATCCCAGTACAAGATTCAGAGGCATCTAAGAAACTTGTGAAGTCTATGGAAGACATGTCCCTCCAAGGGGAGGAGATCGGGAAAATGAAAGAAGAAGTAAAAACCCTCCAAGAGATGAAGTCTATGCTCCAGGCCAATCACCATGCTGAAATGCATAAGTTTCAAAGACTTAGTCAACAACTACAACAACTACAAAAATATATTGTCATGGCAAAGACCTTATCCAAAGCTAAGGAAAACATCTGGTTGGATATCAACAAGTCTATGGCATAAATTTGGCCATCCATATAGATCATCTTTGAACAACATGAATTGGTACAAAAGGTCGGAGAAGCAATTGGGAAAATAAGAGAAGATATAGAAGAAACACCTACAGAGGCCACTTAACTCATCAAATTCCTAAACTCCAAAAAAAAGTAGGAGTTGGAAGAAATGAAGATTGAAGATAGGACAGAGACCATCCTTGAGATCAAAAAGGTCCTGATTAAGAAAGGATTGATGTTGCAGCTAGAAGAGAAGGCTCAGGTGATGGGCATTGGAGTGCAGATATTTTTCATTAAGATTGAATTACTAGATAAGAAAGGTCTTCATGGACTATTAGTACTCAATGACAAGTTAATCACTCTGTCAAATTACAAGCAGAAGATCAGTGCAGTGGCAAAGGAAAGTTCCAAGTTTGCAAGGATACAAGGAATCATTAATAGTATATATCTCCTAGAGAGACTACAGTTGGACCTGAGTATCCAGCATGAGATTAAACATATCTTCATCAGCAACCCCACTTTTTCTATGTATACTGAAATGGATGAGATATACAGAAAGTTACGCAAGGTTTCCATCCCAGGTAAAAAGAGATGGGAAGATATATGTTCTTTACTTGAGTAAAGATAATTTTTAGGTTTGAGTTAGCATGGAGAAGCCAACCAAATTCAAAGATGTGAATAATCAACCACTTTCCACAAAATTAGCACCAAAGATCTGAAAAAATCAACATAATTCCTATATTTTGTAATTTGAAATCTAATTAGTTAGATATTTTCTCCATAATATCCTAGTCATTTATGACAGGATCTGATGTAAATATTTGTATAAATACTTCTTCCTTCGAAGTATTGAGGGTTGATTTTTGCACCTAGGAGTCACTACTACATATTGAAAAACAATTGACAACCACTTGCGACGAAAGTACTCTTTTGTCGCAACATTCAAGAGAAAAAGTTCAATTATTCAAATTTTTTTAAATCCATCCCGTATTCATTGCTATATCGATGAATGTACTTTGTCTAAATTAATATGGTCAATGTTTGTTGCAAGAGAGACGAATGACCATTATAAGTGAATGTTAAAAATGACCGTTAAATATGACAAATAAATAGGTAAAAAAAAAGAAATATTTTAGGTCACCGTCATCGCAATTGCAATGATTGTGACCTAAAATTGAGCTATAAATATTTGACGATTTAAAGATCTTGCGACAATATTTCTATAACAACGATGGTTCTGAAAGGGTATTTTTGTGCTGAAGTTGTGCGGAAGAATTTCGTAGAATATAGTTAGAGGTGGGGAAAAAAGTAAAGCGGGTGAAAAGCGTGATGGTAGATGTTATTGCCCTTGTAAAAAATGTTGTCTCATACGTCCCATAAGAATTTTAATAGCAACAACTACAAAACATTTCAGGAAATATGGACATATTGATGGAGGATCGAATGAATATTGTCCCATGGTAATTAGCTATATATTCATTATCTTTTTTTATTTTTTCAATTTTATATAAAATCATATATATGTATATATATTGTTTGAATGTTTGTTATAGTATACACTAATTTTTTATGATTGTTTGTAATTATAAAGTTAGAGTTTCCCTCTAACTTTCTACAGAATATTGCACCAAGTATTAGTAGAAATGATGTTATACAAGCTGAGGAACATCATGTCACGCTCCTCCTCGTTACGACGACAAACCTCATATAACAAATGCAATTTTGTTTTTTTTCTTTTAAAAGTGTGTGCGCACATGTACAAGAGAAACAAACACATTCGACTCTGCATCGCCACCCAACGACGAACAATACGCAAACCACAACGAACACAACAAGATGACATAAGATGCACAACAAGTAACTACATGCATTCAACGACAATCAATCGACAATAAGTAAGACTCACTACCCGCCCGTCCTACCCTGCAATGGTTAGGACCTCTAAGACACATAAGCAATGATCAAGCCCAGGCTCCCATCGATTTTAACCATTTAAGGTCTCAAGGTTGGTGACTGTTCTGAGGAACATGGAGGTGTCTACATCCCACACGACACAAGCAGACCAAGCACACAGAAGGTTTACCAACCAAGTACTACATTATTTAAATGAACAACAACCCTCATTTACTAATTCAGAATAATTTATTGTACTTAATTCAAGGACATTCCACCATATATGTTTATCAATAACAATAAAAATTACAATAACGCTGCCATGAAATAATAAACACATTACATTTATATCACATTAACTTTGCAAAAATAACAATCACCTTACATATTATGTTTTATCCATAACAATAAAACTGCAATATCATTGCCATAAAATGACAGCACCATTTCATTTTAAGTTACAATAACTTTGCAAGAATAACAATCGCATTACAAGACAATGATAATTAATAAAGCCAGTAAGGAAATTAACACAGCTTATTCCAACCTCCACTACGAGCCCTGCAATGCATGTCTAACGCACATAATATCATAAGGTACAATCTAAATCCACCTTGAAACATTTTCCTTTGTGAATTTTAATTTTTCAAGAGTCATCATAGTTCCATCTAAATCAATTTACCTTAAAATGGTATTTTTGTTATAAAAATTCTAATTTAAATCACTAACCAACAATCATGGGGATTATATACAGCAATGTCCGAGGAATTAAATCGTGTATATCTTAACAACCTTTACACACAAATTCCTCATCCCACTGGTAAGGATAATAGTAACAATGATATTAATAATTGTTATTATTATTATTATTAATAAAGGAAACACTTCATCAATCTAATTATAATAATCATTTTTAAAATCTTAAACCATTTCATAATCATGCAAAGATATCTAAAAAGGTTCTACAATATTCATACCCTTCATCCAATAATAATGAAACTCTACACTTGATAGATCATGTGCATTTTCGATGCCCCATATAACATGCTATAATAATTTAAAAGTTAAAACAAAAGATAACGGTGGAATAACGATATTAAGATATATCCAAATAAAATTTATAGAGAAAAAGGGTGAAAACATACGAGACAACGGATATCTTATCGGCCTATCTTTGGTATTAATAAATAATTGAGGGCTGAGGCAAGGGATAAAAGTTTTACTACACCTGTAAATATCCAAAATGGATAAAGGTAAAAGGAAGCACCAAGATTAACAAAGGATAGCTGTCACCGTAAACCAAAATATAAAGCTGGGAATTTACCCTATATGAAGGACTTGAAACGTTGTTAATGCATAATCAAAAGAAAACAATGTCACCATAAGGATGGGATTGTTGTCAAGTAAAAGTTATTTAAAATCCTTGTGGGTATACCAGTGCAAACAATTAGAAACAATGCAGAAAATAAGGATGAAACATTATGCCTATAATTAAGAGACAATCCAGAAATTAGATAAATCCACTCATTGCCAGAACAAGTTCTCAGAACTAAATTTTACAAAAACGGAATGCCAATACACTCATTGCCAGAACGAATTCTCAGAACAAATTTTACAAAACGAAAATGCCAATACACTCATTGCCAGAATGAATTCTCAGAACTAAATTTTACAAAAACGGAATGCCAATACACTCATAGCCAGAACGAATTCTCAGAACAAATTTTACAAAATGAAAATGCCAATACACTCATTGCCAGAACGAATTCTCTACAAAAACGGAATGCCAATACACTCATTGCCAGAACGAATTCTCAAAACAAATTTTACAAAACGAAAATGCTAATACACTCATCCATCCCCCACGTTTCTCCATTAACTATTTTCTTTAATTTATTAAATTGTCTTATTTTCCTCACCCACCTAGAGTTGCTCCTAAATTTACTCCTAGGTGTTCCCAGATTCCCTCACAAGTTTAAATACTTTCCCTAAAATGAAGTTGTTAATTTAGTTCAAATTAGAAGATTCTTAATTGCAGATTCTTTACTATGTTGACCTCGCTTTTTACCAAAAGTTCCCCTCTTTCCCTTATTATGTTTCCTCCATTCCTTAGTTTCCTAATTTTTATTATTCCCTTCTTTCCCCTTTTTATTAGAGCCAAAATGGCATTTGCGCTATTTACTCTTTTCCTTTTATTATTAATTTAATATATTTTTACACTTTCACAAATTAAATAATTTATTTCTTCTTTACCTTTGATATCCATAGATTTTAATTAAGTTCTTACTTTCTTCATTTTACCCAAAAATTTATGAAGTCCACAACTATTACTTAAGTGGTTTTTAGTTTAAAATTTATTATTTTATTTTTATAAGGTATTTTCTTAAGGGTAGACAAAATTTTACCCCTAGCAAAGTTTTAGACTTAGGACTTAGATTTTGAGCTAGGTGACATTTTAATTAGGGAAGTTGTTTTTTTTTTTAATTTCTTAATGAGATATTAGTCTTAGGCCATCCAAGTTCATTCCTTTAACATCATCAATGCGACGTGCCCTTTAGGACGCACTACGTGCTCCAAGGGTGCCACTTGCCTCTAGTGTTTCTTTTGTCCGACATGCCCTTCAGGACGGACCACGTGCTCCAAGGATGCCACTCACCTCTTGTGTTTCTTTTGCGCGACGTGCCCTTCAAGATGCATCACGTGCTCCAAGGGTGCCACTCGCCTCTTGTGTTTCTTTTGCGCGACATGCCCTTCAGGATGCACCACGTGCTCCAAAGGTGCCACTTGCCTCTTGACTGATTGGTAGACATCAATAACCCCTGGATTCAACACTCTTCCATGTGAACTTGTGGGAGACTAAGGGATTCTAAGGAATAAGGCCCCCGCCTTATTGCGCGCCCCTTAGAATCATCGTGAGCTACTGTCGCAGTCTACCCTCACGACATTGTGGGTCCTCTCGAACTAGGTAATTGTTAACCTACAGTTCGAGCCACGATGGGAGTGCTAGTAGGCTGTGGCAGGGCTGTTGTCCACACCTCTCCCTCAACCTCTCTGGTAGTCGTGTATGTGGCCCCTTTAATCCATATGTGAGTCTAGTCAGCAAGCTATCGTCAGCGTGCATCATCAACAATCATGTCAGAACATGTCCACATCATATCATCTAGTCAAACGTACTAAAATCACAGTAAAACCATCAAACCCCAATAGCACACTCTCTGACTTGATCCGGAGTCCAAGGGGTTTCGTTGATGCCTCTGCATCCTCAAGGTCCAAAACCATGCACAGTCAGTAAAACCAAGTCAATAGCACCTATCTATGTCAATGCAGCAAAACATCATGTCATCTACCATAACACATCATAATCAAGGAAAAATGTTTTAATATCATAATAGTCTAGATCACTTGCGAGCAAGTGTCCTCAAAGAATAAGTTTTCTCAGTGTGCCAAAACGGGATGTTACATACACCCCCTCTTGGTCTAAACTTCGTCTCGAAGTTTCATAGTATAAGTGCCGAAATAAGTGTATCATAGTATCATAAGTCTATCTATCAAAAAAAAGTGGAAACTGCTAGCGCATATCATATGCATCCTCCCAGGTCATCGAGTGCGGACTATAATTGCCCCACTGGACCTTGACCTGATCTACCATTCGATGTCGTAAATGTCGAACGTGGTGATCTATGATGTGGATCGGCTCAGCCGTGAGCGCTCCCTCGTCCGATACCTGCAAGGAACTCATGTCATTCACATGTGTAGGATCACTAATATAATGTCTCAAAACAGATACATGAAAAATGTCATGCATACGCCTCAAGGAATCATGAAAGGCTAGTCAATAGGCCACGGGCCCCTTTCTCTCCACAATCTCAAAAGGTCCCACGAACCGAGAGAGTTTAGCTCCCTTTCCAAACTTGATTGAACTCTTATGCGGTTTAACCTGCAAGAAAACTCGATCGTTGACCTCGTAACTATGGTCGGTTCATTGCGCATCAACATAACTCTTCTGTCGATACTGCGCTTCTTTAATCCTTTGTCTTATGGTTTGCATTTTCTCTTCCATTTCTTGGATAGCTTCTGGTCCCACCAAGACCCTATCCTCAAGCTGATCCCAACTCAAGGGCATCTGACATGGTCACCCGCAAAGAAACTCGAATGGTGCCATTTTAATAGTGCTCTGGTAACTGTTGTTGTAAGCGAACTCTACTAGAGGCAAGAATTCTTCCCAACACTTTTGTTGGTCTATTACATACATGCACAACATGTCTTCCAAGGTTTGGTTTGTTCATTCAGTCTATCTGTCAATCTCTGGGTGATATGCAGTACTAAAGTTAAGTTGGGTTCCCAAGGCCTCTTGGAAACTCGTCCAAAATCATCCAGTAAACACCAACCCTTGATCAGATATAATCCTCTTAGGCATGCCATGCAGCCTCACAATCTCACTGATGAAAACTCTAACTATGTCAGGTGCTTGATTTGTTGTATGCACAGGAATAAAGTAAGAACTCTTCATCAGAGTGTCTACTACTACAAAAATTGAGTCATGTCTCCTGGCCGTCAGTGGCAATCCAACAATAAAATCCATCGAAAGAACCTCCCATTTCGATTCCAGAATGGCATGTGCTTGAAGTAATCCTGCTAGGTGTCTATGTTCATCCTTTACCTGCTGGCACTCCAGACATCTGGCCACATAGTTGACTATGTCGGCCTTCATTCCCTTCTAGAAGAATAAGGGTTTAAGGTATGCCCTCATCTTCATGACTACTGGGTGAGCTATGTAAACTGCTCTATGAGCCTCACTCAGGATCAACATCCTCAACTCGTCGTTTGGCAATACATAAATCTGACTTCTAAACCTCAATAACCCATCACTATCAAATGAAAATCCCTCATATTGTGGTACCATCATGGTGTTTTGTCCGATAAAACCCTCGACCTCTTTGTACCAGTCATCATCACGCTATAAAGTGAGAATCTTCTCACATAGATTCGTCTAAAGAGGTAACATAAAAAATATGCGTGGTATCCTTCAAGGCATATACAATGGCTAATAACTCCAAATCGTGCATCGCATAGTTTTCCTCATGCCTTCTCAGTTTCCTCGAAATGTAAGCAATCACTCGTTCAACTTGCATCCAGACTTCGCCAAAACCTTCCTTGGACGCGTCTGTGCATACCAAGAAGTCCACGTCCATGTCAGGGACCTTTAGTATCGGTGTTGTCGTCAACAACTCCTTAAGCCTTTGAAATGCTTCCGCGCATTTCTCGGTCCAAACAAACTTCTTGTTTTTCTTCTGCAATTTTGTGATCAGATTTGCTATCTTCGAAAATCCCTTGACAAACCGTCGATAGTATCCTGCTAAACCCATAAAGCTACGCACTTCCATGACATTCATCGATGCAGGCCATTCCATAATAGCCTCGACCTTGGCTGGATCCATGGCGATACCTTCGTCGGAGATGACATGCCCTAAGTAGTGAATCCTCGATTGATAAAAAGAGCATTTGGACAACTTCCCATACAATTTGTGCTCTCGCAGACACTATAGTACCAAGCACAAGTTCTCTTCATGCTCCTATGTCATCCGAGAGTAGATAAAAATATCATCAATGAATACTTGGACGAACTTGTCCAAGTACTCGCGGAACACCCCGTTCATCAAACTCATAAATACCCCTGGGGTGTTTGTCAGTCCAAATGGTAAAACAGTAAACTCGTAGTGTCCAAACCTCGTCTTAAAGGTGGTCTTAGGGACGTCATCCTCCTTGATCTGTAACTGGTGATACCCTGATCGCAAATTGATCTTGGAGAACACCGTTGCACCCTTCATTTGATCCAACAGATCATCAATTCTCTGCAAGGGATATTGATTCTTGATTGTAGCCTTGTTCAGTTGACAGTAGTCAATGCAAAGCCTCCATGATCCATCCTTCTTCCAAATGAAAATAACAGGTGCACCCCACGGTGACACACTAGGACATATCAGTCCCAGGTCCAGCAACTCCAATTTCATTTTCAACTCTTGTAACTACAGGGTGTACATCCGATAAGGCGTTCTTTCTATCGGTTCAGTCCCCAATTTTAGGTCTATGGTAAACTCCAACTCTCTCTCTGACGACATCCCAGGTAACTCCTCCGGAAATACGTCCACAAACTCTCTCACCACCGGAAGGTGTTCTGGACCTTCTGCTACTCCCTTCTCATTTAACGCAAGGATCGCATAAAGCTTGCACCCCTTGCGCATACTCTTTCGTAGCTATAAGGAAGAGATGAACCTCAGGGAAACTCCCTGGTTTCGTCCTACAATCACATGTCTCTATCCCTCGTCATCGACCAAGCTCAACCGTTTCATCTTACAGTTGAGTATCGCCTCATACGATTCCAACCAATCCATACCAATTACGACATCATAAGATCCTAAGATCGTGATGTACAAGTTGTCCCTCATGACAAAATCTCCCAGGTTAAGGGAACAACCCATAACCTTTCCTCCAACCTTCTGTTTGGCTCCTGAGGCCATCTCCACGAAGCTAAACTCATTCTGTTTGACTGCCTTTACCTTAATCCTTTTTAGCACTGCACCAGAAATGAAACTCTCGGTAGCACCGGGATCTATCAAAATACTAAGGGTCTGGTCAGCGACAGTACCTGTCATCTCAAGCACAGTCAACTGGTGCTCTTCCTGGCGGTTATTCACCACTGCATGAATCCGATGGGCCTTGCGCATATCTCCCACTGTAGTGGGTCCGGCTGATCCAGACTCTATGGTCCTCTCCACAAGATAGTCGTGCTGGTAGTGTGGCTCCCCACACGTCCAACACCCCTTCTTCGGCCCAGTAGTCCTGGTACCCGAAGTAGAAGATGACAATGCACCGACTTGGAACCCTGGTCTATTCTGCTGAACAGGCCTAAACTACTGTTGTTGTTGGCGATGTTGTTGTTGATGTTGTGGTCCCCGATAAGGAGTCCGCTACTGAGGTGGTGGTCGTCGAGGTGTGGTGAAAGTGGATCCCCTCTGGAATCCACAATATCCTGACGTATGTCTCACTGGTGTCTGGTGCTACCGTGTTCCATATGAAACCTGCCCTACTGGTCTCGTTGGAGTCTTGGTCTGACCCCCACTATTAAGCTCCTCCTCTGTTATGAGGGCCTTTTGGACGACATCATGCAAGGTTTGAGGCATCAAAATCCTAACCTTTGTATGCAAGCTGTCGTTAAGGCCAAACACAAACCTATTGACCTTAAGTTTCTCGCTGTTAAGATGTGGAGCATACCGGAGCAACTCCATAAAATGTTCCTCGTACTCGGGCACTGTATGACCTCCCTGTCATAAGGCGTTGAACTCATTGAGATGACGCTCAATGAATTCCTCTAAAAGTTACCTCTCTCATAATCGTTCCTCGAATAGTTCCCATGACACGTCTTCGACGGCCATGTTCAGCTGCGGTAGGAGCGTCTTCGACCATAGAAGAGCGCTCCCCTTCAATTGAAAGACTGCCATGCAGACCTTCATGTTGGAGGTATAATCGCAAAGTACGAAGCACATCGCCATGTTCTCCAACCATGCCTCAGAAGCTATGCCATCTGGGGCACCAAAGAACTCAGGAAATTTGACCTTCTCGAGTTCACGGTGAATGATACCAGTAACGACTGGTGCATGCAGTGGAACCTTAGCGGGTGTCGGCGCCCTGGCCTCATCTCTGTCCAAATGGCTGATCAGTGCCTCAAACATGCACTGAAAGGATCTCATCATCCCGACTACATCGCCAAATGCTATCTGCTACTGTCCAAGAACTTTCTCGTCTCCCTGGCGGTTAGACCCCTCTGGCGTGGATGCTACTGGGGGCGTCGCGCCTCCTACCCTAGCACCCCGTCGTCTGCCTCTGCGGAATCCTCTAACCATGATTACCTGCACGCACACAATCAACTTGATTAGCAACAGTATAATCAAATCATGCCAATGAAATCCGTAGGGATCCCAAGTCACGGGTCGAACCCACTCTAATACCATATGTCACGCTCCTCCTCGTTACGACGACAAACCTCATATAACAAGTGCATTTTTTTTTCCTTTTAAAAGTGTGTGTGCGCGTGTACAAGGGAAACAAACACATTCAACTCTCTGTCTCCACCCGATGACGAACAAGATGCAAACCACGATGAACACAACAAGACGACATAAGACGCACAACAAGTAACTACATGCATTTAACGACGATCAATCGACAATAAGTAAGACTGACTGCCCGCCTGTCCTACCCTGCAATGGTTAGGACCTCCAAGACACATAAGCAACGCTCAAGCCCAGGTTCCCATCGATTTTAACCATTTAAGGTCTCAGGGCTGGCGACTGTTCTAAGGAACATGGAGGTGTCTACATCTCGCCCGACACAAGCAGACCAAGCACACAAAAGGTTTACCAACCAAGTACAACATTATTTAAATGAACAACAACCCTCACTTACTAACTCAGAATAATTTATTGTACTTAATTAAAGGACATTCCACCATATATGTTTATCAATAACAATAAAAATTACAATAACACTACCATGAAATAATAAATAAATTACATTTATATCACATTAACTTTGCAAAAATAACAATCACCTTACATCTTATGTGTTATCCATAACAATAAAACTACAATATCATTGCCATAAAATGACAACACCATTTCATTTTAAATTACAATAACTTTGCAAGAATAACAATCACATTACAAGACAATGATAATTAATAAAGCCAGTAAGGAAATTAATACAGCTTATTCCAACCTCCACTATGAGCCCTGCAATGCATGTCTAACGCACATAATATCATAAGGTACAATCTAAATCCACCTTGAAACAATTTCCTTTGTGAATTTTAATTTTTCAAGAGTCATCATAGTTCCATCTAAATCAATTTACCTTAAAATGTTATTGTTGTTATAAAAATTCTAATTTAAATCACTAACCAATAATCATGGGGAATATATACAGCAATGTCCGAGGAATTAAATCGTGTATATCTTAACAACCTTTACACACAAATTCCTCATCCCACTGGTAAGGATAATAATAACAATGATATTAATAATTGTTATTATTATTAATAATAATAAAGGAAACACTCCATCAATCTAATTATAATAATCATTTTTAAAATATTAAACCATTTCATAATCATGCAAAGATATCTAAAAAGGTTCTACAATATTCATACCCTTCATCCAATAATAATTAAACTCTACACTTGATAGATCATGTGCATTTTCGATGCCCCATATAACATGCTAGAATAATTTAAAAGTTAAAACAAAAGATAACGGTGGAATAACGATATTAAGATATATCCAAATAAAATTTATAGAGAAAAAGGGTGAAAACCTACGAGACAGTGGATATCTTATCGGCCTATCTTTGGTATTAATAAATAATTGAGGGCTGAGGCAAGGGATAAAAGTTTTACTACACCTGTAAATATCCAAAAGTGATAAAGGTAAAAGGAGGCAGCAAGATTAACAAAGGATAGTTGTCATCGTAAACCAAAGTATAAAGCTGGGAATTTACCCTATATGAAGGAGTTGAAACGTTGTTAATGCATAATCAAAAGAAAACGGTGTCACCATAAGGATGGGATTGCTGTCAAGTAAAAGGTATTTAAAATCCTTACGGGTACACCAGTGCATACAATTAGAAACAATCCAGAAAATAAGGATGAAACGTTTTGCCTATAATTAAGAGACAATCCATAAATTAGATAAATCGTTATGCATATGTTATGAGACAATCCAGAAATCAATGACAGTTTAAGGAGGGATAACTTCATTTTCCAGGGATGGAGGTTGCCAGAGACGAATTTACAGAACAATACAAATGAAAATGCTCAACACCCATTGCAGAACGAATTCTATGAACAAATTTTACAAAAACAGAAATGCCAATACGCTCATTGCCAGAACGAATTCTCAGAACAAATTTTACAAAACAAAAATGCCAATACACTCATTGCGAGAACGAATTCTCAGAACTAAATTTTACAAAAACGGAATGCCAATACACTCATTGCCAGAACGAATTCTCAGAACTAATTTTACAAAACAAAAATGCCAATACACTCATTGCCAGAATGAATTCTCAGAACTAAATTTTACAAAAACGGAAATGCCAATACACTCATTGCGAGAACGAATTCTCAGAACAAATTTTACAAAACGAAAATGCCAATACACTCATTGCCAGAATGAATTCTTAGAACTAAATTTTACAAAAACGGAATGCCAATACACTCATTGCCAGAACGAATTCTCAGAACAAATTTTACAAAACGAAAATGCCAATACACTCATTGCCAGAACAAATTCTCAGAACTAAATTTTACAAAAACGGAAATGCCAATACACTCATTGCCAGAATGAATTCTCAGAACAAATTTTACAAAACGAAAATGCCAATACACTCATTGCCAGAACGAATTCTCAGAACTAAATTTTACAAAAACATAATGCCAATACACTCATTTCCATATTTAAAAACGCCCCCAGTGATATATAAACACCCACAGTCATATATAAATGCCCACATTAAACAAAACACCCACAGTCATATATAAAAACGCCCACCATAATTTATAAACACCTACAACAATACAAAATGTCCACAGTAATATATAAACGCCCCCATTATTACAAAACGCCCATAGCCATATATAAAAACGCCCACAGTCAGATATAAACGCCCACTGTCATATATAAATGCCCACATTAAAACAAAATGCCCACATTCAGATATAAATGCCCACTGTAATTTATAAACACCTAAAGAACACCAATAAGAAATTGCAACCAATAGTAAGAGAATGTCAGAGCCAAGGATAACTCATCGAAAGGATTGCGGGGTTATAACAGTCTAGGTGCAGAAAACAAACAACAAGGAAATGGGATTATCCAAAATTCAACACATCAATCATCATCATAAGGATTCATATACAACTTTAAACAATTTTCCTTTTATTCATAAACAAACAAATGCACTTGCGTACCTGTGACCGATGACTAATAACTCGAAGACACTATCCCGCACTTGAGCTCCGTGCCGCTCCCGCTCGTCGACCGCCGAGACCTCACCGGTACCTCCCAGCCAACACTAGGGGTACTCTGCTTCCCCCTTAGCCCTTCGAGCCGCAAAGGGGCCACACAGTATCCAGATGGTACATCTAGCTCCCAGCTCACCTCGCAAGGATGAGCTACCACTCCTATCCGAGCTGGGAAATCCCAACTCCCCACAAGTAATCAGTCAAGTCACAAATCCTACAACGTAACGTTACGCTAACAGTCGATCCCCCTCTTCCTTCTCTTCCCTTTCTTTTATAGATTTTTTTAGAACTTCCATCTTTCCTTCAATCACATTTAAATTAAGTTTTAATAAAAATCTTCTAAATATTCTCCTTCGCACAAGTGTCATCCATCACCAACATTTCTCCATTAACTATTTTATTTAATTTATTAAATTGTCTTATTTTCCTCACCCACCTAGAGTTGCTCCTAAATTTACTCCTAGGTGTTCCCAGATTCCCTCACAAGTTTAAATACTTTCCCTAAAATGAAGTTGCTAATTTAGTTCAAATTAGAAGGTTCTTAATTGTAGATTATTTACTATGTTGACCTTGCTTTTTACCAAAAGTTCCCCTCTTTCCCTTATTATGTTTCCTCCATTCCTTGGTTTCCTAATTTTTATTATTCCCTTCTTTCCCCTTTTTATTAGAGCCAAAATGGCAGTTGTGCTATTTACTCTTTTCCTTTTATTATTAATTTAATATATTTTTACACTTTCACAAGTTAAATAATTTATTTCTTCTTTACCTTTGATATCCACAGATTTTAATTAAGTTCTTACTTTCTTCATTTTACCCAAAAATTTATGAAGTCCACAACTATTACTTAAGTGGTTTTTAGTTTAAAATTTATTATTTTATTTTTAGAAGGTATTTTCTTAAGGGTAGACAAAATTTTACCCCTAGCAAAGTTTTAGACTTAGGACTTAGATTCTGAACTAGGCGACATTTTAATTAGGGAAGTTGTTTTTTTTTTAATTTCTTAATGAGATATTAGTCTTAGGCCATCTAGATTCGTTCCTTTAACATCATCAACGCAATGTGCCCTTCAGGACGCACTATGTGCTCCAAGGGTGCCACTCGCCTCTAGTGTTTCTTTTGCGCGATGTGCCCTTCAGGACGCACCACGTGCTCCAAGGGTGTCACTCACCTCTTGTGTTTCTTTTGTGCGATGTGCCCTTTAGGATGCACCACGTGCTCCAAGGGTGCCACTCGCCTCTTATGTTTCTTTTGCGCGACGTGCCCTTCAGGATGCACCACGTGCTCCAAGGGTGCCACTCGCCTCTTGACTAATTGGTAGACATCAATAACCCCTAGAGTCAACACTCTACCAGGTGAATTTGTGGGAGACTAAGGGCTTCTAAGGAATAAGGCCCCCGCCTTATTGTGCACCCCTTAGAATCATCGTGAGCGACTGTCGCAGTCTTCCCTCATGGCATCGTGGGTCCTCTCGAACTAGGTAATCGTTAACCTACAATTCGAGCCATGGCGGGAGTGCTAGTAGGCTGTGGTAGGGTTGTTTTCCACACCTCTCCCTCAATCTCTCTGGTAGTCGTGTGTGTGGCCCCTTTACTCCATATGTGAGTCTGGTCGGCAAGCTATCGTTAGCCTGCATCATCAACAATCATGTCAGAACATGTCCACATCATATCATCTAATCAAACGTACTAAAATCACAGTAAAACCATCAAACCCCAATAGCACACTCTCTAACTTGATCCAGAGTCCAAGGGGTTTCGTCGATGCCTCTACATCCTCAAGGTCCAAAACCCTACACACTCAGTAAAACCGAGTCAATAGCACCTGTCTATGTCAATGCAATAAAACATCATGTCATCTACCATAATGCATCATAATCAAGGACAAATGTTTTAATATCATAATAGTCTGGATCACTTGGGAGCAAGTGTCCTCAAAGAATAAGTTTTCTTAGTGCGCCAGAGCGGGATGTTACACATCATGACTAAGAAAATAAGGATCTCATGGAAGAAGATGATGGGACAAATCAAGTTAATGATCCCATGGAAGAATATGATGGGACAAATCAAATGATCCAAGATTTGTTTTCACAGCTGGATGAGGATGGGGACAATGTTGGTATTTATGATGAACATCTATTAGAAAAGGAAAATAAACGACTTTATGAAGGATCAAGAGAAAATATTCTCTCCACTACATTGCTTCTAGTGAACTTAAAGGTTATGAATAATTTGTCGAGCACTTGTATGACATAGATCCTAAGGTATGTAATATGTTTCATCTCATATTATACATAAATGTTTATTTTTTTCTATTTGTTTTTAGTGTTAATTAATGTGTAAAATAAGAATGCAGTTTTTACGATTAATATTCTTACATTAACTAGTTATTTGTTATGTTGTAGATTGTTAGGTGAATTTTTTGTTACCATCGTCAAATATTTTATCTCGCACATATCGAGGTTTGCATGCCATTATGAAAGACATTGGAATGGATTATCAAACTATAGATGGATATCCTAATGGACATATTATATATTATGGACAACATGCTTCGAAAAAAGAATGCCCGCAATGTCTTATTAGTAGATATCGAACCGATCAAGTAACAAAAAGGGTGCCTCAAAAGGTTCTTTGTCGTATTCCCATAATTCCACATTTGCAGCGATTGTTCAGTTGGGAAAGCATAGAACAATTTATGGATTACCATGCACTTGAAAGAAGTGGAGATGGTGTTCTTCAAATGCCTATCGATGGTTCTGCATTTAGGGAAATTGAGGAAAAATGGGCAGATTTCAAAGATGAACCTCATAATGTTAGGCTTTCATTGGCAGTTGATGATGTTAATCCATTCGGAGATCTTAGGTCTATTTACATAGTGTGGCCTATTTTTGTTATCAACAATAACATTCCTCCGTAGATGTCAATAAAGAGGGAGCACATAATGTTGACAATGATTGTTCCAGGTATTTGTTTACAGTAATTTTTTGAATTTAACATTTTCATTTGTTTCAATTTTTTCATAATATATTTTGTTTATTTATTTAATTATATATATTACATGATATCATTCCTATAGTAATTATGTGTAATTTCAAACAATTAGGTAAGTACCAGGTTAAAGATATGAATGTATATATTGAGCCTCTTATCGACGAGCTACTAAAGTTATGGGTTGGTATCATAATGTATGACATATGTAAACCAATCGGGGAGAAGACATTTAAATTCCGTGGAATACTTTTATGGAAAATTCATGATGCCCCTAGACTAACACATTTTTGTGGTATGTAGCATTCTAATATTTCTCTTTAATACTATATAATATTTTAATGTTATCATGGTGAATTTTTAATTTTTAAATAATCTCATCATATAATTGACATTAATCCATTTGTTGCAATTCTTCAAACAAAGGGTAAATTTGCATGTCCAGTTTATGGCCCTAAGATGAAGTATCGTCATTCAATTTTTTTAGGAAAGATGATGTTTGATGAGTATAAGCACCTTCTTCCTAAGAACCATAGGTATCGTACTACTAAAAAACATCTTTTCAATGGGAAAGAAGAGACTGGTTTAAAACCACGAAGAATGACACCTCACCTATGGAGGTTGGAATATAATAGAAATAGTCAAGGTACTCAATTTCATAATGTATCATAGATCATGTATTGTTTTGAATGTTTATTTTAGTCATTGAATTTATTTTACCATATTTGATAATTATTTTTGTGATTTCTTTTATGCTTCATGAAGGTCGCAATCATCATGAAAGTAATAATAATGGGCTTCCACAAGGAATGAAATGTTATCCCGCTCAATTCATGAGGTTTCCCTACTGTGAGGAGCTAAAAATAGCTCATTTTTTTTATACAATGCATATCGAGAAGAATGTGACTGAAACGTTATGGCGAATCATAGATGGTAGGAGGGACAAAGAAAAAATTGTCAACATTTGTACTAACATTCAGGAAGCCAATCATGCAATGCGAAGTGTGATTCGATATTCAAATAGATAAAATGGAGTACTAGATCGAAATAACTTTCCATGGTTATTAACAGAGAAACAAAGCAATGATGTAAAAGAGGTCATTCAAAGAATTAAATTTCCCATGGGTTTTGCTTCAAACATAAAAAAATATGTTAACGAAAAAAGGTGAATTTGGTGGGGTAAAAACACATGATTGACATACCTTCACTAAGGTAATAATTTTGGTATACATATTAGCCTTATAGATCTTTTTTTTTTTTTTTCTTGTCTACTTTGGTCGAAACAAATAACGATTCATTTTGTTGTTACAGTATGTTATACCGCTATCTCTCCCAAACAACTTCGACAACAACATCAAACAAGTTATATATGATCTTGGAAAATACATGAGGTAAGTAGTTGTGATTTATATGCAAAATGTTCTTTCAAATTATGTTTGTACTTAATGACACGTGTTTTACTTGTAATGTAATATATTATATTATGTTATGTTGAAACATGTTATTTTCATGTGTCATGATCTCATGTAGATGGTTGTCATTGAAAGAAATCCATGAAGATGATATAAAGTATTGGAAGAGAGAAATTCCTCGTCTAATGTGTGAAATGAAAAAGTATATACCTCCTACATTTTTCAATGCACAAGAACACTACCTCATACACCAAGTTGAGGAGATTGAAATTTGTGGAAATGTTTGCACAAGGTCAATGTGGATGGTGGAGAGGCACTTGAAATAATTGAAGGCATTGGTTAGACAAAGAGCACATCCCGAGGGTTCTATGGTGGAGGGATATATGATATATCAATCCATGTTGTATATTAGCCAACATCTTCATAAATTAGCAGCGCCAACTATGCATGCAGTGGATCACATTTGGGATGTGAACTCCATAAAAAAAATTGAAGATTAGGAGCATCTATTGGGGCGAGGTAGAATGAAAAAAATGAGAGGTAATATATTAATAATTGTGAAAATTTATATTAATAATACATATAAAGTTTCATTTTTTTGTGTATATGATCATACTCATTAATATATTAATATAATTTATTTCATAAATTATAAATATTTATAATTACCTGCTTATTGTATGTTATAACTAACATTTAATATTGGTGAATTATGTTTTTTTGATTCAGTTTCTCAAGAGTGGGATGCACTGCAATTATACATTGCAAATAATCTTGACTGGATGAATGTATGGATTGAAAGATGTAAACAACATAATGGAGGTAGGTTATCATGGAAATGATCGTCTGAATTGGTTAGAGAAGTTTTTTGTAATGGAGATGCCAATGTTACGTAGAGGGAAATTGATTTATCATATGGTTTGAAAGATGGACAGGTAAACAAATTCACCCATTTTATTTAGTTATTTTAAATTATATTAAAGTGACTACATGTGTACTATATTTTTCAGATACTTTCAAAGTTATATAAATATATGTTAATTTATTAATTGACAATGCATATTTTACATATCTGACATATTGCAGTTGAAACACCATAAGGCTATGTGGTGCAATAGTCATAAATTCCTCATCAAACTATTGGATGAAACCAGGAAAAATTTTGATAGTGGGATAACTGCAGTATTCCCGGTCACTAATGTTTCCTTTAGGAGTGACAAACATTCCCAAGAATCTGAAAATAGATATTATGGGTATTTAAATGATATACTTGAGCGTGACTTTAATTCCTTCAAATTAGTTATGTTCAATGTCAAATGGTATAGGTTACGAATGCATGAACGTGATGAGGAAATAACTGTTATTCAACATGCAAACATATTTCCAATGATTAAAACAACGGTGTTTGAAAGAGGACATGATCGCTATGTTTTTCCAAGCCAATGTGACCAGGTCTTTTACTCAAATGTTCTAGGTGAAAGGGATTGGTCATTTGTTGTTAGATATGATCCAAGAGGAAGGCCAATTAAGTATACTCATTTACAGGAAGAAGATGATTCGATAGATCAGACAGAGCTAGAAGATCATGGAGGGTCAACAGATGAAGAAGATGAAGAAGATCATGATCCAGGTGTAGGAGACAATATTTCAATTCTTGATGATGATGTTGATGAAAATATGCTCGAAAATGACATTGATGACGATGATGATATCATCAATCCTTTCAACATTGTTTCAGAACTAGATGATGATACAGATGTCGATTTCGATAAAGAAGATCAAGATAGAGAATAAGGATGATTACACAGATGTTGAGGTTGGATTAGGTATGTGACTATATAATATTTTAATTTGTATGAATTATTCTCGTAAAATAATTTGCTTTTAATGTCATGGGTTAATTACATGTTTTTAAGTTTTATGCGATGTTTTTATATCCTATGTTACATGTTGTTTAATTATTATTTGAAACCTGAAAATAGTTGCCAATATACTAAAGTACGTGGTAGATAAAAATATCATTTAGAAACACATAATTTCATGTACCTTCATTAATTTTTGTTTTTGTAGTTTTTGTGCATGAATATTAATAGGACGTTGCTTTCCATTATTTTCTATTTTATAGATTGAGTTTTGGGGATCAATTGAGAGTGATGTAAGGGGGAGGGGAGGGGAGGGGCCATATGAGCTTCCACCTTCATGTGGTTGGCCTTGTTCAGTAGAGGATAAATTATTCTTGAAACCAAGAGAAACTCTTTCATTTTTATACCATCATGATCATATAATATTTCATCAATATTGGTACCTATTTGAATCTTCTTAGAATTGATATTCGTTACATAGTCATTGAGAAATGACAAAAGACTTATGTAGAGGATATTAATTTGGTCTTTGTGCGGGACATTTTATGCCATTAGTATGTTTTGTACAAAAATAATGGATCTTGGGGACTACACCATGGTCAAGGAACGAGGAACAAGGAACAAGGAATGAGGAATGAGGAACAAGGAACACAGAACAAGGAACAAGGAATGAAAATTGTACGAGGACTAGATATCGGCAACAGTGACCTACGAATGGGGCCAACGTTGAAATTTTTTCAAACAGTTTTTGTATGCACTGAAATTTGTAATGGATAGACTATTGGCATGCCTTAATGATATGGGATGGTTTCTGGACTCAAATTTGATTGAAACACCCACTTTCTTCCATCATCAATTCCTCATGTAAACCATAAACCCTAATTTTCTTTCAAAGTACACAATTTGGTTGACGCAAGTTTTAGGTTTTCGTCAATATTTCTTCATTTTTCTTTCAGGTTCTACATTAATGTATATAAAATGTATCTACATCATATTTGTGATGAAAAATCCCTCTATTTCCTTGATTTCTTAATAAGCACCATCAAGATACTAGAGGCGGGCAACAATGACATATGAATGGGGCCAACATTGAAATGTTTTCAAACTGTATCTGTATGCATTGAAATTTGACCTAGATAGACTATTCGCATGCCTTAACGATATGGGAGGGTTTATGGACTCAAATTTGGCTGACACGCCCACTTTCTTCCATCATCAATTCATCATGGAAACCATAAACCCTATTTTTCATATGTTCTAGTAGATATGTTAATGATTCCAAGTTTCATATTTGTATTTGATTGAAGGTCCAGCCAGCTTGCAAAGTATCAAATTGAAATTTCAAGTTGATAAACAAAATATGAAATGAATCCAAGAATCATTCGATATCGTTGGAAGAGAGACGAATGCAAATAATCTTGCGACAAATTTTCTATATTATCGACGAAAAAAGTTCGTCGATAGTATAGCTAATTTGTCGCAAGAATATTGTGTCTAATTTGAATGGTGTTACATGGTTTGCAAGGAGTGTAGGGATTATATTATGGTGTAATGTAGTTTAGTATATAAGAACAATCTCTATGCCAAACCTCAAAATTGATAGTACCATATCTTGTTCAAAAGACAAACATTCTTGGTATGTTTCCTTTGTGGTGGCTCAAGCCCTCAATACACATGATGCCTTACAATGAAATGTAACAATTTTACTATTGAATGATAGTGTTATGTCACCCATGGTTAAGGAAATAACTTAAGGTTCTTAGGTCCTATTTGAATCTTCTTATAATTGAGATTCATTACCTAGTCATTGAAAAAAGACAAAATACTTATGTAGCGAATATTAATTTTGTCTTTGTGTGGGACATTTTATGCCATTAGTATGTTTTGTACAAAAATAATGGATCTTGGGGACTACACCATGGTCAAGGAATGAGGAACGAGGAACAAGGAATGAGTAACGAGGAACAAAAAATAAGGAACAAGGAACAAAAATTGTATGAGGACTAGACACCGACAATAGTGACCTGCGAATGGGGCCAATGTTGAAATTTTTTCAAACAGTTTCTATATGCACTGATATTTGTCATGGATAGAATATTTTCATGCCTTAATGATATGGGAGGGTTTCTAGACTCAAATTTGACTGACACACCCACTTTATTCCATCATCTATTCATCATGTAAACCATAAACCCTAATTTTATTTCAAAGTACACAATTTGGTTGACGCAAGTTTTAGGTTTTCACCAATATTTCTTCATTTTTCTTTAATTTTATACATTAATGTATATACAATGTATTTGCGTCATAGTTGTGATGAAAAATCCCTCTATTTTTTTTTATTTCTTAATAAACACCATCAAGATACTAGAGGCGGGCAACATTGACATGTGAATGGGGCCAACATTGAAATGTTTTCAAACTGTATCTGTATGCATTGAAATTTAAATTGGATAGACTATTCACATGCCTGAACGATATGGGAGGGTTTATGGACTCAAATTTTACTGACACACCCACTTTTTTCCATCATCAATTCATCATGGAAACCATAAACCCTATTTTTCATATGTTATAGTAGATATGTTAATGATTCCAAGTTTCATATTTGTATTTGATTGAAGGTCCAACTAGCTTTCAAAGTATCAAATTGAAATTTCGAGTTGATAAACCAAATATGAAATGAATTCAAGAATCATTCGATATCATTTCAAGATATATGAATGTAAATAATCTTGCGACGAATTTGCTATACTATCGACGAAAAAAGTTCGTCGATAGTATAGATAATTCGTCACAAGAATATTGTGTCTAATTTGAATGGTGTTACATGGTTTTCAAGGAGTGTAGGTATTATATTATGGTGCAATGTAGTTTAGTATATAAGAACAATCTCTATGCCAAACCTCAAAATGGATAGTACCATATCTTGTTCATAAGACAAACATTCTTGGTATGTTTCCTTTATGGTGGCTCAAGCCCTCAGTACACATGATGCCTTACAATGAAATGTAACAATTTTACTATTGAATGATAGTGTTATGTCACCCATGGTTAAGGAAAGAACTTAAGGTTCTTAGGTCCTATTTGAATCTTCTTATAATTGAGATTCGTTACATAGTCATTGAAAAAAGACAAAAGACTTATGTAGTGGATATTAATTTGGTCTTTGTGTGGGAAATTTTATGCCATTAGTATGTTTTGTACAAAAATAATGGATCTTGGGGACTACACCATGGTCAAGTAACGAGGAACAAAAAATAAGGAACAAGGAACGAAAATTGTACGAGGACTAGACACTGGCAATAATGACCTGCAAATGGGGCCAACGTTGAAATTTTTTCAAACAGTTTCTGTATGCACTGAAATTTGTCATGGATAGAATATTGGCATGCCTTAATGATATGGGAGGGATTCTGGACTCAAATTTGACTGACAGACCCACTTTATTCCATCATCAATTCATCATGTATACCATAAACCCTAATTTTCTTTCAAAGTACACAATTTGGTTGACGCAAGTTTTAGTTTTTCATCAGTCTTTCTTCATTTTTCTTTCAGGTTCTACATTAATGTATATAAAATGTATCTGTGTCATATTTGTGATGAAAAATCCCTCTATTTCATTGATTTCTTAATCAACACCATCAGGATACTAGAGGCAAACAACAGTGACATGTGAATGGGGCCAACCTTGAAATGTTTTCAAACTGTATCTGTATGCATTGAAATTTGACATGGATAGACTATTCACATGCCTTAACAATATGGGAGGGTTTCTAGACTCAAATTTGACTAATACGACCACTTTCTTCCATCATCAATTCATCATAGAAACCATAAACCCTATTTTTCTTATGTTCTAGTAGATATGTTAATGGTTCCAAGTTTCATATTTGTATTTGACTGAAGGTCCAGGTAGTTTGCAAAGTATCAAATTGAGATCTCAAGTTGATAAACCAAATATGAAATGAATCCAAGCATCATTTGATATCGTCGCAAGAGAGACGAATGTAAATAATCTTGCGACGAATTTTCTATACTATCGATGAAAAACGTTCATCGATAGTATAGCTAATTTGTCACAAGAATATTGTGTCTAATTTGAATGGTGTTAGATGGTTTTCAATGAGTGTAGTTCTTATATTATGGTGCAATGTAGCGTATTCTATAAGAACAATCTCTATGCCAAACCTCAAAGTGGATAGTACCATATCTTATTCATAAGACAAATATTCTTGGTATGTTTCCTTTGTGGTGGCTCAAGCCCTTAGTAAACATGATGCCTTATAATGAAATGTAACAATTTTACTATTGAATGATATTTTTATGTCACCCATGGTTAAGTAAATAACTTAATGTTCTTAGGTCCTATTTGAATCTTCTTAGAATTGATATCCGTTACATAGGTATTGAAAAAAGACAAAAGACTTATGTAGCGGATATTAACTTGGTCTTTGTGTGGGACATTTTATGCCATTAGTATGTTTTGTATAAAAATAATGGATCTTGGTGACTATGCCATGGTCAAGGAATGAGGAAAGAGGAACAGGGAATGAGGAACGAGGAACACAGAACAAGGAACAAGGAACAAAAATTGTGCGAGGACTAGACACCGACAACAATGACCTACGAATGGGGCAAACGTTGAATTTTTTTCAAATAGTATCTGTATGCACTGAAATTTGTCATGGATAGACTATTGGCATGCCTTAACGATATGGGAGGGTTTCTAGACTCAAATTTGACTGAAAAACCCACTTTCTTACATCATCAATTCATCATGTAAACCATAAACCCTAATTTTCTTTCAAAGTACACAATTTGGTTGACGTTGTTATCACCCTGTAATTTCCTAGGCTAAGGAGGATACCGGCAGGGGTAACCACAAAACCACTTGGAGTCAGGGATATATCCCTCCAATACTTAGAGAGGGATCTCTCTGTCATATTTAGATTTGTTTGGAATAGGATATTAGGCTAGTTATGCAGAACAAGGATTTTTTTTAATTTTTTGGTTGAGACCACGAAAAGAGCCATTGGGAAAAATGAAGTCAGGTCATGAACTTCAATTGTTTACAGTTCAACATAGGCTAACAACCTCCCTCAAACACTGAGTAAAAATAGGCACCTTGTTCAACAGGTATAAAGTGATGTAAAGGTAGTCTGAAAAAGAAAAGAGACCATTGCAATAAGGGGAATTTGACAAGGATGAATCTCTAATGGCAGATTTAGAAGAAAGAAAATTGGAGGTAGGCCAACAAATAGGGCATATAACCAAGGATGAATCCTCGAAGGAAAACCATGGACACATAACAATATTCAACTACATAAGAGGCACCGAACCATGGGTGAATATTTCCAGATTTCTTGTTCATGCTTTAGGTTCTTCCTCCAGTGGAGTCTTTGAGTTGGCATTGTTCTGGTGCTGACTGGAGTCACCAGGTGAAATATTTCATCCTTCTTGTGTCTGGTTACTGCCCACCATCAGTGATCAGATCTAGAATTTGAAGTGCACTACTAGAGAAAGTTCCCCAGTATGATTGCCATTTTGTTAAATCTTCGTAATTTCTCAGGCTGAGGGAGAAATTGATAGAGGTAACCAAAAAACCACTTGGAGTCAAGGATCTATCCCTCCAAGACTTAGAGAGGGATCTCTCTATATGATATATATTTTTTTGGATTGTATATTAGGCTAGCTATGCTGAATAGGATTTGTTTTTAGAGTTTTTGGTTGAGACAACAAAAGAGGACCATTGGCAAAATGGATTCAAGAAGTTAAATATGATTTGATGAATAAATAACAGAGATATATGTAATCAGGCAAGACAGTGACATCAGTGGATCCTTATAATTTGTGATATGGAAAGAGGAAAAGATCAGGGGTCATTTCAAATCCAGAGCATAGTTTATCTGAATTCTACATTAAATCTTCAGAAGAAAACATAAACATTGTTTTAAGCCAAATCAGAGTGTCCAAGAAAAATCCTGGGCATACTCTTCTTCTAAGAAATGAGGAAAGAAAAACAATATCAGAAACAAGAAAATGACAATTTACATCAAGAAACACTTCACCACAGAAACATGACACAAGAATATAGAAATAAAATGCCTTTGTATTCATCCATTACATTCTCTTACATCCTTTGAGAATTTTTACAGTAGGTGATGAAATTTCCATGTCATCTTTCCATTCAGGTCCCTCCAAGTCGAACCTTTCCTTTCTTAAAGGTCATAGGCTTTATAGCCTCTACAAACAAGTTCCAGATCCTATGCAACTAGATCTGATATACTAAAAATAAAACAAGATCAAATTAATATGATGTGTAGGATTGAGTCCCGATTTAAGGATCAAACCCTTATCAACCAAGTCTTCAGCAATCCTCGATCTTCTCAGTAGTCTTCAAAGTCTTCATAATATAGTAGAACATTTTCAAATTCCTTCTTTGACAACTGAGCAATTTTGGCCAAAAATAGAAAGGCCACTTAGTCTTATTTCCTTATCATCTTCCTCAAAAGATGGAAAGGGATGATGATCTGTATCCCTTTAATTCTTATCTTTCCTTAAAAAACATTCCCACATGATCTTGAAACAAAAATTCTCGATCTGAGCAAAAGATGGGTATTTTTCTAGTTCATGCGCTTTCGGTGACTTAGAAGCATAAAACCATGAGGATAAGTTGTCGAAAGTGGAGATTTCGGCAGCTAACAATGCCTTTTGAAACCCACACAAGCTGCTGAAATCACAGGCTTTGAAAATCTTCATCAAAACTTCAAAATTGAAATTCCTTCAGTCTTTCGAACTTCAAGGTTACTCATTCAAATTTTATGCAGCCTCTGCTAGATTCTCTAGGCCTGGATGAGATGTAGGCTTTGCATCTTTGAGCATTAGTTTCACCTTCAAACGTCTAGCTACCTTGTGCAACTTCTTGTTTTCTTCAAGTAGCCCTTTGTTCTTCTTTTCCAATTTAACATTCATTTTAGCTAGTCTTTGAAAACAGTCTCTTACCTCTATTGATGTCCTTGTGATGGTCTCATTTTGGGATTTGACCAAATTTTCCAGTAACCTCAACTCCATGACTTCTTCCTCAAGTGTTTTTATCTTCTTTGATGTTTACTTACTATGTTTTCTTGTTGATGCTTCAGGGGCCTCCAGATCTTGAGCTTCAGGTGAGAAATGTTCTTTTTCAAGAGCTTGAAAATCAGGGGCTTCATGCTCAGAACTTCAAACTCCAGGTGTTGTTTCTTTAGGAGTTGTTTTCTCAAGCACCTCTTCTTCTATAAGCTCTACCTCCTCCTCTGAATCTGTATAAGGCAGGTTCAAGACATTTTTACTAGAGGCACTAGTTTTCCCTTCTGTAGCTTCGTTGAAATCAAGATTATTTTTGTCTCTATTGGACTTAGAAGAAGAGGTTGGCTCCTCTGTAATCACTGGGGAAATGGCTCTTCTTTTCCTTTTACTACTCTGGGGTGTTGAATATTTATTAGATGAAGTCTTATTTTTGTCCTTAGGATGGGGTTTTCGTTCAAATTCACCCCAGAAGAGAAAATTCTCCCAATTCTTATCCCTCCTCTGCAATTCTTCAAGAACTATGAGTTTGATAAGGCTATGATGGAAAATCCTGCCCTGCACCTTGCTAGGTTTGGCCTGGACTTGGTGTGCCATTTTTTTCAAACATCTATGGAGGTAGAAGGGAAGATTCAAAGGATACCTACCTGTGAAATGGTTCATGAGCTCGAAATGGTAGAGCATCACTCTACCATATCTTCCTTCACATGTAATATATATCTAGATTGATTTGAGCAAGTGTTGCCATTTTTCCTCCAAGTAGGATCTAGGGGTATCTTTCTTCCAAATAATACATTTGTGCTCAGGCTTGAGATAAGACATGAACTCAATGTCTTTAGTAATGGTTGTTTTAAACCATTTTTCACCAGTCCTAGGTATCTCTGTTGCTGCTGCAACAATGGCTTCATAAACCTGCATCTCAATTGTTCCCACTGTGGCCTTGGCTCCATCAAAGGTTAAGGAAAATTCCTCAGCCACTCCTTGGTGAAAACCTTGTAGTTTTTCACAGTATCTGTAGCATCCAACATATCTGAACATCTAGAAAATCTCAGGGTGAGATTCCAAATATGCTATATCATTAAGCTCTTTCCTGAGCAGAGCCCCTCCCTTCTTCATCAACAAAACCAATTGTCAACACCTGCAATACAATAAAATTGGTCTTGGGGAGACATAGTGGCGTTGATAGAGGACAAATTGAAGCTCAAGAAGAGGAAAAAAGTGTGATATGGGGAAAAGGTTTGATTGACAATATTTTAGAATAAACCCTTAATAAAGAATGAAACTAAAATCATAATGATGATTGCATCATTCGACCAGGACAGAAAACCATGTGATAGATTAAGTAAAAAGTGAATAATGTGAGTTTATGGTGATCTTAGTTGGCAGCAGAGAACTTTGATCTACTAGATTAGGGTTTAATAGATTTCTCCAAATAATCATATCAGACATACATCACTTGCTCAGATCGTATCATGATCCAATTCCATTCAATTTCGGCAGCAGGTGAAGCTGTCTTTTTAATCATTATTGTGCTTTCGATATCTTAGAGCACCTCGCACATGCCTTTTTATCTACCGAAAGTGACAACTTTCGTCAGCTTAGAATGATTTGAAAAATGGCCCTTAGCTGCCGAAAGTGAAATTTTGGAGTTTTTTCTAATAAAAGTACGGACTCATCACTTCTTGAAAAGACAAGTCTAAAACTCATCTTAAAGTCACTTAACTCAAGAATAATAAAAACTCTTTCATCTAATGACCATCCTATCACCTAATGACAATAAATTGGAAAAATTATTTCAGGAGATAACAAGACCAACAAGCCAGGAACTTCGTCATGAGACCCACAAATAATATATGAATCATCAGATCTCCTATCATTATAGGACACTAACAGATGCAATTTTTAGGTTTTCATCAGTCTTTCTTCATTTTTCTTTCAAGTTATACATTAATTTATATACAATGTATCTGCGTCATAGTTGTGATGAAAAATCCCTCTTTTTCCTTGATTTCTTAATCAACACCATCAAGATACTAGAGGTGGGAAACAATGACATGTGAATGGGTCCAACGTTGAAATGTTTTCAAATTGTATCTGTATGCATTGAAATTTGACCTGGATAGACTATTTGCATGCCTTAACGATATGGGAGGGTTTCTGGACTCAAATTTGACTGACACGCCCACTTTCTTACATCATCAATTCATCATGGAAACCATAAACCCTATTTTTCATATGTTCTAGTAGATATGTTAATGATTCCAAGTTTCATATTTGTATTTGACTAAAGATCTACGTAGCTTGCAAAGTATCAAATTGAGATTTCAAGTTGATAAACCAAATATGAAATGAATCCAAGCATCATTTGATATCGTCGCAAGAGAGACGAATGTTTGGCTCATTTGAGATTTTTGGAGCCCCTTTCCTATTTAGTGGGGCTTCTCAGGTTGTTTCATGTTCATTGGGGCTTCTTGGGTTTATTCTTTCCCCCTCCCCCTTGGGGTAGGGAATCAATTCCTATGTATCCATATTATTTGCAATCATCATGCTTCTATGCAGGGATGATTTTAAGGATGGAAATTTATTTTAAAATGCAGAAACCTTGGCGAATATTACTAATCCCTCATTATGCGAACTATAAATGTTTGGCGATATTTTTGTAAAAATATTCAAATTTCTAAGGATTTTATATAGTTTTTATAAAATTTTGGCGATTTTTAAGGTAAAATAATTTTATCCTATAGCATTTGGGCGAATCATTTTTAAAATAGCAAATCTCATTTTTGGAAAAACCATGGAAAATTAGCCCATGAGTGAAATTTAGCCCCTAAAATAATCCATGCTTCTATGTTGGTCCTGACCCCATTGTTCTAGGAAGTTCTATGTATGATTGTTCATATCACTATATTATACTTTGGCACATATTTTCCATCCCCATGTTGTAAGATATTGAGACCCCATTTTGTCTCATTCACTTGGCTCCCTTATGCCATGCATGCCATTGTATCATTTTTATGAGATGTCTTAATGAGTATGGATATGCCTAACTTGTCCCTATTGGGATCTTGTGCACCTATCACCTTTTGAATTTGTTGTTGATAGGTGGTACTCTATTGTTCATCTATAGGTGGTCCTTCTTCCTTGGACACTTGTCTCCCTCCTTAGTCCTCTTTGAGCATTGCAAATAAAATTGTGATGTATTTTGGTCATACAATTTCCTCCTAACCTCACACATCATGGGGAAGTATGTTATCACCTAAAAACTACTCAATTGTGACATTTCCACAAGTTTTTGTTGAAATATACCATTATCAACATGTTTACTATCCATTTCACCTCACTTCCCACCTCCACTAGACCTCTGTAAGTCGCTAGGAAAAATCCTAATTTTGACCCATTAAAGCTAGCGCAAATAATATCCCTAAAATGTGTGTCATCTTGTTGAAGGTACCCCCAAAAGCTACACTGACCCATCAAAATCACAATTTTGATTGTTCCCATCCCACATTTTCCAGAAAGGGAAAGTAGTTATCAATGCAAATTTCTAAACGCTAGTTGATATTCCTAGCCTTGATTTTGTCTAAACTCTAGTTGATATTCAGAACCGGATGATGATTGAGATGCCCGATTCAATGAAGAAGATCAAGATACAGAATAAGGATGATTACAAAGATGTTGAGGTTGGATTAGGTACGTCACTATATAATATTTTAATTTGTATGAATTATTCTCTTAAAATAATTTAATTATATTGTCATGTGTTAATTACATGTTTTTAAGTTTTATGCGATGTTTTTATATCCTATGTTACATGTTGTTTAATTATTATTTGAAACCTGGAAATAGTTTCCAATATACTAAAGTACGTGGTAGACTAAAAATATCATTTAGAAACACATAATTTCATGTACCTTCATTAATTTTTGTTTTTGTAGTTTCTATGCATGAATCTTAATAGGACATTTATTTTGATTATTTTCTATTTTATAGATTGGGTTTTGGGTATCAATTGAGAGTGATGTGAGGGGGAGGGGAGGGGCCATATGAACTTCCACCTTCACGTGGTTGGCCTTGTTCAGTAGAGGATAAATTATTCTTGAAACCAAGAGAATCTCTTTCATTTTTATACCATCATGATCGTATAAGATTTCCTCAATATTTTTGTCACAGTATTGGATGCATCAAGGAAGTTTTGATGAATGTGTTTGTAATTTCTATAGAATTTTTTTTGAAACCCTAATTTTCTTTCAAAGTACACAATTTGGTTGACGCAAGTTTTAAGTTTTCGTCAGTCTTTCTTCATTTTTCTTTCAGGTTCTACATTAATGTATATACAATGTATCTGTGTCATAGTTGTGATGAAAAATCCCTCTTTTTCATTGATTTCTTAATCAACACCATAAAAATACTAGAGGCGGGCAATAGTGACATGTGAATGGGGCCAACGTTGAAATGTTTTCAAATTGTATCTGTATGCATTGGAATTTGACCGGGATAGACTATTCACATGCCTTAATGATATGGGACAGTTTTTGGATTCTCCTATTCAACCTATTCGCATGCTCTATGTATATTCTCCTATAGGACCTCATAGGCCTTTCTGTCTCCACTCTATTGATATCCTATCTACCTACACAAGCAATGATCTAAAAATGAAGAAGACTTGTAAACTTGGAAATATTTGCAAGTAAAGTTTATGTGTTAAAAGAAAATGAATCAACTTTGCAACACATCATTAATAGGATTTACTCATTTAAGACACAAATAAACAACAACATAATCAATGAACATAAGCACATAACACAGCAAATGATAAAGGAGTTCACCCCTCTCTTGGGCTACATCTCCTGGTCCAGCTTCCAATGGATCATTATTATTAATTGCTCAAAGTGCTCAAAAAAATGCTTTACAATGCTCAAATTGATCAACAGACTGCTCCAATGGCTTCAGAGCGTCCAAAAATCCCTAGCTGGGCTTTTTCGGCACCTCGTTTGGCCAAAAAAACGAAGAAGTTAGGCTTCCTTGAAGTCTCCCCTTCAAGCTTGTTGTCTCTGCATCTACAAAACGCACCCTTGTTCATTCAACCTAGCACACACGCTATTTAAAGCGTAAAAACCTGGCACCAAACGCAACCACGCCAACGGTGCGAACTGTAGGACGGTTATGGGCACGCCAACCCCTAACCGTCAAACTCTCGGGCACATGGGTCCATGTGACCTCGCACAAATATAAAAGGGATAATCGTTTCCAAAACCAATCCAACTCCCATGCTAAGGTTGAATTCATATGTAATGGCGCCCAAGAACCGTGGCTTAATACATTTGATAACACAAATGCACGCCAACTGTTTACATAATGGTCATGCGGTTTTAAAATATATGTGACCGGGCTGTTTGAAACACACGCTTCGTATATAAAGTGGTGGTCATATATATAATTGCATGTGACCAAGGCTCCATTATATATTCATGCACATTCACATATGTAATGGTCATATGATATTCATAAGATAACCGCGGGATGGGGCTAAGCCCTAGCCCGACCTCCCGCCACATTAACTTTTAATCAAATTCAAATATATATTTTGCCATATACATTATAAGAACCAATGCGTGGTATATTGGTCGGGTAGACTTTGTTAAGGCTTGACCGATGGGGGAGGTCTGGGGTTTGAATCCCACGGACTCCATATAATTTTGAACCAATACCCAATACAATGGTGCCACGTGGCAGCCCATGACTGGGCCACGTGGCACCCAACCACAAACCTAAAACTGCTACATGTCGAAACATGATTTGTCCAACTGTCAGCCAACCTGAAACTTCCACGTCACCTCTTCCATGTCAGTGTACGGTCTCTGCCACGTCAGTCTGTACGGACTGCACAGTCAACGTCCCTTTTTTTTCCTGTTTGACGATTCGAACAGATCACAATATCTCTCGCTCCCGATGTCCATTTGAACCCAAACAAGTTGTGTTAGGTTCATAACGACGAGGTCTATTCACTCATCCGATTTGAAGAAATTCCGAGCACTTTGAATTTTTGAGCAAAATTTGATCCCCTGATCACACCTCCCCATTGGGAAGCTTTTGGACCTCCAAAAGAATATATTCAGTCTATGTGAATATGAGGCTATAGTTCCCTCACCCTTCCAACCTCAATCCACTTGGCTTTGCTTGGATTTGTACCTTGAAGACCAACTCGAAGATACTCCACATTTCCTCGTTTTGAAGTTCGCATTCTCCTGTCAAGGATGGTGTCTTCATGCAGTTCTGTAAGATATTCTGGGGAAAAATCATCTATAGAAGGAATATGAACATTCTCTCCATGATCATCAATCAACATAGGCTCATACAATTTCAAATTCTCAACATTAACAACTGCATACATTTGCATATAAGGAGGCAAATCTAAACGAAAGGCATTGTTACCAATCTTGTCGATAATCTTGAAAGGACCATATC
>ML784302.1:441129-467705 GCA_009831015.1 Picea engelmannii | reverse complement strand
AATATTAATATATAATACATATATATAGATATATATTAATTATATTAAATACAATAAATAAAAAAAAACATAAAAACTAAAACCAAATTTAAATGATCGTGCGCCCATTCATGAAGTTGACCTTGCACCCATTCATGACTAGCAGAGAAGAAGCCAACACCCATTCCGACCAAGACTAGCAGAGAAGAAAAACCCCGTGGAGAGCATAGAAAAACCACTCGTGCCCTTTCTGACCAAGACTAGTAGAGAAGAAAAACCTTGAGACAAGCATAGAAAAACCACTCATTCCCTTTCTGACCAAGACTAGCAGAGAAGAAAAACCTTGCGGCGAGCATAGAAAATCCCCTCGACAAGAACAGAGAGATTTGAAGGAGGAATTATCCAAAAAATTTGGACAACAACAGAGGAAGAGGATCCCTATCTAGCCAAATCCAACAACGATTGTGGAGTGAAGATACCTAGGGGTTAACATCATGCCGCAAAAATCGGTAATTTCATAGTTAAAATCTCTCCAATATCTAAGTTTTTTACTAATTAGTTACAATCTATGAGTTATTTTCTTTTTTTTTACCAAGGGTTCCTTGCAAATTAGAGGATGGAAAGCCCTCCACCAAGCCATTGCCTCTCCTCAATATCCTAGCTAGCTTCTCCCTCAACCTCCTTGACCTCCCCCCGAACCCCTATGTAGCTCTGAGCCTGAAAGTTTTTAGGAGTGAATATATGCATTGAGAAGATAAGTTTAGTAAGTGCCATGACCCAAGCTCATACAAGAGATATTGATGTCATTTCTTAATTTCACGAATGACGAAAAACATTTATTTTTCATACATTTTATGAGATATAATATTTCCTTGTATTGTCTAATTTCAAAATCCAACAAACAACCTTCCCATATAATAACTACTCCAATGCCATGGCTATAGGCATTACATTCCACTATGAATGTCTTATTAAAGTTTGGGGTGCCTAGAATTGGGGTAAAGGTGAAATCCTCGCATTGTTGGAATGTCTACATTGCCACATATAACCATGAAAATTATTTCTTATTTAATAGGTATGTTAGAGGTGCAACAATATGAGCATAATTGATGAAAAAATGACGATAATATCCTATGAAGCCAAGGAAACATCAAAGGACCTTGATGTTCTTTAGTATTGGACTATCCACTATTAATTTTATCTTTTGTGGATCAACCTTGACTTATTCATTTGATACCACATGGCCTAGGTACTCCATTTCTTGTAACCTAAAAGTACACTTGGACTTCTTGGCATACAATTTGTTATCCTAAAGCATATGCAATACCTTGCCCACATGTCCCATATGATCTCCAACATTTTTTTTGTATGTCAAAATGTCGTCAAAGGAAAAACAAAATCTAAGGAAATGCCTCAGAATATAATCCATAAGACACTAAAAAGTAGAGGGAGAATTAATGACACCAACCAAAATTTCTAGTAATTCATATTAGACTTCATGAGTTCTAAAGTTGTTTTTGGCATATCTTGTTTTTTAAGGTGAATCTGATTATATCCTGAGTGGAGATCAAGATTTGTAAATAAACTACACTATGTAATTCATCTAGTCTGGTAGAGTAACGTGGCACAATTCCACCTCCATGTCAGTTGGCAACTAGACACACTACTTAAGCCCTCAAATGCATGTTTTTTGAGGTGGCAAACTACTTTCAATGCAAAAGCCTGCAATTTTGTTCAATTATGTAAACCTTAAGCTACCTTTTTGACTTAGTAGTCCTCAGATATAAATTTGGCCAATACTTATTGAGTGGCCATAATGAAACATTGACATATATATTCCAATACAATTAATTCCATCCTAGGAGAATATATGCTTACTTTCAGTTTTTTCAAACCAAAATGTAAATTATCATTATAAGTAATTGTAGTTTTTATACAAAGCAAAACTTAGATAAATTTTATTCAGACATCGCAACTTGAAGTTGTATAAGGATTTTTCCCTCATAGGCAAATCTTTTTCTATCATGACATGAGGAAGAACCCCTCTAGTCCATTACTAGTAAAGTTTCATCCAGGAACTGAGGCCCATTGTCAAGCAAGCTTGAGGTGGTAATGTGTAATTTTAACACTTTCTTGTCACAATGTCATTCTAACCAGATTCAGTGCATCATTTAATATCTATGATCTATAATTGCTTTGCGGATTGAGGAGTATATCTAAACCTTCATAGAATATTCCTTAAGAAGCACTAAATATGGGATTGGCATAGCCTTAATAGAATATTCCATAAGAAGCACTAAATATGGGATTGTCACAGTGCAATTGCAGTAGTCCTCAAACTTAAAACAATTGGAGATGACGTGAGAGTAAGATAGTAAGTGAAAACACTTCTAGTTAGTTGATTTTCTCCCAAACACAAGCAGAGATTCTCAATCACCAGCCATGGCTGGTTTTGGTCTAGACAAAAGAATTTTCTAATAACATCAACTGAGTTAGCTTCTGGGGATGAAAAACTTATTCTAGTATAAAATCATTAAGTTGATCCTGGGACAAATACAAGGCATAGAAGTCTCATGCTAGTCATCTTGCACTGGGTTTATAAGATTCCATGCATTGGCTCCATAATTTCCACATGTAAGGACAAGATTCACAGGCAGATGAGATGCTTATTGAACTTGAATTTTAGACAAAAGCACCACAATTGGTTTTTCCTTTGAGGGAAAATATATTTTCTAGCAATAATCTTTAATTTGTTAAGAATTCTCATAATTATAGATAGAAAAACATTAGTAAGAGCTAGTTCTGATGAGTTGCTCCACCCATGCAGCCACTACTGACATGGTCAGTCTTTCATTTGGGTCATGCATAACATAAAGCTCTGCAATATCATCCATTCTTATCTTATCAAAGGCTCTACATTTAATTGTAAATCCAAACTTCCATCTAGAATAACTGATGCTTGGCTAATTAGGGGAACTACCCATTTGATAGTGTTGGGTGGATCAAAATCCATGTCATATTCTTTTCTTCCACTCAGAATCTCTCTTAAAACCTCATCAAATCTGGATACATCATTATTCTCTATAAAATTCCAATACCTTTTGTAATCTTAATCAATATAGATAGTGTTATCTCCTAAAATAAATTTTCCAATTTATTGTCATTAGGTGATAGGATGGTCATTAGATGAAAGATTTTTGTTATTTTTGAGTTAAGTCTTTTTAAGATGAGTTTCAGACTTCTATTTGCAAGAAATAAGAGGTGTGTACTTTGAATGTAAAAAATACCAAAAATCATCTTTCAGTAGCTAAGGGTCAATTTTTTATGCGTTGTAAGCTGCTGAAAGTTGCAGCTTTTGGTAGCTAAGGATGCTTTGTTTGGTCCTGTTAGCTGCCAAAAGTGCATAAATTTTCCATAATTCACAAAAAGTCAAAAATTGATTTGGCTAGAGTGTATTTAGGATCATATGATGACTATTACCCAAATATATTATCAAATATCATCCATGAGTGCATGTGGCACTTCATTTCATCAATAGAAACATTCTAGGAATCAAATCCTAAAATGTAGGAATATGACTAGATTTGGAAATCTAGATTTTCTTATTTTAGTCACTTTCTTTGGAGATAGATTATGATAATATGGAAAGGTATTTTTGGAAAGTGAGAGAGTAGTTTTACAATCACGAGCTCCTCTTCAAAAACCCCTCTCAGTTTTCCAAAATCTATTTTGATTTGAGAGATATAGGTCAATATTTGAGCAACATATTTCCAGAAATTTCTGTCTTTTCCAGCCACCTCACAAATTTGAATTTGAGATAGGAAAAGAGGTTATTAGATCCATCTTTTGAGGATCTTTAAACTAATTTTTAAATCTTGTTTAAGCTCATAGATGCAAGAGTGCTAAATTTTTTACTTTGGAGACTCTTTCATACATTGTACTCTCAAGATTCTCATTTTCATATCAGTAATACAAGCTTATTTTTCCATTACTTGTTCAGATTTTCATCTTCTTATCTATTCTACACTTGCACTTGGATATTATGTTCATATTGTTCTTGTTTTTCTAATGCCTTATAACTGTCATATTATCATTGCATTGATGAGTTAGAATTTCAAGTATTCTTTACTTATTGTAATTAGTCATTCATATATACCTTTATGTATGATTCTGCTGGTATAATAAGGATTCTCCACACATCCATTTATTTGAAAACTCTTTGAACAGTAGTGGTTGAAAGCCTTGATCCATCTGAGTGTGTTTATGTCTGTCTTGAGTGAATTAAGTTTTATTTAGTCATCCGACTTGATACATTTGAGTGAATCATTGAGGTATTAGTTAAGTTACCAGGCTTCTTCCAGCTACAACCTAGAAGGACTCCTAGGGTGATAACATATAGCATCCCCTTTTTGGACAGGAGAAGGAAACCCTTTCACTCTAAATAAATTTAACCCAAAATATGCTACCCCAGAAAGACATAGCTTATAGCTTCTCCCATTAAGATGTTTTGCAACACTTACAAATTCTGACATCCAACAAAGATGTTTTAATAATTTGGAGACATGGAAGTCCTAATAACATCTATGCTTATGATCAATGATGAGGCTGCTGATATTGCAGCTGTTCTCATCCTCTAAAGTGAAGGGGTAACAACTTTGCCTCATTTGTTGAAATGATTGTCGAGTATCATGCCCATGGAGATATTGGTAGATGAGAACATCTAGGTATTTTCCTAAAGTACATTATCAGTGGTGAATTTAAAGCAGCTACAATAACCATTTTCCAGGATAATGGCAAATACCCTAGCTGAGATCTAGGGCCCCCAGTGCACTTCTGTGGTTCTTGGTATGGGACTAAATAGTCAGAGCCATGGAAAAAGACCCTTGTAAGGGCCCCCAGTAGATAACTATAATATAACATATGCTAGACTATAATATAACATGTATAGCTTGATAACAGATTCACCTTTAGGATTCTTTTATATCTTGTGTCATATCTGTGTATTTTCATGGCATCAAAGCCCAAACTATCTTGGTGGATTCTAATATTGGAGCTACAATTAGTGTAGATTCCTTTAGACATCAGTTAAATTCCCTTCTAAGGTGTAGGGAACTTTATCTAAGAATGTGTTAGCCTCGAAGATTTGTTCCTGTTGTTGAACTTGTACACCCTCTCTCAACAAGTGTTCCCTTCCTCTTAGCTTGTGCACCCTCACTCAAGTGCACCCTCACTTAAAATAAAAGGCAATGAAGAGGTAAAAAATAGCTCATACCTAACTTACGTCTTATAATTCTCCAACATTGTTCTTTACACTTAGTGAAACAAACACGAAATGGAATGGTTTACACAAGGTCAATGGAGAATGTTATTCTTATCTTATTCTTCAACTTGGATTGAGCATGTAAATGACTTGGATTGAGCATGTACATGAATGGTACCTGGTATGTATATGAATTGGATTGAGCATGTACATGAATGGTACTTGGCATGTATATGACTTGGATTGAGCCACATCCATATATGTACATCCATATTTGTTAGTTTTCACTCAACCACATTGCAGAGGGTGTAGTTGTACTTCCTCCTAATCACCAATCTTATTGTTGCCCCATAGTAGTACTAATGTGAAGAGTGGATGGCATGCCTCTTTGCTTTCAAAACCCATAGTCTATACCTTTTCATACACATTGGTATATAGCTCCACATCAAAACTCTTCACTTTCATTTGTACTTAACATAGCCCCTTACTTTTTATGTGATTTCTGCTATGTGCATCAAACTTCCCCGTAGCCTTTACATCATGTCACCCTTTTTCCTTATCTATTTTCTTGTATATGAAAAGTGAAAAGTGCAAAGTTCAAAGATACAAACTTCCCTTCACTACATTCTTATCTCTGCATGCATAAAACTTTATAAGGAAAAATAATAGGATTTTGGCCAAACTTGCAAAGGAGGTTTTTTTGAAGGCCTTAAACCATGTAAAACTGTATCTTAGAGCACTAAAATTGAACACAAATAAATAAATAAAAACATTAAAGAGAACCTTCTTTATTATTGGTCCATTTAAGATTGAACCACACATCCCCATTGGGAGTCTTTTGGTCTATCAACTTCATCCCCTTCTAGTTCTTCCACCTCTTCAAGCAATGGAAGTTGGATGATGCATAATGTAGGAATGGATACAGTTGCATGAAAATGTGGGATGTATGTTGCATGGATGTTGTTTCAACAAGGTGAATCCCCCGTGATCATTATGAGTATTTAAGATGTGTATGGTGGTCTCTATAATCATAAAAGTTTACTATGTTAGAAATGATGACATTTGATTCAATTTTGCATAGGTGTACTAAGTGAACTATGAAATTTGCATGGTATTTTTAAAATTTGGTTCATTTTGCAGTACTGCACACATAGTAATCTATCAAGAAATTATTTCTTTGCTTAAAACCTCTTGCTCCTTCCCATAGCTAGTTTTCATCAAAGTTGAATTTCTTGCATTTCATTTTTCTCTTGCATGGTTTAAAGAGTCGAGTCAAAATGCCATCAGTTTCACGACCACTCCTTTGAGTAACAACAACCTAAAATCAAGCGCTAATTAAAATTTATCTAGCAACTTTTATAGGGCTCTTCAAACCCATATTAGCTTAGGTGTAGAGATTTGGAATAGGATTATGAGAATAACTTTCCAAAGTTGCTAAACAAACATAAATCCTTGAGGTAGGGAGTGAAATCCAGTTGCTATATCACTGACTTTGGGAAGCCCTTCTAACACAAGGGTCAATCACTAGGTGCATTAGGGCCCTCAGAGTAATCAACCCTACTTTGTTGGTCTTGGTGTCAACTTTCGATTGTCCCCCCTTTGCTTTGGTATAGTAGGTGGTACAATAGAGGCCATAATATTTTAGAATTCCTACACAAGGTGACAACACAGGGAAGGTGGTGTTGTACCCGGGATCGACGTTGGCTAGACTCACTCAGACTCCTTGGAGGGTTGCCCACTACTCGGTGAGATAAATTGCACCAGGGCATTAGTTCATTAAGTAGGTTATCAACGTAAATTTTCCACCCACCAAAACTCAGTCCCTTCGTGCATCGATTCTACGATGTTGGATTCCATCACCAACTAGCGCTTCTTTGTGAGAAGGTTTCTTTGCATGCTTGACTCCTATATTAATTAGCGTGTATTTTTTTTTCTCCTTATTTTTACTTAGGATTGAGTTTGTGTCTAATGGCATTAGTTTCTGGTTAATTCCTCATTTGATCAATACAAAATATGGATACAATTAAAATAAAAGGTAATAAAGAGGTAAAAAATAGCTCATACCTAACTTACATCTTATAATTCTCCAACATTGTTCTTTACACTTAGTGCAACAAACACCAAATGGAATGGTTTACAAAAGTTCAATGGAGAATGCTATTATTATCTTATTCTTATCGCCATAACTAACTTATTCTTCAACTTGGATTGAACAAAACTAACATTTGTATAGTTCTAATATTGGCTTGAACAAAACTAATATTTGTATAGTTCTACTCTTGTATCAATCAAAAGTAATATTTGTATAGTTATACTCTTGGCTTGCCTTAGACATATTGGCAACTAAAGCACGCAATATTTGCAACACACCAATCGATGTTTGGATTTCTTACTCCATAGCATTGACCCTCATCTTCAATGGACATTTCTTATAATAATTCTAATTTGCACAAATCCAACAAACAACAACCTTACTACTATTTTTTTGGATATAGGTATATCACATTAAATTAGCTCGTTGACCACTAATATTGGTAATTGCACCCTAGTCTAATTGTGCATCCAAAACTAAAGATATAAATTTTTATTTAGAACTTTGAGTATTATGATGGACTACTAACTAACAACACGTGCACATGCAACTGAAGGTACAACAAAACAGGTACCCATTAGATATTTCTTCATCGAGTGAGGAAATATTAGGACAAATAGAGGCCGGAAATGTGACTGCATCTAGTAGATATGATAAGAAAACAAGGACTAGAGGTGAAAAAGTCAGAATAAAATTTTGTAGACACATGAAATTTTTTCTTGCCGAAGGAGGATCATGCTCTTATGATGATGAGAGAATAGGAGACATAGATGTTCCACTCAGGTATAAGAATATGGTGAAACAATGGGTACCTAAGGAACTACCTCCTATAGATGTTGACTTCGTTTTCAACAATAGGATATATCACATTGCACCATCCTCCCTGCATGGCTTGGGGATATTTTCCATGGATGGAATAATTGTAAAATAAAATACAGTAATTGAATTGATGGACTATGTCAGACTGTGTTACAATTATAATGATTGAATGCGGCTAGTTCGGTACATGCGAAGTATGCGAAGATATGCACTCGCCGCAAATTATATACAACTAATAAACAAGGATAAAAATAAGGGAGAGACTAGCTATATTGATGGAAGGCCTAAATCTTCCAACAATATTGCAGGGTTTATAAACAACACACAACCCGAGACAACAAACAAACAACCGAATTGAATATATGAGGGATGTGAAGAGAATCAGGTAGTCTTATGCACAATAAAAAATATAGCTCCCAGGGAAGAGTTATTAGTGGATTACCATTTGAATCGAATAGAAACATTGACTAATAGTGTGCAGGTTCTTATGAAACACCTCTTTAAGAAACCTCTACTTATTGCATTATATTTTTTATTATCTTTAACATTGTTGTAAATATTATCTTTAACATTGTTTTTTTTTTTATCATTAACAATTTTTTAAATATTTGGGGATTCTAATTATATTATAATGTGGCAAGATGATCGTGAAAAAGGGCCAGACGTAGAACATGTAAATGATTATCAATTTCCACTTACATTTTACATTGTTTTTATTATTTGTTTATATAATTTTGTTGAAATAACATTGTTTTTGTTGAAATTATATGTAGTCTGTAGGCCATGTTGATCATGATTCCACCGATGAGGAGGGGTTTTATTCATGCGATGATCCGATGGTCTTAATAAAAAAATATATCATTAAAGATAACAAGGAACTTGCTACCTTCTTAGATCGTCCATATCAAAATCCCGACGTCAAAGAAAAGATCAAGATCCTTATGTCACAACTTAACACATATAAGGTAATAACCATAATTTAAAGTGTTTTTTTTAATGTACTCATATGTTCAATTATGATACTTTGTTCTTTAACATTTACATTATCTCATGAAAAAACATTTTCTTTTTTATAAAGTCATTTTTGGATCATGTTCAACCCGGTGTTAGTAGTAGTGGCGCTACAGAGATGCTACAAAGTCCTGATGCGGGTGGTCATGTAGCTGCTAGAGAACTATTTACTTCTCCATCTTCCACACCTAATTTAGATAGGAGACATGACATGCACCGCCAGACATCCACACCTCGATCAGAGTCTAGAGATGGTGGCAGAGATGAGGATCATAGTGATGTGGTTGAGATGGTTGCATTTCCTGGAGCTAAACGTGTGACAAGCAAGGGCACCCTTCTGTGCACATTTTTGGTCAATGATGATGGAATTCCATTAAAACAATCAAGACTCCCAGGTAGTTTTAATTCATATTTTAATCGTTTAATGTTGTCCTCATACAAAAATCATCTATATTATTAATTTTAAATTAATGATCATATATTTTTGTGTGTAGGAAACGACCTTTTTTATAGGCACCTAGAGAGAAAGACCTTGTTGATTTTTGGGGCAACCTTACACATGAGGTAGAATTGCCAAAATTCCAACCTTAAAAGGAACTTATGGATTATCTTGAAGGCCTCTTTGGAGTAGACACGTTCAATAAAAAAGAGGTCACCTCTGTAGCAGGTGAATATTTAAAATATACATCGGATGTTTATAGACGAAGCTTGGCAGGAAATCCTAGGTATGAGCATCCTCCCTCAATTCCAGAGAGGGAGTGGAAGGCGATCATTGATGATGCAAAAGAGAAGATTTTGAAAACATCAGGAGAACAAATAACTGGTACACCAAGATAAATTACAATTTTTTGAATTCAATACCATCTTTATTTTTCTTTAGATCTAAATAAAAGTGTGGTTATATATAACATACTTGAAAAAATTGATGATAGGTTGCCTGACACTTTGAAGGAAACCAAAGAAAGGATTGCCAAACATGGCCAACACAAGCTAGGCCAGGGCGGCTACTCAAGGTTACAGTCATGAATCGTAAGTACCCAAACATCTTAAGAATATTATTTGCATCACCTTACAACTTTAAGGTAATTGCGGCCAAAAACATTAAAGAAACATACCCTTATGCAATGCAGGGCGACCACTTTGGAACTGAAACCATGGAGGAAGACCTCCAACTTGGTTACAATTACGGTTATAAACCCGTGGTTGATCATAGGAAAAGAATGGGGAAGACCCCAAGATCCAATTTGTGGGATAAGGTAAATAAAAATCAATCCACATTAACCTTTCATTACTTATAAAATATGTAAATGTTTGATATCATCCATAATTTAATGTCTTACTTTGTTTTAATCATGGGAGAAGAACTATCAAAAAAACCATTAGTACTGGACAACAGAGCATTGATAGTGAAATGTAGCTAGAAGATCATGGTGCTCCTCAGCATCCCCAAGATGTTCCTGTGACTAAGGCCCACGATGGTAAAATGTCTATATATTAATTATATACTTAATAATTTTGTACTTATAAATTTTGACATTTCAATGGCAGAGAATGTCATAGTTGATCCTCCTTAACTTGATGATCGGGTGAACAGGACGAAAGCCATTCCAACAGTGTTGACTAGAGGACCAGGTAAATAATTACACTGGAGAGATTTTTTTTAATATTAATGAACTACTTCAATGATATTTAAAAATTGGCCATATAAATTTAATATTTTTTATTTTTATAGGTGATGGCCCCTCACAGAAGCATCCACGTCATGGGTACAAGACCAGACGTACTCGACGTGAAAGGACTAAAACAACATCAGCTATGGAAGAGAACCCAGTAAACGAAGACATGGATATGGATGAATTACTTAAGACCTGGAAACTAAAAGAAATTCATGATGTCATGTAATAATTTTATAAGACAGTTAGATGTACACTATATAGCTGAACATGTAATGATTCATATAATGCATTGACATTATGGGTACTTTTTCATCTGATAATATACACAAGGTTATTTCTACGTCTTCTATATATCTGCGAATGTAATTTTGTTATACACTTAATGATAATTTCAACTTCTCTTATAAGACTTGGTATATATTGATTCAATACTCCTTGATTCAAGACATGAGAATGAAAGCAAGACCTCGTACCTTGTTCTTGGGCTATGGAGTCTAGGCAAAAAATAGAACTTGAATATGCAATATGAAACTTCCAAAATCTTGTGACATGATATATGCAACTTTGAAAGTCTTGTGACATGTGACATGTGGCAAGCATCTTTTTCCAAGCAATGTGCAAACTTTAAACTTGGTGCAACATGAAAAATGAAATTTTTGGGAAGATGCAATAATAAGTTTTAAGGATTAAACATGAGGGGTTGGAAATGGCCATGTCAATCATTTTATAATATTTTTTCAGAGCATTACCCTTCTTTTCATTGTCTCTTTTCATTGTGTCTCACATAACAGAGAAACAAAATCACATTGCCATTGTCAATTTATATGTGGAGGGTTATTCAAGGTTTCAAGTCTTTCTTCATATTTTCCTACTTTAATCCTGTCATGGTCATGTTAATCCATATAGAGGTCCATGATATAAACACTCATTGTTATAATGTTGACATAAATTCCAATCTTCACTTTGTTGATTAGAGGGCACAATTTTGGAAACAATTTAATGTTTTTAGTTCCATGAAATTTATTTTGTTTCTTCAACAACATTAAGGATCAAACATGAGGGGTTGGAAATGGCGATGTCAAACGTTTACTCTTTCACACATGTGCATCATCTCAATATTCATGTCTACAATATGTGGAGGGTTATTCAAGGTTTCAATACTTTCTTCATATTTTCATACTTTATTCTTCTCATGGTCATGTTAATCCATATAGAGGTTCATGATATAAACACTCATTGTTCTAATGCTGACATAAATTCAAATCTTCACTTTGTCGCTTAGAGGGCACAATAAAGGCAACAATGGAGGAGTTTTGACCATATGTCAACTAATTTGTCCCTTTAAAAAAACTTCATTGATGTGCAAGGGAGCACTGTGTCTATGAGATGTCCTATACATATTGAAATATTAATAATTAGTTCATGAAAGTTTCCTACATATTGAAATACAAATTTGGTGGACCCAACAAACAAATTATTTACCACACTGCCTTTCGCACAAAATGACACTTCCATCAACAAAGAAATAGATGGGATAGTACATTGAAGTCATTGAGCCAACACAATAGACTCAATAGTTGACTAGGATGGAAATCCATGAAAGCATCCATAGACAAGCCCTATTAGGGAGCCACAATAATCCTTGAAACTCCAAATAGAATGGAGAAGGATTTGTTTTCAGTGCCTCTCACAATGAGCTTCGCCAAACTTACAACTCGTGTTTTTTGTAATATATATTATTACATATATGTGTAGTAGAATATATATGTATGTTTTATTACACATATATGTAATAAAATATATACATTATCACACACACACACACACACACACACACACCGTAACACATCAAATATGTTATTATATCCCAACTCCATATTACAATACTTGACCCACATCCACCTGCAAAGATAACAATAGACTAGAACCTATAACAATAGAGACTTGGGACCCATTTGGCTAAGAAGGAGTATGAATTGAAACCCAATTGGCCCACTTACTTAAGTCATTAGATAAATAATAACATAAAGAGAAAACATTATTAACCCCATAAAAACTTAACAATCACGTGCTTTTATAACATATTTTGTTTGTAGATGATCCCTTGCTAAGTTGAAATCCTACAATAGGATTTGAACTTAGCCTCGTTGTAACTTTTTATTGCACATGTAACCAAAGTTACATGTGCAATAAACCATATTCAATTTTCATTTTTGTTTATCATAACCATGCAATATTTGGTGAGGGGGATCAAAATCCTAGGATGTATTGCTTCAAGGATTTACAAGGAAAATGTATACCACAATGAATTAAGGGTTCCACTTGTGTTAGTTGCGATAGGTTTTGACTCATTCATTTCTAAATCACAATTTAATTGATTCAACTAAACAACCTTAAAAAAAACATGAATTAGGTTTGATTTCATGATATGTACATTGACATCATAAAATTTTAACATCATAAATCCATATCTCACCTTTAAATATCTCACAAATCCTTATTCAGGTAAATCATATAACTTGACTATGAGATTCTAAAAAGGCATATCACTTGGCTTCCCCTACACACCTACTAGGAAAGTCAAGGTAAAGGAGAAGTACCCTAACATGCCTTATCTTCTACTAGGTTATCACCAAAACCTTACTATGAAATAATCACCAAAACATTAACTCACATACCTTCCTTATAGATATCCTAACCTTCCTTAGTTACTAAAAGTATATATATGGTTCCTTAACCTAATTTATAGTCTAATAACCCTTATTAGGTATAATGGAAGGCAGTTACCCTATTATAACCTAGTCTGAGTTTCACTTACAAGTAAGCCTCCCTCTTAACACATATATCTATTTTTCTATCCAACATTGTTATGGCTCATTTAATTATTTTATTAGATGAGGTATCACACAAAAGTATGATGGATATATCCTTCTATTTAAAGCCTTGAAATTAACTCCTATGTGTTATCCAAAACTCTATCTAGGAATGTCATAAAACTAAAAAAGTATTCCACTATCAATGGTGCTTAAAGTGTTGATGTCTTGCAATGTTTTTATGACACCTTATTTTCGACATCCCAAAGAAGCCAACATATGTTAAGGAATTCCAAAGGAACTTTTAATTAGTCCAATCGTCTCCTCCTTTCAATATTGTATGAAGGTTTGTTAACCATATTTTGTTGTGGTGTTTGCATGTCTTTTGGCTTGGTTGGTTGACCACGATACATTCCTACCCTAACCACCCCAAACAATCTACCCAAACAATGCAACATTTATATTGTTTTCTAGTTGTGAGGGTCGATTCATGCGATGATCATGGTTCCAAAGAATTGATCTATATTGTATGATGAGAAACAGATTAATTTATGATTGTTGATGAATGAATGATAAGTTTGGTTAATGATATAATTTTTCTGCCTTGACATATAATAATGAAATTTGCTAATCTGGTAGCATTGTATTTCTTCTAAAGTTATTGCATTGAGCTCGTTGCCTTATTCTCTATTTACAATAGTGGCACTTCATGTGTTTCATGGCATATACTTATTGAATGGATGCAAACTTATATTGGTTATGAACTTGTTACAATGATGCTCTATTTCATTGCTATCATAACAACCCAATTTCATGCTTAAATGTTTCATAAGTACTTGTTTATGCTCCACTTCTTGCACATATGAAATTTTCTAAATGACAACTAGCTTGTGAATGGATATGTACTTTTTACTTAGAAAGTTTCACCTTGAACATTGTATATTGCTTCATCACTAATTATGAGTAATGGTGCATTGGTGTGTTGTGTTTAATAAAGTACGTGTTTTCCTTTCAAGCATTCATTGAGCATTTTATTCTCTTACTTTTCTTGAAGAATCAGTTTAGAGAATTCAACCTAAGTCAAACAAATTCCTTGTCCTCACCTGTCTAGAAATGCAATGATGGGACTTAGTATTAGCCCCCTAGGAAAACCCTCCTTATGTTAGAAACTATGGCCTAGAAATGTAGAGGCAAGGGCACTAATTTCATAGAAGGTATTTAATGGCACCATATTAAAATGTAGAACCCATGAGTATTTATTTTTACTCACCTTTTTAGGACAAAGAAGGCTTTGAGGCCACAAAGATTTTAAATATGTAAATCTAAGTTAGAGTATTTCTTTTTTATATAATTGTGTGATTTTTTTAAGAAGATAGTTAGTTAGAAGAGTCGGGTCAGTCAACTGACTCAACCAACCAACCAACAACTTCACTTGGATGACCTCTTTAGTGTGCAATCATACCACCTTCTATAATTGGCTCAAAAACACAAAAATTAGAAGTAGTTCTATGCATTCCCTTCAACAACTCTCCTTATGTGCAATAGGTCAATCAACAAAGTTAAGTATACCCAGGTCCCGCATGTGAGAAAATGATCCCCAGTCCATAGATGGAATTACTAGGTATTCTTATAGCCTATAGGGAAGTTTAATTTATTAAAATTTCCACCTTTACATACAATGAAGGAAATTGTCTCTTCATATACATTAAAGGATTCAAATGCCCATTCTTTTGTGCATGCATCTATTTTATGTTAATCTTCCAAGGATGTGAGTCGTTCAGATTTTGTAATCTTATCCACATCCTGATTCTTGATCCATATGCCAAGCTTTCACCTAGGATTGTTTGCAAATAATTAGATCAAATACCAAGAAAGGAGTATTTCCCATTAAATCTAAATAAACTCTCAATCTCTCATTACACCCTATCAACATTAGTGGAAAGAGTATCCATGCAAAAGGTCTAGTTGTCATTTGACATCTAACTTTTATTCTTTGGCTTTAATGATGGGAATTTGTTTCCTTGAGAAGCCAACTTGGATATGAAATCCCCATCACCTCTCTTACTTATCCAAGTTATCATCACATACAACTATAATCACTGTAATTTATTTTATGCATGATAGAATGATACATTAATAAGGCATAAGGTAAGCTTAGACACTACACATAAATTTTCTTTTAGTGAGGATGGTAATGTCTTATCTTTATAATAAAATGTGAATGGTTAGGATCCAAAAAATTTGAGTTGGAAGTGATAACCTTGGACTTAGTTGTAGTTGGTTTCCAAATCATTGGACAAAGCCTAATATACTTAAAAATTTGAAATTGTAGATGTGCATGCTAGGTAGCTCCTTTCTAATACATGTATTCTTGCATCTATAAGGTATAATAACATCTCTTGGAAATAAAAATGTTTATTTCCTCTAATTGGAATCACAAGCTACCACTTAGTCTAAGAGTCATGAAGGAATAGAAAGGAATGGAGAGAATCACCACCATACTTGTACTTGTAGAAATGTTTGGAAATTTGTTTGTCCCAAGGAAAACCCCATGAGGAAACCCAATGGATACTTCCCCACATTCGTGGATGGCATCCATAGTAAACCTCTCGGCATAGACTAGTGTGCCTCACCTAGGGGGATTTGATTCAGGCACTTGTTGTCACAAAACTAGCCAAATGTCCAACAACATTGGTGACATTTGTTTGAACTACCACTTGGGGTTGGTTAGAAGTTGTTTTTCTTGTAAATAGGTTAAAAATTATATTTGCTACATTGTATACTTGATTAGTAATGGAGAAAGTCTAAGCTCCTAGGGCATATTATTTGTGAGATGAACTACAATTCAAGTGGTTTATTGTGCCATTGTATTGGTGTGTTTGCAACAATATCTTTGTGTTTGAAAGTTTTGGCTTGTTAAAATTCGAACTGATTATCATTGATTGTTAATTATTATCCACAAAAACTAGACCAAATATGGTTTATCATACATGCTAAACTAGATTAGATCTAAGTCACCTGACACGTCCCTTATGGGCCAAGTGTCTGTATCTGCGGTGTCATTGTCATGACAGGCTACGGTACATGTCGGAAACCACTTCAACATGTGTCATGAGGTAAGGACACGCCATAAAACCTTGTCAGACACCATTCTAAGGATGTGTCATGATTTTATGACACACGTCCTTCGTAAAGCAGGATGTGGGAGGTTAAAAAGGGTTTTTTTCTTGTCTTTTAGTTTTTTCTTTAATTTATATGCCCATGGAGGAAGTCAAATTTCATCTATCAATATCTACTATGATCTATCAATATTTTGTCTATTTCAGTAATTTTTAACTTATAAATTACTATATATATATATATATATATATATATATATATATATATATATATATATATATATATATATATGATACTCATATTCCTATGTCCTTCATGTTAGGTGACTTAGGATTAGATCACTAGTTCACCACTATAACAACATGATTTAGTTTACTTTTTTTCTATCGTAAAAAGTTATAATGGTGTGTTAGAATAATTGACACTCATCAATATATTGCATAGTCGTAATATAATAAAGTGATAAGAAATAAACATCATGTGTGCTAAGTCACCAATTAGGTTAAACTTTAACTTAAGTGATAGTATTGACAGTTAGGGGTGAATAGGCAGAACAACTACCATATTTACAAATAAAAGGATGTAATCATATCATATCAATGACTCCATCAATAAATGATATATTCTCCTCATATCTTTTTTCCATGTTGTAATTGTGTATCTTTAATTTACCAATAGTGATATTAGGGAAAGACCACTCGCAGTTTGAGAAATTTTATGTTGAGCAACCTATGAAAGTGTACGTGGGGCCATGGTTAAAAGGAAACCAAGGGGAAAATTATTAGAAGTTATAGGTTTTAATACCTTTGGTTCTTTCTTGAATTTTCTAAAAGTTATTGTAAAATATTTTTCAACATTTGAGGAAAAGGCATTGTGAGTCAGTTAAGAAAAGGCTATCCATATTAGAGATGCTTGACAAAAAGTCAATACTAGATGCATGATTTTGCACAAAGAAAATTAGTACCATGAGAATGAACTTGACAAATTATACACATAGATGAAATACCATATTCATGAACTTGATTAGAGATCGACAAAATCTAGAATGAAAGTGTGTAGAAGAAAGACCATAGACATTTGTAGATGAATTTATCATGTGGATCAGGCATGCAGGCAAAAATGAGTTCATGAAAATGCATCACAAAAACCAAAATTTCATGTAAAGCAAATGTGACTTTATAAGAAATGTGCCTATTGTTGTCCTAATACACACCTGGGTTAACGTGGAAGAAACATTCAATTCACTTGGTCTATCCTTGGGGGAAAGTCTCAAGTCAAGGTGTTGTCACCTGATCCTCAACTCCTCCATATAGGCCAACTCCTAGCGAAGCTAAAGGGGGTATTCCCTATGAAATTTTTGAGCCAATTATAGCACCTTCTATAATTGGCTCAAAAATCAAATTTAATTTTTTTTGCTCAAAATATAAATATAAATATTTTTAAAATAAATTATTGTCGTCATAATTGCGACGACATGTACAAATATTGCGACGAACTTGCTATATAAATTACAAAAATTTTATTGGAACTTCGTCGCACTTTCGTCACAATTGCGATGAACCCTTCATAACAAATTTTTCCATTAGCGACGAACTTGCTATACAAATCACGAAAATTGTATTACAACTTTGTCGCATGTTCGTCGCAATTGTGACGAACCCTCCATAAAAAAAAATTCCATTAGCGATGAACTTGCTATACAAATTTACGAAAATTGTATTGCAACTTCGTCACAATATACCCTACATTCGTTGCAATTGCGATGACCGCTTCATCACAAACGTTTCCATTACTTTGCCAATATTGTTGAGGGTGCAAAGAGCTCTCATTATGGTTGATCTTGCAATGATTTCCCTAGTTGGTCGCTATTTCTATGATTTCTTTACTTAGTCATTCTGGCGACGGTATTTCTTTTTTGTCACAAACATGAAAACTTCCCTATTGTCGTCGCACTTGCGATGAAAAGCCAGGTTTGTCTCACATGCCACGTCACCTGAAGTGACATTTTGGAGACTCAACATTTGTCACAATATCCACGACATAATGTTGCAAGAGCGTCGAAAGAGCCATCAGAAAATGACCCAAATTTGCTAGTGAGTTATTGTGTAATTTTTTCAAAGGAGTGACCAGCAATAAAATAGGCTTGTTCACAGGATTCTTATGTCAGATTGTTGGTGATGTATCTCTCTCTTTATTTAATGTGTTCTTATTCTCTGTAGTAATTTATGTATTTCAAATTCTAATCATTAAAAGGAAGTCAATAGAACATAATTTATCTTATATACTCTGTCTCTGGTCTTTTAATGATCTATATGTTTTCATATGAAAATGAGTAAGGGAATTCTTGACTACTCCTTTTCTTAGTGGACTCTCATATATTTTATGTCTTATTCACCTCATTTAATCTCAATAGATCCAACAGTTTTACTACCCTTCCCTGTGAAGAAAACCTCATAAAAGGTTGAATATGATCCTCAACTTTAATATAGACCCCATAGCCCAATGGAAAATTAATTCATTATTTCAGACAACTATTACAAACAATCAAACAAATTCAGACTTCCATAACTAGCCTAACATTTAAAATTTTAAACAAAGCTAAATATTACAGAGAGATCCCTCTCTGAAGATGGAAGGGCTAGATCCCAACTTCAAAAGTGGTTTTAATAGTTATCTCTGTCAATTTATTCTACCTTTCAACAACCTCTAGGAATTACAGAGTGATAACACTAGGCATCTCATGTTCTAGGACACGTATTCTCATAATGTTGTCTGTGCCCATATTGTATAGGTGTCCTGCAATCAATTGATAGTCTGCAGCTCTGAATACCATATTTTTATCTTGTACAATGTTGAATTTATTTTGGCACAGTCCCTATACTCAAGTATTCAATGATGTCAGCAAAATATTCATCAGCTACATGGACTGAAAATAACTGTGCATCAGGGAAGTTGTCCTCTAAATGTGTAGGTTCATCTCCATTTGTGATCCTCGATAGGTGATAAGGTCCTACATTCAAATTCCCTGGTTTGGCTATCACTTCAAAGTAGAATTCCTAAAACAATAGTAACCATCTACAGATTCTCCCCCCCAACACTGCCTTTTTGACTAGGTATTTGAGGGTAGAATGATATGTAAACATTTTAAAGTGTTTCCCACATAGATAGTGTCTGAAATTCTGCAGTGCATATACCATTAGTTGGCCTTCTCTTTATGTAGTATTGTAGTTTTTCTCTGAATATGATATTTTTCTTTTGCAAATGCTATAGGATGGTCTAACTCTTCTGCTCCTAGCTATGCCAAAATAGATCCAAGTGTTATAGATGATGCATCTACATGCACATGAAATTTATTCTCCCAATCTGGAAGTACCATAATAGGTTCTTTTAGCATCTTCTCTTTCAAGGTGTCCAACCCTTGTTGACAATCCTCATTCCACTGGAATTTAGTATCTTTCTCCAGTAGTTTCTCCATTGGCGCACTGATATGTGCATATCATTTTATGAATTTCTTATAGTATCATGTGTGGCCCAATGTTTCTCTCCCTCTCAACTGACGCACTGATTTCAGTGGTTGTAAATTAACAATCATTGCAATCTTGGCAGGATCTACTAGCAAACCTTGTTTACACACTATATGTCCCAATAATATGTTGAAGGGTGTCCCAAAGATGTGCTTCTTGATATTTAATGATATATGACACTGTATGTATCTTTCCAACATTATCCTTAACACCTATACATGGCCCTTCAACATACTGTATAATGTCCAATCATCCAGGTATACTTCTAAAAACTAGCGGATGAATTATTTTAAGGAAGCTATGAATACCCTTGAGAATATAGCTCATGCATTCTTAATCCCAAAAGGAATGATTGTGTACTAGTAGGATCCCCATTCTGTGGAAAAGTGGTCTTGTACCTATATTCGAGAGGTGTCTTGATCTGATCGTAGCTTGAGAATCCATTTTTGAATGAGTATGCTTCATGGCCTCCCACATTCTCTAATACCTGATCTATGAAAGGGGTGGGAAAAGGGTCATGTAGGAAAGAATCATTCAATTTCCTGAAATATACACAGATCCTTATCCCTTCTTGTTTATTTTCATACACTACCATAGGGATTATCCATTTAGACTCCTCCATTGGTTCTATGATACCAAATTCTAACATTCTTTCAATTTCTTCTTTGACTTTCTATTTATAAATAAGATTTAGTCTATAAGGTATCTCTCTGATAGATCTAGCCTCAAGTTTGAGAGATATCTTCATATATCCTATCTCTCATGTTATTCCTTTCATCTCTATAAAGGTTGTTGGGAACAAGTCATTGCATTCACGCAGTAGCTCTGTTATTCTTTCTATTGTTTACTCATCCCAGTAGTCTCCAATACCGGCCATGTTGGGATTATTATTTGTCCCAATATTTAATTTTTTCACCTTTATTGGCGCAAAAAATACTTATGATTCCATAGATGAGCCTTCCACCTCTCTTTCTCCTTCAATTTATGTAATTTGGATATTGCGTGGGTCATCTTCATCTGGTGCTTCTTCCCGCGCATGATAGCATGGCAATAGTTCTTTCATTGTTTTTCTATTTTGTTGTTGGTATTCTGTTATGAGGTCCACCTCTAGTTCCTGGATGAATATTACCCCTCTTATATTCTTGAGCGCTAAATCCATTTTAGGGTTCTCATGTTCAAATGAGAAACTTACCACAAACTTCTTCTGCAATGATGTACATTCTGCAGTGCCTCTGCACAGTTCTTGGTCTACATACCAGTTTTCTAGAATTCCTTCTACTGTATGAATAAAGTGATAAGGCCATTATTTTGGTGGTTTCATCTTCCATAATGTTTTTCACTTCTCCAAATTTTCTAGTGGTGACCCATGTCCATCATATCTATGCATGACTATGCTCTTCTACTCTACGTCGAATCTAATGCGTAGTAGTTGTTTTCATTATTACCAGTCCTTAATTGTTTCTTTGTGCGCACTCCACCATCTTGCAGGTGTTTCCTTGATTGTTATGTCCAGGTATAATAGCCTCTGATTTTCCAACACCTCATCTCAATATTTTGATAGGAATTCTTCTAAATCGTTAATTCCATAGAAACTGGGAGGTTCTCTGATTTATGTACCCACCCATATTACTGTGTGGTCTATTCTTGCACACCTTCTTGTGGATACTTCATGTAATCTTTGTTTCCAATTATCCAACCTTGTATCTGATTTTGAAGCACATGATGTGATACTTCTCCAACTGAGTACCCCATTTTCACTTGGATTCACATAATATTCTTCGTGCGTGGTGGTTGTGTATAACTGGTTGATTACCTCCAGATTTAAGCAAGTGGGTTCTACAAACCTTTCTCCTTCTGATGGGTCTAGTGGTGCAACGAATCTATATTCTCCTAACTCGAATGTCATATTCCTTGTATTCAAATTGATTATTTCCTCGTTGTCAAATGCCCAATCTAAGCCAATCAATGTTGTATAAGTTATTGTGCCATCCACTATTTCTATCACTTCAAAATCAACTTTAGTGCACATTCCATCCATATCTATTGTCACACCCTTTAGCCTTCCAATTGGTAGAAATATGTGTTGATTTGATAGTTTCAATTGGACAGGTGAGTAGCCTAATGTGGTCTCCCCCATACATTTCCATGTCTTCTTGGGTAACACATTTACCTCGGAGCCTAAGTCCAGTATAATATCTCCCATGTTGAATTCTCCAATGTTGGCATTCAATCTAAATTCTCATCTTGTCCTCCTCCTTGTATGCAAGTGATTAACTATTTTATTCTCTAGCTTTCCCTCTATGTCTATGTTACATCTTTCAAACATATTTTTTAATACCTTAATAGATGATGGATCATTTAATATTTTAACATAGGATTGCATAAAAGAGTTTGTGGTACTTACTTGTACGAAAGGTTGTCCTTCATGGGTGTGGTCCAGTGATGAAGGAATTTTGTACATTAGTATGTTTTGAGTGTCCTACGTGGTTGATGTCAATGCAATATCTTGCTTGAGGAACTCTTGTCTTGCCTCCTTGAATATTTATTTTTCTTTCCCTGCATCGAACTATTTTAGTGGTTCAGTATTCTTCTTCACCCATTGGTGTTGTGTTGGATCCTATCGTACTATGTCATATCATGTCTTAGCTCCTCTGCAAGTAACTATGTTGGTATTTCTACCATCATCCCTCGCTTCTGTAGAAATCCATTAAACATTCTGACTATTCTAATTTCTCTTTTCCTGGATCTTCCCCAATAGTTTCGAACAGTATTTTGTGTCATGGTCTGATGCACAACAATACATACATGTCATAAGTGGAAGTGGACATTCTCTTGCATAGTGTCCCGACTGTTGGCAGTTATGACATACCATTGGTCCTCTGCCTCTTCCAAAGCCTCCTTGACCTCATCATCCACTTATGTAGCCAACTCGATCTCCTCGTGGTGTGTTGTACTAAGGTACATGATTATACTACACATGATTATACTATGGTTGCATGGTATTGTACTATGGCTACACAATGTTATATTTCTATTGTGCAATGTTACATTGTTGTTGCACAATGTTATATGGGGATGGTACTTGGTTAAAATGTGGTGAAACTGGCTCTGTCATCCTTTCTTCCTACACCCTATAGGTGTCTGATGTTCTTTCCCTCATGAGATCCATTGTCCTGCAATCTTTTTCATCATGGCCCACTGATTTGAAAAAGTTGCAGTATGAACTCTTAGGCACTGTTTGGTATTTTTACATCATTGTAAAATGATATGGATCATGCCCATGTGTCTTACAGATCTCACAACATATTCCTCCTGATGGAAAAGGTTTTGGCAGTCCTGTTTCCATGTACTACGTGAAAGTTGGGCATTCATTATTGTGGTGTCCTTCTGTCCTACATGTAGTACACCAAACAACTTCTCTTTTGTCCTTACCCCTGTTCTGGTTCAGTTGAAATGTTAAATTCTTCAGATCCTCCTTCAACTCCTCTATTGTTGGATATTTATTTTGATATTGGTTCTCTTCCAATTGTAAGGCTTCCTACAAAGCCTCTTCCTAAGTTTGAAACTTATGTTGTCTCAAAGCATATTTCAAGTGTGGTAGCAGGGAATTCACAAATAGATGTCTATGCTACATATATGTCATGACATACTTAATATTTCCCTTCAATTGTTTGAATCTCTAGTCAATATCCCACACAGATTCTCCTGGTTTTTGTCTGATATGTATCATCTCATTCATGTATTGATCCTCTGAGCTAGGATTCTAGAATTCATTTATCCACAGCTTCTTGATATATACAATCGTTCTAGTTGTTCCTGGTGGAATGTTTGTAGCTAATATCATGTACCAATCGAGTGTGTGGTCTCTTATTGTGATAGATAACTGTGCAAGTTTTGTATCCTCATCTGTAATCTATTTTTCTTCCCATATCTTCTCACATATGAACAAGTGCTTCTCAGGGTCCTCAAATGCTTATCCCTTGAACTATGGTAACTAGATGGTGGGATCATGTCTTGCCATCCTGAATGATGAACTACTACCTCAACGCAGTGTAGATACTTGACTACTACTTCCTAAATTGGCTCCTCCAATTGTTTCTCCTTGACTAGATGTACTTCATGTTGTCTTCCTTCCCCTGAAATTCAGTTGTCTAAATGTTGGTGTTATTATTGGTGTATTATTCGCACATGGGTTTATGGGTTCCACATTGATACTAACATGGATGGGATTTCTACCTTTGGTTCCTGCCCTTCGACCACTTGTCTTCCTTTCATATTTTGTGTGTAGGATTTCCTCAATATTCTCCATAGCACAAAGATCCTCTTCCTCTTCTTCATCACTTGTCAAGCCCTCTCTCTCAACTATGGATCTCTTTTTATTATTTATCTTATATTGGTAGGGTGCTCCACTATGTGTCTTTCCAGTTGTTTCCATTATATTCTTGATATGATCTTCCTCCATCATGATCGGGTCCATGGCCTCCTTCTTTCCCTTATCCATTTCTCCCTCAATCCTTCCAGCTCTAGTAAATGCTTCTCCCCTTCCCCCATGCATGCATGGAGGCTTAACTATATGATTCCATTATCATTATGCCTTTGTTATAAAGTAAAATATTTATGGAAGTATACAACGATATGATATACCTACCTCTAGGTACCTTCAGGAACTCTTTCATTGTTGCACTGTAATAATTCACAGTATTTACTGCAAATTATATGATAAATCCCACAATAATACTGTCTAGCCATAAATCCAATACGTGCATAAATTTTTTGTCTACTTGATGTAATTTCATGATATCTACAGGGCTCCACTCGATCTGTCTTATCCGATTCGTAGGATGATTTTCTTTCAGCCTCAATAGCTACTCCTGCAATATATGCAGGAAATCATAGAAAAACACATCATGAAGGTCGCTAAACACGTACTTGTCCAGATATTTGTGCAGTGTTAACTTCAGGTTTCTATTATCTTTCTGCACAAATTCCAGCTCCCTTGTTTTCAACCAAATTTTGATCTCCACCTTCATTGTATTCCATGGTCTGAACATCCCCCTCTATACTATCATTTTCTACGCGATTCTTTCGTGGATCACTCTCAGATAATCCCATGCACTTTCAACTAGAAATGAAACAATTTATTTGTTTCTTATTTCCTCTAACTACCATTCTTGGGATGACCCAGGTTCAGATCTATTATGGTTTCCAACAAAACCCCCTAAAACTATTGAGCCTCCTGGTAAACCAGAAGGAAACACAACGCATAGAATGCACTGTGCAGTCTCACCCGAGATAGTTCTTATGGGTGGATGCAACGCTCAGGTGCTTGCATCCTAGGAATGAGTGGGGATATGGGATTAAATTCTTTGATATTCATTTTTTACTCTAACATTCATCTTATATTGAATATTCTATCATTCTTATTCATGCATGTAAAATAGCAGATCTAACTAAGTCATTCATGAATTTGTCTACCATCTAATCATTAACAGTAAAGGAAATACACAATATTCAATCACATAACACATGATCTATCATATTTCACCCCCTCTTGGGCTACATCCCCAAATATTTGGCTACTCTACTATTTTATTATGGTGTTTCCAAAACTACAACGCCACGCGCATTACAACTCTCCATCAAATGGGTCAAGATCTACAATGAGGTGGACTAGATCACACAAGGCTCCTTAGCCTATGATCTAAACCTCAATATCTACCTTATTTCATCTCCTCAACTCAACAAATTACAAAATGAGATTAGATTTTACAGACATTCTGAACCACAACCAAAAACCCAAACCAACACCAATAATAGTCTTCACCCCCGAACTAGACCTCCTAGGTACCTATTTATACATGTTTTTGGCTTACCAACCATTACATCCTCTTACCAAAACCCTAACCCTAACATGGTTAGGTATTATTTTATTATATTTTATAACTTTCATTATTAATTCATTGGTATTGTATTGCATTCCAGGGTCGAATGTAAACCCTCTTGGATTCTATCCAAACCTCCATTCTAAGGTACTGCAAATTCATTTTCTCTCAAGATAATTGTACAAGGGTGTTGTACAACTAAGAGGGGGGGTGAATCAGTTGTTACCGTGCTTAAAAAATTATGCTTCTTTTAAAATCTTTACAGGGCACTCAATGATGATCACAATAATGGGAAATAAACAAAGGCACATTCAACATCAGTCACATATATGAGAAACACAGAGACAGATAATTCCCGAGGAAACCCATATAGGGTAAAAACCTCTTTCTCTTTATATGA
>ML784302.1:427041-441079 GCA_009831015.1 Picea engelmannii | reverse complement strand
CATTCTTTACATTATCATACATATGAGCACCAACTCATTGTGAGGCTACAACCTCTATTTTTGCAAGCTGCAACTTGCTGAGAGCACCAACTCTCTGTTTTCTCTAGCACCCACTAGAAGGAAGCACCAACCCCCTGGTTTCTATAGCACCAACTAGAAGGAAGCACCAACTAGAAGGAAGCACCAACTCCCTGTGTTCAAGCACCCACTTGAACCTTTGAGGACACCAGTCCTCTCTAGCACCTCCCAACCACCCTGAATTATAAATTCTTTGTTACTAAAACTTATTACAGCGATATAAAATTATTCAATGGCTTACCAGCCCTGTCATTGTTCTATTACATTTCTCTGCCCTATCTGCATCAGTGTCTTCTGCACACCTCTTGCACTTTCTGCTCTTCTGCCTTTTATGCTCTATGTGCCATATCCCTTCAATGCACCATTCCTCGACTGTGCTTTTCTGCTCCTACGTTCTACCTCCTTGTACACACCTGAATTCTCCTACAGAGTGACAAAAACCCTCATCTCTTCTTTGTTCCGCCTTCTTCACGTCCCTATGCTCCTTAATCTCCTCCACATCTCGAGTGCTTTTCCTCATCATCATCGCGACTCTTCAGCTTCTTTGGCAGTTTTCTCCATGCGTTCAGCATCACTAGGTGTTCTGTCTAGATTTCTCAGCCTCTCTGGCAGTTTGAGACTCTTTGTCTTCTCTGTGACAGTGGAGCTCACCTTCTCTATTCCAGTTACAGGCCTCAATGCTCATCCAGCTGTCAATCGCCTCCACGAACATATTCATCCCTCTTCAATATTCCCAGAGACTCTTCACCTCCTCTGTCAATCATCCCAAAGTCTCTTCGAGTCCTCTGGCAGAAACCATCAGTGGTTTCTGGTAGTTACACTGTGTCGTGCTACAGTAGCCCTCCGATCTTGTTCAAATTTACCTGCATCGTTGGATTGATTCCATGAGATCTTGCATTCATTTTGGCATTTTGGCATTTGACAATTTGGCATTCGTGTGACCATGTGTCTCGACATTCCTAGTCACGATCCCCGAAAAGGAGCTTGGTTGCTCTATCTCTTTCCTCCATCTCTCGCTGATGTGACCAAGGGTTGTGACCATAGCCTTATGCATAAGGCGCTTTCACGATTTCGCATTTCATGAATCTGGAGATGAGGCATCTCGAATCTCCAAGTCACGATCCCTGAAACCCTAAAATGGCGTGGGATCAACGGTCCCGATCAACACTTGATCTGACGGCTCAGATCATTTCGCGATTTCAGGATTCCTGTGGTTAATATTATTTGACATCTCCAACTCTCGATTCGCGAAACTCTGACATGGACTGGGATCAACGGTCCAGATCAAACCTTGATCTGGCAGCTCATATTAAGTCATGATTTCGCATATCACGATTTCATAATTCCTGTGGTTAATATTCTTTGACATCTCCAACTCTCGATCTCCGAAACTCTGAAATGGAGTTTACTTCGGGGTTTCGCATTTTGTGAATTCAGCAGGTTAGGGAACCCCATTCCTTTGAATCTCTAGTCAGCGAAATGACGATCTTTCCCCACATGTCCTGCCTGAGGATGGACAGTCCTCCTTCTTTCGAGATTTTGTGAGCCTGCTAATCCTTGCACTTTAAAGAACGTGTAGGTTCTCCTTGATCCAACGATGGTCAGATCCCGTGCTTGGATCTAACGCCTGAGATCTGTCCTCCTCTTCAGCGTGCTCTTCTTGTCTACATTGAGATCTGACAGCCATCGAGAATTCTGAATTGTTGATCCAACGATCACGGTTGCTGCTCTTACCCGATTATCACTACGTTGTTTATCATCACTGTTGTACTCAAGCCATCATCACTGCCATACTTGCCATCAATGATAAGCATATGCTGCCTGTAAAACATGCCAACAAATTACAAAATGAGATCGAATTTTACAGACATTCTGAACCACAACCAAAAACCCAAACCAACACCAATAATAGTCTTCACCCCCAAACTAGACCTCCTAGGTACCTATTTATACATGTTTTTGGCTTACCAACCATTACATCCTCTTACCAAAACCCTAAACCTAACATGGTTAGGTATTATTTTATTATATTTTATAACTTTCATTATTAATTCATTGGTATTGTATTGCATTCCAGGGTCGATTGTAAACCCTCTTGGATTCTATCCAAACCTCCATTCTAAGGTACTGCAAATTCATTTTCTCTCAAGATAATTGTACAATGGTTTTGTCTATAATCACGGTGACCAACGACTAAGAGGTCAAACCCTTGTTAATTTAATTATGAGCTTAATTAGAGACATAGGTAAGCGACCTCATGGGTTTCTCTCTAATGATATCAAACCCATTTTATTTAGTTTTTGGTGAATCTCTTTATTTATATAGAGAAAGCTCTTTACTTGTCAACCAAAAATGTTGGTCTTCAAGGACAAACAATTTTTATTAACACAAAAACAATGGTTTATTAAATATCTTTTTCAGTGAATAAATTCCATGCATTCATGAGTACGACTTGGGTATTTCCATTTAGTTATATTTGTATATGCATTGTTTTGAGACTAGATCGATGGCTTCCTAACTGTATAGTCTCACCATTATTTAATATATTACTTACAAAGATTCGTAGATATAACTTCATTATCATGATTATTATTTTACTCTTGATGCTATTATTCTCCTTTTGTAAAACCATTATAGTTTGGTTCTCATCTATATTTAAATTGCATTTAAATGGTTAGGTATTTAAGATAGCCATTAGGTTATGAAAGTAAAATTGATATCTCTCTTTTATTCAATAAAAATGAACGTATTAGAATATTTTTATTCTGCAAGTAAAGTATTTTCTAGCTAGAATCAAAACAAGATTTATAACAAGTTCTACTATATAAACTGAACAATTTAGATCTATGTTGCTCCTATCTCAAAAGAAAGATTATTTATTTTTAACTATTGTTTCTAGCATCAGAAATAAGCTTTGCATATTGAAAGTGGGAATTTTCTTAACTATTTCTATACTATCAAAATTTTCTATTATATACATTCTTTCTGCAATAAGAATAATAAACTGAGTTTCTTCTTCTGTTATTGTAACACAATTTATTTCTAACAGTTATAGGAATTATACAAAAATAATTTTCCTAGTGTTAGCGCTGGAAGTCGTTCCTGGATTGCTTGCAGGAGCAGAGCCCAACGCCCATCAGTTTTTATGTCACGGTTTGATAAATGGGATGATCAGATGGGTAAAACTCAGGGAGGTATCACTCAAATTCAGGGACTGGTTCTGGCACGCAGGGAACAATTGAGGTCTTGATCTAAATTTAGTCAGGGGGTTGATTTAAAGATGCGCAGGTGGAAGACTTAGGAGAAGCATGAACAAACTACCTCAAGCAACAGGCCTTTCGGCGGTCTGTGGGGGAAAAAATATGAACGCAAGATCCTCCTGGTTTAGGGCTTCAGGAAACTGAGAGGAAAACTTGACTGGATCCTCCAATTCCAAGTCGCTCAGTGAGGAGAATTTTACAGAGGACGATTAGAACAGAATGAATATCACAGTGATCCAACCTACATCATCCTATGACAATCACACTCGACTACATCCTCCAATTCCGAGATGTTCTAATACAATATAAACAAAGATATGAAAGGAAACTGACATTCATCAGGAAAGAAGTCTCAAAAGTCCAAAAATAACCAGAAAACAATGCTTCATTCAAGATTTTACAACCGGGAGCCTCGCTCAACCATCGATCCTTTTCAAAATGGCAAAAATGCCTACATATAATTCAAACAACAACAATAGCAAAAACAAGACGTTTCATTAAAAACATTGCGTCTACGTGTCTTCTGAGAGTCTGCCTATGCAGACTCAGGATGATCGTGCACCTTTGACAGATGCCATCTTAACTGCTTGAGGCTCCAGCAAGGGGAGTAGCTAATTCATTAAGTGTCGAGCTATCGCGTGCAGACTTCAGCTAGTCAATAACTCAGGCATGGCTCTTTTGAAAAAAGCGGATATAGGACCCTCTCGAACAGACCGCCTGCCAGACCTGCCATACTTTGAAATTAATGAGTGAGGCAAGTTTTCAACCACCCTCTCTCTTCTTCATTTATTCCCAACAGGTACCGAGATTTAGATCACGTCGAATCAGTGCCTGGAGAACACAATGCCCCCCCTCTGAAACTCAATTCGGTGCTTTGGGACCCGAGTGGCCAAATGATAAACATTATTGCCCCTCCTCTAGGCTTGTTCCTTTACGACCAGGCACCAAAACCACGGGCCCGATTCTGGGCGCTATCAGCATTTCGGGGTTCGGGGTTTCGAGAAGTGAAGTGACGAGGAGAACTTGCCCCTCGAACTCCCAAATGCCGACGTGACACGGATGTGCGCCGCGCGTCCGTTGGATGAACGATCCAGATAGTACCTTATTATAAAAGGGGCTTCCCCCATTTGCAGGCTCGCTTGACGTGACCCGATGCTAAGACCTTGAGCTCGGCTTTGAAGATCGCTTATCGGCATTTCGGGGTTCAGAGTTTCAAGATGTGAAATGATGAGGGACTTTTACCCCTCGAACTCTCGAATGCCGATATGCCGATGTGACCAGATCTTGCACCACGCATCAATGGATAGGACGACCCAGACTTAGCTTTAAAATATAGGCGCTTTCTCTTATGCTATATATCGGGTAACTTAGCAGCCCCGAAATCTCGATGACCGTTGATCTACTTCGTCGATGGATCTCGGCTGCCGACAGCAAAATTTTGCCCGCTCGCTTGATTTTAAGTCCGAAAAGGACTTCTTCTGTTCACTGCGCTTGGGTGCTCCTCGTGCAACTTGCAGACCCGAATACTCTTGTGCCTAGGACAAGAAATGTCGCTAACATTAGGCTCCATCGGAGATAGAGTCATCCCTGTGATGCTCTAAGAACTCATTCCGCAGCTTCAGTGCCTTGCTGTTGGGCTATGGAGTCATGCTCAAAACATCGTGCTACTGAAAATACAGGCCGAAAAATAAAAGAAACAAAATAAAAATACATGCTCAAAGGATCTTATTTATATACAATCCTAAACTAATAAAACACTTTACATAGGGCTAGGTGAAAGTTGATTTCCACCATAGCCATTCAAGCAGCTTACGGGATAGAATCTCCTTCTTTCTGTCAATGATCATCAGCAGATGGTGTAACAGTGACAGCAGAACGGTTACACTCTTAAACTCCTCCTTACAGGATAGAGTTGAGATGAAATAGGGCGGCTCCAAGGCATAGGGGAAATTCCACTCCATGTACTTGCAGACAGGGTCATGGAATGAGTGGAAGATTCCAGAAAATGGGGAACAGACACCCTCCTCTGCTACACAGTTGTTCACCTGTGGCTGAATATATCTGATAAGCACAGGTTGGTGGTGGAAAACTGACGTAGGCTCGCTTCTCTCGGGTGGCGGTTGCTCGTTGACTGGCTCTGGACATGAAATATTTTGCTCCTCTGGTTCGGTCTCCCCCTGGTCTGATTCATATTCATCATAAATAGGGACCATGGGGTGGTTTTGTTCTTCCTCGTACTGCTCAGCGTCTCCTGAAAGACTAAGGTGGCTGATTTCCTCGTGATAATTTTCTTTAGAGAGCAAAGGATAAGGCTATGCGACCTACTCTTGGAAATCCAGCATATCGAGCTCAGACTCTGATTCGTAACTGTCATAAATGGTCTGGCTACTCTGACAAGAAAAAGGTGATGTCGGTCTCTGCTATTCCTCTTCCAGATAATCATCGAAGTCAGGGGGGAACAAAGCTTCTCCAACTTGTAGAAATGGAACTATCCCCCGCTCCTCCGTTTCGACCCCGAATGTAAACACATTGTGGGAAATCTCGTGAAGGAAAAGAGAGAAATCCTCTTCCACAACTACCTCTTCATTGTTTTGATCTGAGACAAAAAGCTCATCGGGGGCAGATGCCAACTCATCTAATAAATCTTCAACAATCTCTTCAAAAGAGTTGCTCAGAGCATCTGCCTCAAGGACTGGAAAATCCTCTGCACAGTCTTCATATTTCAACCCTTCTAATTGGGAAGAGAGATATTTCACCTGCTCCATCAGCTTACTTAGGGCGCCATCCTCCTCCCTAGGAACTTCATCACTTTCATAACCTGCCTTGGATGCAGATGAATGGGGAGGAGAAAGGACTGAGTTTTGATCCAGGTCATCAGGATCCTCCCCACAGCTTACGTCAGAAACAACTTTCTCTTGTATAGAGTTGTGGTATCCCTCACAACAATTATGAAAAATTAACTCAGGGGGATACAACCTCTGACAATAGGTGGTGAAAGCTGCATGGAATCCATTGAGTGAAGAAATGCTAGAAGGGGGTAAAGAATGGTACCATTTATGCACATTCCCTGCTAACGAGAACATGAACATCTTCAGTAACACATCCTCATGATGTATATCCCACTGACGCATGAGTTCATGAAACTCACTAAGGTGCTGAGCAGGGTTTTCCTCCTCACACTTTCCAAATACAAGCAAATAATCACCCCATTCATCCAGAGAGGGGACGACATTAGGAAAACTAGGAATAGCAGAAAAATTAAAAGGAGCAAACCTGCGAGCAAGGATTTTCTCCATATCGAACTAGTGGAGTCACCAATCGATCCTCGAATCATGGAGTTGCCAGGTGAAATATGCGCAGCTTCAAATGTGCCTGGTCCTTGTTCACCATCAAAGGCCAGATCTTAACGCTGTCATTACCCCAGGAAGCCTCTCAGGTAGAGAAATCAGCTGCTGAAACCTTCTCGAGAAAGCTCCTTAGGGTCAACTTTCAGGTGTGCTAATAGTAGTCACAGCTGAAACAATAAAGTGGAAACAATGGAGTCACCAAAGTGGAGTCGCCAAGTGCACAGTGGCAATCTGAATAATTCTTATTTCTGATGCACCTTCAGAATCAGTTGATCGTTGTCGTTCTGCCCAGGGAAAATCTTCAACTTCGTCCCCGACAACGACACCAGAAATGTTGGCGACGGAAGTCACTCCTAGATTGCTGGTAGGAGCAGAGCCCAACGCCCATTATTTTTTATGTCACAGTTTGATAAATGGGATGATCAGATGGGTAAAACTCAGGGAGGTATCACTCAAATTCAGGGACTTGTTCTGGCATGCAGGGAACAATTGAGGTCTTGATCTAACTTTAGTCAGGGGGTTGATTTAAAGATGCGCAGGTGGAAGACTTAGGAGAAGCATGAACAAACTACCTCAAGCAATAGGCCTTTCAACGGTCTGTGGGGGAAAAACTCTGAACGCAAGATCCTCCTGGTTCAGGGCTTCGAGAAACTGAGAGGAAAACTTGAATGGATCCTCCAATTCCAAGTCGCTCAGCGAGGAGAAGTTTACAGAGGACGATTAGAACAAAATGACTATCACAGTGATCCAACCTACATCATCCTATGACAATCACACTCGACTAGATCCTCCAATTTTGAGATGTTCTAATACAATATAAACAAAGATATGAAAGGAAACTGACATTCATCAGGTAAGAAGTCTCAAAAGTCCAGAAATAACCATAACACAATGCTTCATTCAATATTTTACAACCGGGAGCCTCACTCAACCATCGATCCTTTTCAAAATGGAAAAAACGCCTACATATACTTCAAACAACAACAACAGCAAAAACAAGACGTTGCATTAAAAACATTGCGTCTACATGTCTTCTGACAGTCTGCCCATGCAGACTCAGGATGATCGTGTGCCTTTGACAGACGCCATCTTAAATGCTCGAGGCTCCAGCAAGGGGAGTAGTTGATTCATTAAGGGTCGAGCTATCGCATGCAGATTTCGGCTAGTCGAGAACTCGGGCATGGATATTTCGAAAAAAGGGGATACGGGACCCTCTCGAACAGACCTCCTGCCAGACCCGCCATACTTTTCAATTAATGAGTGAGGCGAGGTTTCAACCACCCTCTCTCTTATTCATTTATTCCCAACAGGTACTGGGATTTAGATCACGTCGAATCAGTGCCTGGAGAACACAGTGCCCCCCCTCTGAAACTCAATTCGGTGCTTTGGGACCTGAGTGGCCAAATGATAAACATTAGCACCCCTCCTCTAGGCTTGTTCCTTTACGACCAGGCACCAAAACCACAGGCCCGATTCTAGGCGCTATCGGCATTTTGGAGTTCAGGGTTTCGAAAAGTGAAGTGACGAGGAGCACTTGCCCCTCGAACTCCTGAATGTCGACGTGCCACGGATGTACTCCGCTCGTCCATCAGATGAACGGTCCAGATAGTACGTTATTATAAAGCGGGCTTCCCCCATTTGCAGGCTCACTTGACATGACCCAGTGCTAAGACCGTGAGCTTGGATTTGAAGATCGTTTATCGGCATTTCGAGGTTCGGAGTTTCGAGATGTGAAATGATGAGGGACTTTTACCCCTCGAACTCTTGAATGCCGATATGCCGATGTGACCAGATCTTGCGCCACGCGTCAATGGATAGGATGACCCAAACTTAGCTTTAAAATATAGGCGCTTTCTCTTACGCTATATATCGGGTAACTTAGCAGCCCCAAAATCCCAATGACCGTTGATCTGCTTCGTGGATGGACCTCAGCTGCCGACAGCAAAATTTTGCCTGCTCGCTTGATTTTAAGTCCGAAAAGGACTTCTTCTGTTCGTTGCGCTTGGGCGCTCCTCATGCAACTTGCAGAGCCAAATACTCTTGTGCCTAGGGCAAGAAATGTCGCTAACACCTAGTTATTCCAGAATGTAATTTGATCAGAAAACCACCACATAAAGCATTGATAACTATTAGTAACAGGAATAAAAGATAGGCAAGAAACATATCTGAGTCAAAATGAAATAGTAGGTTCAAATTGAGGAGAGAATCCAGATCCTCCCAACCATAGACCAAAAAAGACAGATTACTTTCTTTATCACCCCCAAGCCTAATTCTTTATTCCATAGGGATTGAAAATTTCAATAGCCTTCTCCAGGTAAATTCTATAACTTGAATCTTTCTCAGAACCATAAAGTTCAATTCCTACACAAGTACTCAGTAGCATCCTACCTCCTCTATACTTGTCTCTCCTCTTATGTTACCAAGACTAATAATAACTTTCCTAGGTACTTCTTTTCAAGTTATCCTCATCCCTAACCTTAGGGAGTCTTGGCCTAATTTTGTGCTATCCTGTTCCCTCACCTCGCACATCTTTGGGAGTAGGTTTACACTTTTCCTCATGGACAACATTTACCCTGGTGGTTTTTATCCCTTTTCACTCTCCCATGGAATAAATAATTACTCTTTTATAACTCGATTCTCTCAACCATTTGTCTCTAGTAAAATAAAATAAATATAAAATAATATTTACGCAAATATTTTTCATCATCCAGCATTTATGATGATATAATGTTAACTTAATTATCTGTCAACATAATAATCCAAAATCACCATTATTCAAAATTATTAAAATATTCTAAATGGAGGGATATTACATCCTTCCCCCCTTGAACTGAAAACCATCCTCGGTGTTCCATCTGAGCATCTCAGCTATGAAATAGAAATGGATAAGATTTCCTCATAGCTTCCTCCATTTCCCAAGTGGAATCCTTAGGACTAAATTGCCTCCAGTTCACTTTAACCTGAGCGATGTCTCTCTTCCATAATAGAGTTTCCTTCCTTTCGAGAATGTGTAGCAGTTCCACATGGAAATTGTTGGACACACCTACCACACTTAGAGGGGGGGTGAATGAGTGTGGGGCTCTTTTTCCCAAAACTTCCCTCTTGCACAAAAACTCAACAATTAGCATTCAACATTTATTCATTACCCATTGCTGTCATTTATAACCAGTCATATATCAGAAATATATCATCAACAAGTCATCATCACAATGAACACAAAGAACACAAGATGTATGTACAATTTTATTTTTATTATGGACTACAATCCTTGGAGTTTATTAGCAACAATTGAATAGAGTACAACTCTACAAGAGCACCAGCTCTATATGCAAGACTCGGCTTACATTCTCAGTACCAACTGAGATGAGGCAACAATCCTCAATAAATATCAATCTGTTAATAGGTATGCGACCTGTCAGTAGTGCAACCCACGTGTGCATGTGCCCTGTCTCACTATAGACCATATGTGAACGTGGCCAGTGTATCATGCAACAAGCGTACGCTTCTGAGCAACTAGGGTTTTTCTTTTCTTCACATGCTCAGATCCTCTGCAACCTGCAATCACTTTCTCTTTTGTCTTCCACTGTCCAAATTGACCCACAACCAGTCACAACACATCCAATCTCTCCAATAGCTTGCTCATGCTCCACAACAAATCAATATGAATGCTATCTCAATCATGTATAAATAACTAGTATACCATAGCAATCATGTCACTACTGAATCACAAGAGTATTGCTCACTCCATCAACCAAATCAACCAAAATGAGACACATCATAGAAGACATACCAAGAATTCCCTAAGCATTCACAACACATCAAACAATAGTATCCATCAAGACAATAATGTAACCATACCAATGTCTCAATGATAGATCTGAGGCCATAGAATGCAGATCTGGAACCTGCCTCATCATCCAAGAGCTTGGCACCAGCTCAAACAAAAATCTCCATGATTTTATCCACTCTACGCTCCCTGTACACAGTCATCCAGCATGTACACTCACCCTATACACAGCCAACCCGTGTGTACATTCACCCTATACACAGACAACCCACGTGGACATCAGAAAATAGGGTTTTCTATGAATCCGAGACTTTTTCCATCAAGATCTCCGACATTGCCGAAAATTTGATGCGTCCATGAGATCCTCCTCTCACTCTCTTCCTTAGAATAGATCTTCGATCATGCTCAAGAGATCCACACCAATAGAATGCTCTCATAAGAAGCTCTCCATCAATACTCCACAAGATATTCACAAGAAGCTCTTCATTGATCCACAAAAAGGATTCTTACCACATGTACATTTTGCAAGAGATCCTATCTTTTTATTTATACTTTCATCTTCTAGGTAACTTAACCCATTTTTAGGTTACTTAACCCATTTCTAGGTCACTTAACCTATTTTCCTTATTTTAGGGTTAACCACTTTCCATGAATAGAAAGTTCTCCAATACTTTATTATTTAAATATTCCTTCTTCATTTTGTCACTTCATTTTATCATTTAAATAATATTTATTGATTTTGTCACTTTACTTTATCATTTAAATAATCATTTATTCTTTTCAAGAACTTTGACTTCTTTGACCTTTTGGGGCTTCAAGCCATCATATGGGGGTCCTTCAACTTTGTAGAGCCATAACTCTCAAACCGTGAGGAGTTATGTGACATTCCTCATACCACCGGAAATGGCATGTCAAGCACTATCCATCTAGGATAGTTTCACCAACAACTTCATTGATATTCATCTCATTAATCCACATGAAATCATGGGTCCTCCAACCATTCTTCTAGGATAACTCAATCCATAAAGCGTCTTCCCGTGAGGGATTTCACCATAAAGGGACCACTTTGGAGTTCATCCATTTGTCGACCTTATCAACCATGATAAGAAAATAATGATTCATATTTATCTATTGGTTTCCACTTGGACACCTGTCATTCTCATCAAGGGCATCATATCAGTTGTTAATCAATCAATTACTTGACATCAATCAATGATGATGTAGGAGCATCACCAACATCAAGCGAGCATGGGGCACACGCCAACGCATTTTAGCATGTGATAAAATGTTTAAAATATTTTGAAGATGGATGCGCCAAACGTAAATGAAATAATTAAGGAAGGTCGTACTTCCATATTGTAAACAGACCTTGAGCATCTCGCCCTCGTCTGTATTAGGTGCAGGCATTTATGTTAATGAATGTAGGTAGGTAGACTTGAATTCTCAAATTAGACATTTTTAGGAGCTGGAGGGAAATGGGATATAGACACCCTCCCTTGTATCATTGTAATGAATAAGCAACATTATGAGGACAGAGCAGAGAGCATATGAGAGCAAAAAACTGTGTAGAAGAACCCATGTATAGAATTTCTGAGATAATATATGAAATTTGATTCAGAATCATGGCGTTCAAATACTTTTTGTGCATGCTTGATTGAGTGTTATGCTCGTGTTTGTTTACTCTCTGTTATGCATTTGCTTTGATGCGTGAATGTTGATTTCGTATTTGATGTCTGAAATCTGAAGAGAGGGAGAGTGAAGAATGAGTTTCAATTGTTTCTCTGTCTGAGCAAGAGTTTTCCTGCAAGGAGTGCAGTGAAGTTGTCCGCAAGGCGTGTGTTGATAAGAGTCTAGATTTTCATCTCTGAAAGCTCAGAAGAGATAACGTTGTTTTCATTCTCACAGAAGTGCAAGTCAAGCACAGGAGCCGTGTAGGGTGTGCACAGGCCGAGTTGATTCTCAGGGTTTGCAACCTGAGGGAAGGAGTGAAGGACTGCTGCTGCAAAGTGAGTGCGCAGAGTCTAAAATTTCAAATACTTGAAAGTATTCAAGAATTGTCACAAGGAGTGTGTGCAAGAGTCTTCTTGAAGACTTGAGTCGTGGAGGAAGCTCAAGGAATTTGTGCCTTAAAACGTTGGAAGAAGGCGCAGCAACATTGGCTTGCTGGTGGACCGATTTCGTGAAGGCATACTTGCCCATTTCGCAGAAAACATTAAGGAGGCATTTGACAGTTAGAATCCTCCATGGAGGATTCGTGAAGTCTCGAAATTTGTCAGATCTCATAGAGGAGCAGGGGAGTTACGGTAGCATTCGTCTAGTGCAAGATCAATAAAATCGGACCGTAGGATCCGAACCAACAAGGGTTGTTGGATCACTCGCGAAATCACATCTCGGGGTTTCGGGAGGTGAAGGGTCGAAACCATTGTAGCGAGACTCGCGAAATCGCGAAAGGCGAAGTCCTGAAATAGCGGGAAAATCTAAGCGTCCGATTGGGAGGACACATGTCGCGAAATCACCCGTATTGGGGTTTTGGGCATTGGAGGTCAAAAAGAGGAACCCTTCAACTTTGCGAGTGGAGAAACTGTGAAGGAATTGCAACCGTCCGTTAGGAGGAGGAAAGGTGGTGGAGATCTAGGGATCTCACGAATGCGGGGTCTCGTAAAGTGAGAGCCCAAAATTTGGGTGCTCTAAGTTGCGAGAAGCGAAGTCGGGAAGTGCCAAGAGTCAACACAAGGGACATGTGGCAGAACCACACGGTGGGCCTGGGAAGTGGACCGGCAGACACACGTCACACATTCAGAGGAGTCAACACCCCGTTGACCTCTCGCATCTCGGGGACTCGGGAGAAAAGGGGACGAAGGTTCGAGCCATCGACTCACGAAGTAGCGAGTAGCGAGAACGAGAGGAGAAAGTTCAAATCTCACCTCTCGAAAGTTCGGGAAAGAAAGATGACAGGGTTGGACCTTTGCACTCACGAAAGAACGAAAGGTGAAAGGTTCTAGTGCTTAAGCCTAGACAGCGGTCATGCAAGGAGGGTGCTAATAGAGTAAGAGCTATAGCCATTTCACGATTTCAGATATCGCGGAATTGGAGGAGGAAGAGTCAGAGTTTCAACTCATGAATTTGCAAAATTGCGAACCGCGAAAAAGAACCTGTGGATCGATTTGAAAGGGGATTCCAACAAAGAATCCGAAAGAGCCGATCCGGCTTGAAGGGCATATAGAATGATCCTGTGAGTGGATCTCGGTCCCGGGGGCCGATAGGTCTGCACCAAATGACATCAATTAATCAAACCATTTGCATCAATGATGTATGATCCAACAATCTCCCAAATAATCAAACCATTTGCATCAATGACGTATGATCCAACAATCTCCCAAATAATCAAACCATTGGCATCAATGACAACATGATCCAACAATATCCCCCTTTGGCATTGATGGCAATACCAACATTGATGTCGACTCCAATTACCAATTATTGATGTCAACATGTAGACAAGGCATGCTCTTCATCAATAGTCAATGTGACTATCTCTCCACATCAATCTCTCCCATCAATAGACA
>ML784302.1:363248-418425 GCA_009831015.1 Picea engelmannii | reverse complement strand
TGTCTCCCTTTCTTACTTCATTCCTTCTTCTAGCCATGCTATGTGAATTCCTCATCATGGACTTTCTTCTTGTGTTCCAACACTCCTGGGATTTGTGGCCAAATCCACTACAGTTGTAGCATCTCATAGAGTTATAGTGAACAACAATATGTCCTACTTGATCACATCTCCAACACCTTGTGGTGTTATAGAATCTTCCATTATATCCCCTTTCATAAGATCTACATTCAAAATTTTTGTGACCATATCCATTGCATGAATAACAATGTCCATGAAAAATACTTTCATACCTTTGCTTTGGTGTCCCAAAAATGGCTTCTTGATGTCTTCCTTTCTTTGTACTTTTGAAATTTTCTTTGCCTTGTATATATGGTTTCTTTGCAACATTATCTTTTTTCTTTGATGGACTTACCTCATGCTTCTTTGAGGTGCTTGCTTCAACATGTGTATCTTCTTCTTTGTATCCAAGACCTGATTTATCACATGATGGTCTTTGACATTCCAAGATCTCATCCAAGATTCTTGAGCTATTCAATAATTTGTTTGACTTTTCCACCTTCTTTCTAAGGTCAACAATTTCAACTTCTAACTTACAACATGACTCTTCTTTTTCATTTATTTGATTCTTCAATAGTTCCTCTATTCTTTTGGCTTCTTCAATTTGGGTCTTGAGATGGACAATAGTTTCAAAATTTTTGCTAATATCATCTTCTACATTCATATATTCTTTTCCATCTTTTAGTCTTGTGATCTCTTCTTCTTTTTCTTCTAATTGAGTCTTATTGCTCTCTTCTTGTTTCTTGATCATTTCTTTTAACTTCAAGATGTGCCTTAGAATTCTCCTAAGAAACTTCTTAGTGTTATTCGAAAGATAGTTATAGTCTATATAATAATGATCACTTCTATATCTATATAAACCCTCTTCAATTTCCTTTTGAAGTTTTAATAGATTTCCTTCTATTCTTTTCATGGGATAAATGCCATCAAACTTTACACAAATTGTTTCTACATCTTCTTCTTCACTTGTAGAGAAACATTCATCATCATCATTGCAATCAAGGGCTTTTAAGGGTTCTTTACCTTCATTTGAAGTATCTTCACGTTCTTCCTTTTTTCCAACATCAACACATAATGCTTTGCCTTCATCTTCAAGATCTTCCTTTGTGCTATTATCACTTGATTCTTTATCTTCACTTGAAATGTTTTCAAAATCACAATTAGAAATAATGAATTCAAGAGATTTTGATTATTCTTTACCTTTGATGATCTTGATGGAGTGGTCTTCAATTTATTCTTTCTCTTCCTTGCTTTGATATTTCTCCTCTAGCTTTAGCCATAGATCCTTGGTGGAAGTGCATTGTCCCATGCTCTCTTTGATAGGGCTTGGGAGTCCACTAAGAATGGTCTTGAAAGCCACTGCGTCATTCTTCTTTCCTTCCCTTTGAGATGCAAACTTTGACTTGTTCTTCAATGAAACATATCCACCGATGGTTGCCTTCCAAATAGCTTCTCCCATTGTCTTCAAATACACTCTCATCTCTATTCTCCAAGTAGAATAATTTTCCTCATCAAGGATTCAAACTTCATCATCCATTTGTGTGTCTATGGATCTCCTTCAATCTTGTTAAGGCTTGTAGTGAGGGCCTGCTCTGATACCATTTGTTGGACACACCTACCACACTTAGAGGTGGGGTGAATGAGTGTGGGGCTCTTTTTCCCAAAACTTCCCTCTTGCACAAAAACTCAACAATTAGCATTCAAAATTTATTCATTACTCATTGCTATCATTTATAACTAGTCATATATCATAAATATATCATCAACAAGTCATCATCACAATGAACACAAAGAACACAAGTTGTATGTACAATTTTCTTTTTATTACGGACTACAATCCTTGTGGTTTATCAGCAACAACTGAATAGAGTACAACTCTACAAGAGCACCAGCTCTAAATGCAAGACTCAACTTACATTCTCAGCACCAACTGAGATGAGGCAACAATCCTCAACAGATATCAATCTGTCAATAGGTACACGACCTGTCAATAGTGCAACCCACGTGTGCACGTGCCCTGGCTCACTACATCCCGCACGTGAACGCGGCCAGTGTATCATGCAACAAGCGTATGCTTCTAAGCAACTAGGGTTTTTCTTTTTTTTCTTCCTTCTGCTAGGTCTTGGTGTATCATGATCCTTGTCAGTATCCTCCGAGCTACCAATTAGTTCGGGATCAGACATTTATGCAAGGTTAGCAGGAATAATGAGCTCTGTAGACTATTCCTTAGTTATCTCTTCGAGGTCCTCCTTTGTGAGCTTATAGTATGACTGGATCTCTTCTTTATTCTCATCTGTGTGCGCAATGATATAAATAAAGTGTCGATCTACGTGGAACTTCAGGAGGGTTCTGAACTGGTGCAGGGTGTTTGATGTCATATGAGGTATAGCCCCAATAGCCCTCTTTAACTGTAGATAGTATGTGTGAAATACTACATTCAATTTCCATTGTTTTCCTATATCGCTCGAGTACTAGAGCGTGGTGAACTTTGCAACAAGTTTCTCGAATGGCTCAATGTTCGGGAAGGTCACACTTTCCAGTATCTCCCAAGCAGTAAATGCTATGAGGATCAGCAGCCAGCTGAAATGGAACTCATAGCCTTGATCCTAAGCTTCGCAGCAATCCAATTCTGGATGTTTGACTAAGTACTTCACCCAATTCATTTGGAGTCCTTCTACACACTTTCTGGTGAGGTCAACAACAAACCCTGTGACCTGCATAGGTCTATTCTTTCCCACCAGCTTTCCTGCGATTAGCTAATAGGCCAGGCACACTGCACCATTTTGGATGGAAGCTACCGTGGAACCTTGCATCCCCTTTTCTACATCACCATAGGTATCCTTAATTCTCTGTGCTAGGGCACGGTCTGCTGCCTTCCCTATGTATAAGTTTTGTGGGTGTGGTCCCTGCATGCTCAATCCAGTGATCCTATTGATCAACGTCAGATTGAGTGTGATGTGTCTGTCTAGCCATAGATAGTCGCCATGGTAGCATGATAGTAGGATCTTAATACATGAGTTAACCTCTTGGTGCATTCCAAAATGTGGAATCTTCATCACATTCAAGATGGTTGACTGTGCGAGGTTCATAGTCCATGGTTGGGGGATTATTTTTTAGTTCTTCCCCTTCATCCTAGTCAAGTATCTATGAGGAGCGAGCATATTGTGGTTCTTGCAGAACCTTAGGTTGAAGTCGTTGAATTTTAATGTCCCGATCTTATCCTTTTGTTTTCTAACTGCACGTATCCCCTTCAGGAGGTACGCAGTAACTAGGGTATAATCGAAGTCTCTGGGACACTGTCTCGACTCACCGTGCTAGCCAAAGGAGGGATGTAGTCGGGATTAAATTTTCATTTTCCAAGTCATCTTGATGCTCGGTTATATTCTTGGCTGCGGCTCGAGATGGTCTGGATCCACGAGTAGTCGACAAAGAGGCTTTCACTCCTCTCATCGATGAAGCTTGAATCCCTCTGTACATTACTTTTTTACCCATCAGATCGATGAGAACTTCTTCAACCGACTTCTCTATGACATTGAGTTCGTCTGACATGCATGCATTCAATCAGATAACTATGGTCAATGACTGAATTTTTAATGCAATAGGACAGGTGTAAATTTCAGTAAACACAAAGCAATAGCAATCAGTACTTCTTTTGGCTCAGATACAATTTGTGAAAGTGTTCTTGGTGCAACAGTCGATGGACTAAGTGGACAACAAGGTAATAGATATCTCCAACAAATGAGAGGCCTTCATCAATGTGGTTATGTCCATTGCAGTGCGGTCCCAGTGATCTGAAGACGAGATTTCTGGTCATAACTATTGTTCTAACCATCCAGGGCATCGGTCTAATGGTTATAATGCTTCCAATGGTCATATCGCTCCACCATGGCGAAGTGCCATGTTGCACTTTTTTGATATCCCACCGAAGTTATAGTTTTGCAAACCTTCCTTCTGCGAAGTCCCTAGTGGAACCTTCTACAACTTTTCTATCTTTGCTCTCTTCTTATTGAGCTTTCTAGCCTTCTTCCCTATGATCTTTGTCTCGGTATTCTTCTTTCCATTCTGATTCTTATCTCCTTTTGGCATAGTAACTTCGCATTGTTAAGATTATTTCATAGGGTTCAAGGGAAATACTTCTTCTTTGTCTGGGGTAGGTGCTCCACTCTTTTGTGAGTCTTCTTGTGTTCTTTCAACTTCGACATCCAAGTTTCTGGTTCTAAACAACTTCGATATGTTCTCTTGTTCTTCAAACAAGTGCGCTATCCTCCTAGTCATGAAATCTTTTAATTCTTATTTCTTTTGTTCTAAGGCTTTCTCTTCTTTTCTTCTGGCCTGATCCTTCTCAATCCAGGTTTTTCCTAGTAACATAGCAAATGGGATGTTGTTCTCAATAAATTTAACAACCTCAAAATATTCCTCTGTCGAAGTTCCATGAGCACTCATAGATATCTGGGTGAGTCTTCTACATAGGATTATCAGCTTTCCTCTAAATAATCCTATTCCTCCTAATGAAGGAATCATAGCAGGCTTTCCTAAAATTTCCCAGGTTCTTTCTGTAATGATATTCACTTGTGTTTCCTCATCCAAAACACAGTCAATGTCGAAGTCTCCTATTATTATTTCTATGCATTCTTTTTCTTTGAAGATCTCTGATAAGTTGGCATTTTTGTGATCATTCAGGGTTTCTTTCATTTGTAGCAATACATTCTCTAATTCTTTATGTGGTTCTTCCATGGTCTTAGTTGCTTGATCTTCCTAAGGGTTTTCTTGTCTCATATTCATTCTTTCAACCTTATAAATCATTCTAGGGAAATCCAAAACTTCATGGTCCATAGCTTTACAACAAAGACAACTAGGTCTTTTATTAGGGAATTCCTTAGCAAGATATCTCGGTCTTCTACAACTGTAGAAAATAGTTAAACCTCTGTTTCTTTTGAACAATCCCCAACCTTTCATGTACTGTGCACTAGGATCACAGTAACTAACCTGCAAAAAATTCTTTCTAGGATCCTACATCCATTTGTCAATCCAAACATTCTTTCTATGTAGAGGAATAACATATCTTTCATCACTTCTATCAAATCTACTCATATCGAATCTTCTTTCTTCTAGTTGTGACCTAGTTTTTAGGCTAGGAATTTTTTTATCAAACATACCTAGATTCATACTTTTGAAACAAAAATTTCCACTTATCTTACATTTTCAATCAAAGATTTTCACTGTTCCTACCTTTATTAGAGCACGATGCTTCAATATCTTACCTCTTTTCTTCATATCTGACTTCTTCTTAGCACAGAGATTCACAAGTCAAGTAGAATATTATGCACTAGGGAAATAGATCTACGCACGGAGCTTTCTCTTTTCTTCAATTCCCAGCAATCATAGTTTCAAGTCCTGATAACAGAACCAATTTTTGGCACAGAGGCAGACCCAGGGTTCAATGCTTCAACATCACACAAATAAAACCCTAATACCATCCCTTTCGGCAACACCTACGAAGCAGATGAAGTCTCACCTAAGTTAGAGGCAGGGGTGGTTGTAGGACTCCAATGTCTACAACCTTAGTTGGGACAGACATCTGTAATTGTAACACCTTAACAGAGAACTTAGGAGTTATAGATCATTAGTATTCAACATTAATTTACAGTGCAGGTAAACCCTAACAATAGATCAATGTAGTATTCACCTAGATCTAGTATATTTAGGCACTAAGCACATTCACATAGGTTAGATCTAGCATTCATTCATATTATTCAGCACTAAGCTTATCATATCAGATTCATCTAAGAATACATCAGTTCACTAAGCATAATCATATGAACAATGAAACAACCATAATGCACAAAGAAACCATAACACGGGATATACTTGGTTCACCCCCAGCCCGGGGCTACATCCACTAACTCTTCTTCTCTTTTATCTTCTACATGCACATAACCACAAAATCCTACTCCGCATAGGACAAGAGATCTGTGTGCACTTCGCTAGATCCTCCTACCCCGAGCTAGATTACAAGAAAAATCCTTTACATAGTCTCTTACAGTCACTTGCACTTATCTCTGCAAGTTCTCAACATAGCATGCACAAAGCATTTACAATTTGCACTCAACACTTTGGCTAGATACCTAGCCTCTCTTCTCTTCTCTTTCTTACATCGCCTAGACTTCTATTTATACATTACAAAAAGGGCCTAAACATGGGTAAACCCATGGGCCGACATCCCCATACCTGTTACATAAGCCCAAAACCCAAAAATCCCTAAACAAGGGGTCGAGATCTGCGATCTCCGCTTCGACTTGCACTTCGCCTTCGACAGCCTGTTGACATCCCAAAATAGGTCAAACATGACCAAGGATCCTCAAAACTTGGTCAAGGGCCAACATGGTCTAAGGCTGGGAGGTTCATGGCCAGTCTGCACGCAATTGGTGGTTTTTCTCCAATTAAAAGATAAGTATCATTTATGTGCTTAATTATGTATGTCATGCATGTCTCTGATTCTTGAAATGTTATCACGTGTTCCATTGCATGTAGGAATTACTGTCAATTCCATTTGAATCTGTATGGTAGCATTAAATCTGCGTTATTTGTTTTAAATTCATTATAAATGCATGTTACATATATATCTGTATGTTCCTCTGTGGTGTTTTCCGGCTTGTTGGTGGTTGGGGACGTTACATTTTGGTATCAGAGCTAAGTGAAGTGTCCAAGTAGTGGCATTGTCTGGCCTGTTGGTGGCTGGGGAAGTTACAAATTGGTATCAGAGCCAAGGCTCAAGCACTGAGCCTGGATGGGCCGGATAAGTGGTCATTAGAACCAAGGTTTTAGGTGGAAATCATGTCAAGAGGAACCAATTTCAAACCTCGAAACATTCTTGAGTTCCAAGAGGTTACCTTGGTCATGTTATGAATTTCAGGAGGTGTAGAGGTATTACAAAACCATGACATACATGGTATTGGGCCGCAGAGTAATGTTGGTCGTAGGATCTGTTCAGGAGAAGGAGGACAATTCACGACCATCAAATATGGACAAAAGTGCAGTAGGGTTAACCTGCAAGTCCTTCAGAATTCAAGACTTCGATGAAGTTATGTGTTATAAATTGGAAGAGGCCTAAGGCCTGAAGCTCTGAAGTCCATAGTTAATCTGGACCGTTCGTCAATAGGGACATGTTTCAATAGATTGGCTTGTTTGGGATTCGGCATTCGGGAGAATTAGTGTGTGCAGAGGCGAGAATTCATGAAGCCTGAAGCTCCAAAAACCTGGAGGTGATGTGGATCTCTCCTATACCTTCCATGTGCTCTCCACTTGGAATGTTGACAGTTGTACTATGTGGACCGAGAGGGTAAAGAAGTCCAAAAATTCATAATTCGGAAGACTGAAAGGAAGCAAGCATAAAAAAATTTGAAACCCAAAACTCCAAAGTAACGTAGCATGATGATGTCATCGGGAATGACATGGACACATGGGATGTGTGCCACATGTTAGTGGGTCTCGGAACCATCAAATATTGAAATTTCATTTGTAATGTGACACATGTCACCTATATGAGTGGGCCACGTGTCAACCGCTAGTATTCTTCCATGTGGCACTCCATTTGAGTATGGTTAGTGGGGCCCTGAGGTTACATAACATAGTTAAAGGTCGACGATACATAGTGGCATTGATCATAATACATCAAGATCGATGACCATGAGGAATTGCAGGAACCCAAGTTGCACGAGAGTTAATTCCCAAAGGCAGTCGCGCAATCCAAACCATGGTATCAATGAAAGGTTACGTGTCAATGTCATAGGAATTGCGGGATGAAAGGTGGGTTAATCCAAACCTCAGATGCATTCCCCTGCAATTTGAAAGACGTTAAATGATGTGACTATTCAATATCTTATTTCCAGTATGAAAACGATGGGTCCTAGTGAACACGTGGCGCCAGTTGTGAAGTCTGAAGACTTGACACTCCGAAAGAATGGTTCATAAGGGAATGAAAGGAAGAAATTTCAAAAGTTTCGTAACACTAAGGTGACGAGATGTAATGACATCACCAAAGGATACATGGAAGTGTTCATAGATTAATGATTCATGGTGTTGGGGGTGTGCGGATGTGAAATCCTCCGAAGCTCTGAAGTCTCGGAGCTCAGATGTCTAAAGTTCCACAGTGAGTGTTAGTCGTTGGATGTTGGGTAGTCATGGACTATTGATCCACCCTACTTCACGAGTTCATTAATCCAAAACTCTGATAGATTTGTTGTGATGTGCTTTGAAAAATTTTGAAGATGGAGGCCTGAAGTCCTGAGTAAGCGCCTATCAATCTAGTGCTTGGACACAACCCGTGATCGCATGGGCTGGGGGCTAAGAGAAAGGGGCTGGTGCCCAAAAAATTATTGCAGAATAGAGTAGATCTCAGAAAGAAAATATCTGCCAGAATATCTAATTGCTCGAGAACCGAAGAATGAAATATGAAATTTTTCGTGAATCAGATCAGTTTATGAATACTGTGGAATTTTTTAAGGATTGATGGCCGGAAAAATTTTGGTTGACTTCACATTATGTGTGCAGAGTTAACCATTTTCAGAAGTGAACCGAATCGTCGCTTAGTGCGAAGAAATGGAGGAGGTACAAAATGCCTCAAGTTCAGAGAATGAGGCTAGAGGAATGGATGTCCATTTGGGAGTTGAAGGATTGAACTCCAATGGGCATGGAGAAGAGATAGATAAGGAGGGAAACATGATGAAAATCATTGAAATATTTCAGAAAGATGTCCAGACTCACTGAGAAGATAACATAAAGCTCATGAAATCCAGGGATCAATAGGGAGAATTCAACATAAAGTTGATATAGAGCCTAGAAAGGATAGAAACGAAATTGGATAAGGAGAGTGACTCCAGTAAATCAGGAAGTCACAGGTCCCCTGATGAGAAGTGAAAATCAAGGAGTGTTGGTAGACACCATCATCACTCCCAAGGACACTCTAATAGGAGGGAACACAGTAGTTCAAGCCCATCTCCTACCAGAAAACATAGGAGATATGGAGTGGATGAACTGAAGGGAGAAATGAAAAAGATTAAACCTCCTACATTTGATGGAGAGCACTAGAAGGAGGAATATGTTGAGACATGGATTCTTGGCATGAGTAAATATTTCCAACTGCAGAATAATTCCTCTCATTCAAAAGGAATAATTGCAATGTATCAACTGAAAGGAAAGGCATCCATGTGGCGGGATCAACTTGTGCAGGTGCACCACATTAAAGATAAAAATGTTACTTGGAATGAATTTAAGAAGTATTTCGAAAATAAATACTTAACTAAGCGATACTATGACACAAATATGAAAGAGTTCTTTGAACTCAAGATGGGTAGCATGACCATTGATGAATATGAATGAAGGTTTTTGGAATTGCTGAAGTATGTCCCTTTCATCAAAGATGAGACTGTCAAAATTCAAAGGTATCTGAGTGGACTAACATCTTCTATCAGCAACAAGATATAGTATGATGATCCTAAAACTATGACAGAAACTATAAGGAGAGAAAAATGCTTATATGAGAAGCAAAGAGAAAATCCCACTTTGCGGAAGGCTTGGGAAGAAAAGAAGAAATTCAAGAAAAAGCAGAGGGAGAAGGGAAACAAGCCTCCATTTTTCATAAATATCCCTCAAGAATAGCCAGGTTTTAGAGAACCCAGAAGGATGAAGTAGGTGGTAAAATGCCAAGATAGCCACCTATGGAATGTTGGATTTGTAAAGGAAATCATAGGTACAGAGATTTCCCCCATAGAAATGACAAAGTGAGAGTTGTCCACAATGTTCAACAAGCAGAAATAGTGGAGGACATGGGTAGAAGTGTACCAAGGATCTATGCAGCCTAGGACAACATGCAAGAAAAATATCATTCACATATGATTGAAGTGGAAGGTATGATCAACAACCAAACCATTACTATTTTAATTGATTAAGGAGCTAGTCACAGTTATATGAATCCTAGAATGGTGGAAAGTTTGCATTTTCCAAGAAGAAATCATGGAAAATATTGGTTACTATAGTTGGCTACAGGAGCCAAGAGAAAGGTTGTTGATTTGGTTAATTCTCATCCAGTGAACATGAATGGACTGAGTACAAGGGTCGAATTGAACATCTTACCTTTAGGTTCCTATGACTGTCTAATTGGGATGGATTGGTTGGACCAACACCATGCCATATTAGACTGTCGTAACAAGGCATTCACTTTCCTGGATGAGGAAGGAAACCCAAGGAAATTGCAGGAAATCCCAAGGGAAGTTACTGTTATAGAAATATTAGCAATGCAACTGAAGAAGTGTTATAGGAAAGGTTGCCAAATATTTGCAGCTCATATGGAAGAAGCACTGAAGGATAAGGTGTCAAATATTGAAGACCATGCAGTATTAAAAGATTTTGATGATGTATTCCAAGTGGTACCCGGACTACTCCCACATAGAGATATTGATTTCTCTATAAACCTTATTCCTGGAGAAGCTCCAGTGTCAAAAACGCCTTACAGAATGAGTACACCATAGTTGAAAGAACTGCAATTGTAGCTTGACTAAATTCTGAAGAAGGGGTATATATGCCCAAGTGTGTCACCTTGGGGTACCCTGGTCCTATTCGTGAAGAAGAAAGATGGGACATTGAGATTGTGCATCAATTTCAAACAATTGAACAAAGTGATTGTTAAGAACAAGTATCCTTTGCCAAGGATCGATGATCTCTTTGATCAGTTGAAGGACGCATAGATATTTTCAAAATTAGATCTTAATTCAGGGTACCACCAAGTAAGGATAAAGGATGAAGACATCAACAAGACCGCCTTTAGAACAAGGTATGGTCATTATGAATTCACAGTGGTGCCATTTGGGTTATCAAATGCACTCGTTGTTTTCATGTGCCTAATGAATGGTGTATTCAAAGAATATCTAGACAAGTTTGTCATAGTCTTTTTGGATGGCATCTTGGTGCATTCCAAGTCGAAGGAAGAGCATGAACATCATTTGAGGATGGTGTTACAAGTTCTAAGAGAGAACCAACTTTATGCAAAATTGAGAAAATGCTCATTCTTTCAAAAGAATATCCATTATTTAGGACATATCATTTCAAAATATGGGATAGTCATGGATCCTAAGAAGATAGAAGCCATTAGAGAATGGTCAACGCTGAAGAATGTGAAAGAACTTAAATCCTTTATGGGTCTAGCTGGATATTACATAAGGTTCATTGCAGATCTCTAAAGGATAGCTCACCCCATAACTTCCTTGCAAAGGAAGGAGAAGAAATTTCAATGGACAGAAGAATGTAAGAGAAGCTTCCAACCAGTGCCCCAATCCTAAGGATTGCATATCTGAATGAAGGTTTTGTAGTGTGTAAAAATGCATGAAAAGAAGGACTGGGGGAAGTCCTCAGCCAGAATGGGTTTGTAATATGTTATGAGTCCAAAAAATTGAAAGAGCATGAAAGGCTCTATGCAATTCATGATTTGGAGTTGGCAGCCATAGTGCACGCTCTAAAGAAATGGAGACATTACCTCATGGGAAAGAGGTTTGAATTGAGGAAAGACAATAATAGTATGAAGTATTTGTTTGATCAAACAAACTTGAATTCCAGGCAGAGTATATGGTTGGAATTCCTTTGTGAGTATGACTTTGATATCAATAATATCAAAGGAAAGGAGAAAAAAGTGGTTGGTGCAATCAACGAAAGAGTCCATGAACTACATGCTACGACCATTAGCATGTATCAAGATGATATTAAGGGAAACATTTCGGAAGCTGCAAATGAAAATTTGAAGTACATGGAATTGGTAACAAAGCTACAACAAGGTAAGATGCTACAGAAAGTGGAATATTATAAATTGGAAGCTGATGGAACACTCCTGTACAAAAATAGAATTTATGTACCTAATTTCCAGGAATTGAGAATTATGATCTTGAAATAAATGCATAATGTGCCTTATGTTGGGCACCCTGGATATCAGAAAACAATGACATCATTCAAGAGCCATTACTTTTGGCCAGGTATGAAAAAGTAGATTGCATAATACATCGCCAGATGTATGGAGTGTCAGAAGGTCAAAGATGAACATAGGCACCCAACAGGGTTTCTACAACCATTGCCCATTCATGAGTGGAAGTGGGAAGTGGTGAAAATGGATTTCATCACAGGATTACCCAGAACAAATAATCAACAAGATTACATCATGGTGGTGGTGGATAAGCTTACGAAATCTTCCCATTTTATTCCATTGAAGACTACTCACAAGCCAGCTAATGTTACCAATATCTATATGAGGGAAGTAGCATGATCACATGGTATTCCAAAAATAATTGTGTATGATAGAGACCCAAAATTTACCTCAAAGTTCTGGAAGGGGTTATTCAAAGGGTTTAGAACAAATCTAAACTTCAGAACTTCTTATCATCCTGAGCTTGATAGGCATACAGAGACAGTGAACCAAATGATAGAAGATATGCTAAGGATGTATGTGATGGAAAAACCATCTAAATGGGAAGACTACCTACACTTGGTAGAATTTACCTACAACAATGGGTATCAAGCATCACTAAAGATGATCTTGTTTGAAGAAATTTAGGGTAGAAAGTGAAACACACCAATAATCTGGGACAACCCAACTGATAGGGCAGTGATTGGGCCAGAGTTGCTTAAGGAAATGGAAGAGAAAATGTTGAAGATTAAGCAGAATTTAAAGGATGCCCAAAAGAGGCAGAAAAGTTATACTGATAAGAACATGACCCATGGGGAGTTTAAAGTGGGTGATCATGTTTTCTTGAAAGTGAAAGCCAACAGATGTTCCCTGAAGTTGGGAAAATGTTCCAAGTTAGCAGCCAGATATTGTGGGCCATTTGAAATCCTAGAAAGGATTAGACTAGTTGCATATATGATTGCATTTCCTACATCCATGACTGTACATAATGTGTTTCATGTTTCATTTCTTAAGAAATAAATACTTAATGCTAATCATGTTATTGATTGGAATGTGATTCAGGTGGGGCAAGAAGGCATCTTGCAAGTGCATCCAATGTGCATATTGGACTGGAAGAGAAAACATCTCTGGAATCGAGCCATATGGCTTGTAAAGGTCTAGTGGACCTGGTGTGGTCCTGAGGACGTGACATGGGAGCATGAGGATACTATGCCAGAAGAATACCCACATCTTTTTTAATATTTTGAAAATCTTGTCGATGTTGCGTAAATGAGTTGCATAGAGTACAGTGAAAAAATAAGGGGAGGGGATTGTAATATCCCCAAGGACGAGCCCTAGTTGTATTTATAAATTGTAAACATGTTTTGTAGGTTGCTGAGCCAAGTGTTGATAAGTTGGTGGGATTATTTGTTTATTAGGCCGGAGAGCCTAAGTGTTAAAGACCAAGAGTCTGATTTTGTATATGTAACTATGCAGATCATTAATAAAATATAAAAATCGCTATGTGTAGACCGACCACGAAGAGCCAAGTAATTATAAGCTAGTAGGCTTATGTGTTAGTAGGTCGGAGAGCCTAGGTGTTAAAAGCAAGGAGCATTTTTTGTACATGTAGATATTCATATTATTAATATAAAAACATTGTTCCATGTAGACCGACCATGATAAAAGAGAATGGGGGACTATGCTCCACTAGGCTAGGTAAGGGAGAGGGGGCTGAGAGGTTGGAAAGAGGGGATAATCTTAAGGGCTTAAGTCCAAGAGAATAATAATTTATTATTATTCAAAAATTTGTTTAGAAGTATATGTTTTTATCCTAAGTTCCTTGGGGAGGACAGGTGACTTCCAAAGGGAAGGAAAGTGCTTCATGAGTGATAGGTGTCGGCTCAGGCACATGCATTCTTAAGGGGGGAATTATTATTGGGGAGGGGGGGTGCACACTCACTCACACAGGGAGGTTCACGCACATACAGTTTTGGGATTTCACCATCTTCGCTAGGAGAGACTAGTTTTCCCTATCTCTCCTCACGAGGTCACTCATGCACTGAGAAAGCACGTAGCTAGCCATTTCTTCTATTGCTGAACCCGTGGCCATTTTTGCACCTCTGTAATTTACTGAGCCATCCCTTTCCTTACCCAACTTAGATATTGTGGTTTGAAGCGGAGGCGGGTTTCCAAGCCTGTGGTTGAAGAGGCAGGTAGTCAGGCCTATGAGCAACTCTCTCTCCAGGTGAGAGAGGTTGTTGTGGGTTGAAGAAGCAGGTTGTTAGGCCTATGAGAAACTCTCTCTAGGTGAGGGAGTGTGTTGAGGAAGTGAGTTCTCCTGGAGGGAGACTCATAGCTTCTACATAGCTATGATAATTATGGTCTGACCTATTGCTAAATCCCAAGGTAACGGAGGTGGAGCACCTGATGGACTATGTGACAGTGAAGGTGTATACTCCTGGGGTGGGACATGCATGTGTGGAATGAGAGTGTGTGAGCAGTGGGCGTAAGTGGCTCCTAAGAAATAATCCTTCCTCTTAAACTATGTGACTTTCCTATTGACCTTGCCTAGTTTGGGAATCCCTTGCTCGGTGGAGTTTAGTCCAACCTCAGGGATGACCCACTGCTGAGAGTGATGAGCAGTGTGGTCTAAGGCTGGGATGTTCATGGAAGGTCTGCACGCAATTGGTGGTTTTTCTCCAGTTAAAAGATAAGTATCATTTCCTTTCTTAATTGTGTATGTTATGCATGTCTGTGATTCTTGAAATTTTATCATGTGTTCCGTTGCATGTAGGAATTACTATCAATTCCATTTGAGTCTGTATGGTAGCAGTAACTCTATTTTATTTGTTTTAAATTCATTAGAAATGCATGTTATATATATATGTATGTTCCTCTATGGAGTTGCCCAGATTGTTGGTGGTTGGGGACATTACATTTTGGTATCAGAGCTAAGTGAAGTGCCCAAGTAGTGTCATTTCTCAGCCTATTGGTGGTTGGGGATGTTACAGGGATGATCTTATGGGGTATCCAATGCCCTCGCCTATGTCCTTTCCAGTAAGAGACATTATCCGATATATCATGGAGACAATAGCTTTTGCTAGCACTTTATTCTCCTCGACTTGGAGAGCTTTGGGTTCTCATAAGCTTATGTCAGCTATTCGTAATATACTGACATTCCATAGAAGTCCAACATGTGAGCCTTGGCCTCCCCTATGACATGCTGCCTAGAAACCTCTCAACGAGTCCAATTTAAGCTCTTTTCTGACTTGTCTAAAAAGAGAAAAGATTTCCATGTGAATTTGTCCCTTTCACACTTGTTAATTGGACTTGAAAGGTCATGAGTCTTGGTTAATATATTTTCTGAATCATTTTCAGAACTCGAAAATATTTCCAAGTAAACTTGTCTCTTTCACACTTGTAAATTGGATTTGAAAGGATGTCTATTTTGGTACAAGTTTATCCCTTTTTCACACCAAGTAGACTAAATATCATGAAAAATGACATTTTTTGACATTAAGTTGTGATTGCATCTCATGCCCTTTATTGCAGTATTGAGCCTATAGTCGGTTCTCTCTTTGCGTTATAAACCATTTGCCTCAGCAGTTTTTCATCCTCAACCAAGAATAGCCTCGTTTATATCCGTTGCAATTTGACACCCTATACCAAGGAGGGAACATTCCCCCGAGTGTCCATCTCCCGCATGCACGTCCTTGCATTGAAAATAGGTACGTTCCACTGATGGAACTAATTTTACTTACTTGCGACACTCGTTTCCTCCTCTGTATCGTAGCATTCATTTGTCTATGAAAAAACAAAAAAATATGGGTGGGAAGGGAATATTATCTTATATTGGCAGCAGTCGTGTCGCCTTTGAAAAGAGCACAAAGTTATTGAGTCCATTTGTCATCATAATTTTGGGTTTATCATGGCCTTAAGAAGCTGAGCTCATTACAGAGAGTTTATCTACCGACTGGTTACTCTTCCAGTCCCTATGGAGAATTTCATTGATGCCTCCTACATCTAATGGTTTCATCATTGAGTCTATGCTACCGTAGTGCTCCATATGTCTCATGCTCATGTTCAAAGGAAGTCTATTGACCTGTGTCATCCATTCCTTAGAACTCTTGACTTTGCATGTCAGCCATACCCTCAGTTTGTCTCATAATCACATGATATTGTAGTCCTATCATGCACCATGGTCCTACTTTCATCATTGGTAGGTAACCTTGAACCCAACAGTCAACATTTCATCATTGGTCGTTGACTGGGTGGTTTCCCTTGTGTTCGACGGCAATATATCTATTCACACAATGGGATTCATGCAGTGTCTTGGATGCCATTAGCCTTATTGGTGGTTTCCTCACCTTTGTCGGCAGTTTTCCTCATTGGCTGCTATTCAAAGGGTCGTTTTCGTGTATTGCTTGCACTTGGCACACGTGAAAGATGCACAAGATCATCGGTTTGTGAACATGTTCTTCATCTGATTTCCTCCAAATCACGAAGCTACTACTTTGTTCCTTGTGTTGAATGATGAGAGATGCCTTAATGCTCTCCTTTCAGTGGGTCTCCTTCCATCAAATTCAACTCATCTATTCTGGAAACGAGACCTAGAGTCTTATGAGTACCTTGAGGCTTGCAGTCATTAGTTGAAGGTTCTCTCACCATAGACAGTTGAGAATACATCAATGTCTCCTGATCAATGGATTCTTCAAGTGTTCGACCCTGACTCATTTATTCACACTTGTAAGAATGTACTTGGTGCCTTGATACCTACTTTCATTATTGGTAGTCTATATCGCGTTTGTTAACAGTATACCTCAATGACCAATAATCAAACGATGTCTCATTATGTTCGAACTCAAATCCTTTATTCACATAATGTAGACTTGCACCTTTGGAGGATTGTGTAGAAGACTTGAATACATCAATATGTGGCTGCAACATTCCTGAGTTGTTTCTTCCTTTTCATTGGATCAGTACCTGTATGACTTCAGTGATCATGGGAGATCAGATTGTACTCCATTGTATACATATATCTTTAGATTGATTTTGAGACTAGTTCTACTGGGCCTTGTTTGTGACTATGAAAACCTTTGGCATGTAACCGCATTTGTATTTACCTATTCATGGCCACAAACAATTGTTTGGTATATTTTCACATGGATTTGAATTGTAATTCAAATTGGCAGCCATGTATGCAAAGTCAGTGCAGAATGTAATGAGCAACTAGTTCTTCCAGTTGGTTCCCCATCACTCCAATTCTGGGTTTTTATAATGTATTTTGGCCATCATAGATACTCCTCTGACCTCACACATTAGGGGGCATCTATTATAGCAAGATTTGCCTAACCCTATGCAATCTTGCAAAAAAGTCCTTTTTCCATTTCCCTATGCATACTTTTCATCCCTTTTTGCAAATTCCAGAGCTAAAAAAATACATTTTTTCCACATGTACGTGCCTTGCCTACTATACAGCACGTGTATACCCAGGCTGCACCACTACAACCCACGTACATCGAGATTTGTGCCCAAAAGTGAAAAATGGTGTCAAGTTTCCATGTCATGACAGGAGATCTATGATCCTTGGCCTTCCATATACTTGAAACGTTCTGAATCTGCCCTTCAGTTCCATTGGAAGGATAAAAATGGGCCAATTCCGAGCTATGTAAAGGACGAGAAAGAATTCAACTTTGAGAGAAAAGTTACTCTGGAGAAATTATTCATTTCATATTGAGTCTGCATCCCTTTGTCCTTTAAGTCCGTACATAGTGTTCATCCCCCAAGCTCTTTCCTTATTGATTGAAAACTCCATTGTCTCTCTTCTATGAGCTTGCCTTTGTTGATCATATATTAATAGAAATACTCTTTTCTCGTCTAATTGATATATTGCAAATATTTGAATTATTATTCCATGGGCGTATTTTTTATGTATATTAATGGATTACGCTATGAAATATGATAACATTGTATATTATCACCATATGCTTGCATTGCTTGGTTGTTGAGGACTAGTTGCAGGTATATTGCTTTGGATCAAGTGCTCAACGATGGACTTCATCAAACATCTGGACAAGGTAGGCCTTTTATGTTGTCTTACTAGCATATTTGTTTATATAGCATACTTGAGATTATAGTTGATTTCTGCAATCATTTCCGTCTGTTGTGGTTTACTCCTATCCATAAAGAGATTTTCCTCGTAACAATATTATGCCACTTATGATTTCATTCCTGACAAAAAATGTTCTTTCTTTAGGGCTATGATGGTCGTTTGATAACCTGAGTGTCCATAATAAGGCTTCTTATGTATTTCCATTAATATTTAATTCTTCAGTTTTGTGTTGTTTGGAACATAAAAAAAAAATTTGTACATAACCAAATCTTCTTGATTAGAAATGAACTTTGTTTCTTATCCACTTGACTTACTATTTTGACAATATTCTTGAATTTTTCTATAATTCTCATCTCTTTCAGTTGTTGTTATAATTTTCTGCTTTAAATCAGATTGTACATTACTGCTGAAAATTGTATTTACCTTCCTACTAAGTGCATCTGCTACATTATTTTATTTTCCTTTGATGCATTATATTTCAAAATCATACTCACTTAGAAAAGATAAGCATCTATCTTGTCTTGCATTCAAATTTTTCTAGTTGTGTAACATCTAGTTTCATTGAGCACATTGTATTAACTTATTCTTTGAGGACACTTGCGAGCAAGTGATATGGTTATGATACATTATTATTGTGATTTGATTATGAGATATATGTTGATGTCATTGATTATATGTTAAATTCTAGATATATTGACAGGTATTATTGATGAGTTTCCCCCAAGTGTGTAGGATATATTACAGGTTGATGATGTTGATGGAATCCATGAACTTCCTTGGACTCTGGATTGAGTCAGGGCATGGAATTGTATTGGTTTATGTATTTTATTTACATGCATGTGATTTATATGATGATTTAGTATGGATGTTATGTATATGGATTATTCACAAGTGTTCTTGTGAGTGGATGCAGGCTTGGCGACGCTTTATAATCCGACTCACATAAGGAGTAAAGGGGTCATGTATAGAAACCATACATTTGAGGGAGATGTGTGGCAGCGTCCCTGTCACAGCCTATTAGCACTCCCACCATGACCTGAACTATAGTTTAATGATTACCTAATTCAAGAGGTCCACGATGTTGTGAGGGAAAACTAAGACAATCGCTCACGAATAAATCTAAGGCGTGAACAATAAGGAGGAATCCTTATTCCTTAAAATCCCTTAGTCAAACTCACAAGGTTGACTCAGTAGAGTGTCGACTCCAAGTGTCATACAAACTTCAAAAACTAGTCAAAGGCGAGTGGCACCCTTGAAGCACAGAGGTGCATCTTGAAGGGCACGTTGCGTAATTAATTTGTGAGTCAATAAAACTCTAGATGGCCTAGAAAACATAATAAAAATGTCGAGACCTTGTAGAACATAATGGTTAATTAATCATTAAACTATAAGATAAGAAATATAAACAAGAGTATAAGCCTAATTCTAAGTCTAAATAAGGGACCAAATAAAATGAAGGATTGGGGAACTAAGGGACAACTAAGAGAAAAAATAGGAATGCATTGGGAAATGTGAGGGAAAATGGATTTTAAAATAAAATAAAAGAGAAATTGAAACATGTAGTGGGTGAATAATCCTCTAATTAAATTATTAAAAATTAATTATTTGTGCATGAGGACATGTGTCATGGGAAATTTTTCTATAAAATAAACAAGAGAAAGGGAGAGGGGATATGAATTTTGTTGTATTGTTATGCTGCCAATTTTTTTCTTGACTGAGTTTTACTTGTGAGAGTTGGGTTCCAAGGCTTGGAAAAAGTGTGGAAGCTCTTCCTTGAGAGACAATCTTGGGTGCTAGTGTTTTTGGTTTTTGTGTGTGGCCCCTTTGTGGCTCGGGGGGCTAAGGGGGAAGAAGAGTACCCCTAGTGTTGGCTGGGAGGTACTAGTAAAGTTCTTGGATTAGCGAGTGAAGGATCAAAGGTTGCACAAGACTTCAATCGAGATCATTTTCAATTATTTCATCTTCTTCCAATTGCGGTACTAGAAATTCTTAATTGAAATTTTATTGTGTTAGTATTATTAGAATTGGTCATAATATATCAGTTGTAATATATAAGAAATTAAGGATATATTTCTCGTATTAGGGATTTATAGTAGTTGAAGATGGTCATATGAATTTGCATTAATTCAATGAACTCAAAAAATTTTTATAAGCAATGTACAAGTGTGCGCATTATCAACATTTGTGTTTGAATTTCCTTTTAGTAAATAAACCATATCTTGCTCTACCCGAGATTTTTAATATTTCTCGAGTTATTTTCTGTTATAAAATGCAGAGGTTTGGCATTTGTTTTAAATCAAATGATGATAGAAATAAATTGGTGTTCGAAAGGATAGATCTCATGTTTAAAAAAAAAATCCTATTAACGAAATTTATATTATCATTTATGTTCAGTCTACATTCCAATCGTATTTTTTAAATTGTTATATTAGCCAATACTTACTCCTATTTATATTATCATTTATGTTCAGTCTACATTCCAATCGTATTTTTTAAATTGTTATATTAGCCAATACTTACTCCTATTCAGAAATTGTGGCGAATATGGAAAGGGTTTTCTTGATTGAATTTAAAATAAAATAAAATAATATAACATAGATTAAACTTGTTCTTTCTAGATTTTAATCTCTTGCATGGGATTTTTATTGTTATCATGATCAAATGTATAGATGAAACTTATTACTAAGAAACATTCTATCAACTAGTGATGTAGTGTTATTCATTTGACTTTTGTGAGTCAGATCCATTCTTTTCCCTTATTTCTCTGTTTACTATTCTTATGCCTCATTAGTGGGAGTAAGTCAGAATTGCATGAATTTAAATTTATCATCTTGATTTGTCACATGGTCTTATTAGAGCACTCAAGGATATCGTTCAATACGCTCTTGCATTCCACCTTTTCAAAGTGTTTCCTTTGTTAAATTGTTGTTAAAAAATTTCATCAAGATTTAATTTGATTGCACTTCAGATTTTCAAAGTATTACCTTGTTAAATTGTTGTTAAAACTTGTATTACGCCGAAAGGCATACACCTATTGACAATGAGCACAATTAATGATCTTTTAATCTTAAATTCTAATCTGATGGCTAAGCATTGAAGATGCTGGCATATTCTTAGTTGTCCTCCAAAATCAACGCTTCAGATTTATTGTTCATAACTTCCTTGCATTTATGAAGGCATCCGTTAACATGTTTACTTTTTTACATTTACCTAATCACATTATAAATTTACTGTAAAAATACATAATTTCCATGTTCAAATGATTAAGGAGGATTAAAATATATGCATGTCACGTTTATATCATTAAAAAACACTCTGCACACATTTCATTTTGGTGTCACTCATTCATTTTTCATATCTGAAAGGTCGTTTGATGCCATGACCTGCACGGATGTTTAATATTCACCTATCTTTATCCAGAACGCACTCAAATCATACCATACCTTCGGTGCGCATGGGGTAATTTCTGTCGTTTTGTTTATGTGCGTTGTGTGTTGGAGTCGGCTCAGTCATGGCTCTTGTTCTGAATGGAACCCTTTCGGCGTTCTCCAGCTGTGAGTCGACTGTGCTAGTTAAGAGTCAAATTTGACTGATATCAGAATTCTTTTCCTGTTCACCACTGGTTGACGTCTGTATAGATGTTCTTCCACCTGGTAATTCTTTGGTGGACAGATGGAAGGTGAGGGTTCCTTCCTTCTCTTTTCTTGGAGGGAAGTAGAAAGAATTTAGAGCTAGCAAGCTCTAGTCTCATGAAGCCAATGATTGTTACATGTAACATTGCACGATAAATTAATACAATTATTCATGGGAGATTTCATTATCATTTCATACTTTTCTTGGTGGCTATCCAGTTATGAAACCACTCCTAACATGTATTAATCGTATCGATTCTATCTCTGTGATCCATTTCATTGGGAATTAAATTTTGTTCAAGAGCGATGTGTTTAATTTTGAGGTCTATGCAGTGACTCTTTACTCGGTAGTTAGATTTTTGAAACTCTAATAATGCCCTAAGGTAGCAGAGATAGTATTCTGAACTGGTTGTAAGATCAAAACTTTTGTTGCACCACATAACTAGCTAGCCCAAGTTTATTTAAAAAAAAAAATCTATTTCAGTTCGACCATTCGATTTGTCACCTTAGTGAACCCAACCCCTTCTTGTAAATGATGATAGTGCAATGCTTATCACATTGTATTTCAGCTTGATTTCTCTATTAGGAAATCCCTTAGGTAATGTTTCTTCTCTATTGTTTTAGATCTTACAGGAGCTCCAGTTGTTCCTTTACCTAGATTTTGAATATGTTCCTTAGAGCATATGTGAATTTAGTGATTGTCTCAAAAATTCCGCTCGACAAGGTATCGCCTTATTTACATCTAAGCCTTTATAAGAAGGATGATCGACTTAATTTAATGGAAAACTTTGAAGTTTTAATAGTTCTTAATCGAGTCTTTCTAAATATCCTTCAAACCTTCCAAGGAGTTGTAGTTATTAGTAAGTGGAAAAGAGTTGCCTAAACAACAACATAAACCTTAAGACTAAAACTTAACTAGAATTTAGTAAACCTTTAAATTGACAACCTTTTTAATGATGATAATCGACATCTTAAGAATATCATACCTTGCATACTAGTTAAATATTTCTAGACTTATAATGATACACATATAACTCTATAACGAAGACCTAATAGAACTTGGTCCTAATGACATTTAAATGTTATAAATGTAGAAGGAAGACTCCGTTACTTATTTCAAAGAATGTTTGGAATGGAATGTTTGTGAGTAATAATTTGCACTAGTACTAAAGTTTTTGTGTAAACGTTTATTCTTAGTTAGATCGTAGGTTAAGTTTGGTTATGAAATTATTAAAGGAAATCTATGTAATTATTGTGGTATGTTGACTAGATGAGGAATTTTATATATATATATATATATATATATATATATATATATATATATATTGCTTGTATTCTTTTAAGAGAAGGAAATTGTCTAGATGATGCGTAAATAATTATTTTTAGTGCTCAAATTTCAATTTAAGTAGATCCCGAAACTATTAAAAAGAAGACTTGTTATTTTAAGAGGATTGCCTTGGGTATATTCTTTTAATAGTATGGGTAACAATACATTGTTTCATTTTAAATTAAGAATAATGAGATGTTGATTTAATAGAGTTATTACTATGGTTACCACCTATCTTTATTGTTTTACTTATGCAATCATCGTACCATGTAAATTAGTCATCTTAATGAATTCCCTCTTTATATAAAATCTGGTTGTGGTAGTCTCTTACATTATATTGATACAAAGTGATTGTTACATAAATGATGCATTTTTTTTGGTGATATTTAACCTTGATTAATATCCTTACTTGTGGAATTGAAATTAAACTAGGATTTTTTGGGGAATAGATACCTTCTTGTATCTCAGAACAGTCGCCAATCCTGAGACTTTAAATGGTCAAAATCAATCAAATGAATCTTGAAATGAAGTGATGTTGTAATATAACATGTTAGGATTATTGAAATGTTGAAGCATTATATTAAACTTTTTTTAAACTATCATGATGATTTAAATTCAATTAGAGAACTTATATGTTACTAAATCTGCATATATTTGATTGCATTATTTACACAGTTGTTGTATTGGAATTTTCATAAACACAAAAAACAAATATTGTTATTTCATTGTAATTACCCACTTATGTCTATGTATGAAGGGGATATGTTACAGGTTGAAAAAGTGTTTAATAATAACATACTTTGTTTTCAACAAAAACTTATTTCCTAACAGATAATGTCGCCACATTTCTAAAGCATGCACAATAACACTAAATTCTGAATCATGAGGTGCATACTTTTATTCATGAGACTTTAGTTTCTATGATTCATATGCATTTACATACCCATCCTACATTAATAATCCCCCTAATCCTTCCTTTGAAGCATATGTACACACAACAAAGTATTTATGTGGATCTTCTACCCTTAAAATAGGTGTAGTGGTTAATAATTGTTTTAGTTTTTCAAAGCTTTCCTGACACTTCTCGGTCCATTTAAATCTGATTCCCTTTTTCTATAAAGATATTATTGGACAAGATAACTTTGAAAACCCCTCAATAAACCTATGATAATATCCTTTAATACCCATAAAGGATCACACATCGTAGACATCCTTTGGAACCGACCAATCTACAATGGCTTTGACCTTTTCAGGGTCAACTGAAATCCCTTATCCTGAAATCACTTGTCCTAAATATTGCACATTATCACAATAGAATTGACATTTATTAAATTTTGTGTATAGTTTATGTTCTCTTAGTTCTTGTAAAACCATTCTTAAGTTCTCTTCATTCTCCTCTATGGTCTTTGAATAAATCAAGATGTCATCTATGAACACAATCACAAACTTATCCAAATATTTCCTCAACACATTGTTCATTAGACACATAAATGTCACAGGTGCATTTGTTATACCAAAGGGTACCACTACAATATCATACAAACTTTATTCATCTTGAGAGATGCCTCTTTAATTTTACAAAGAGTCTTGATAAAATCATGAATCTGGGTGTCTATTTTCTTTGTTTTTTTGAGAAAATAAGAAATATTTTCATAAGTTTCTCAACTTCCGAAAAACAAAAGTAATTTTTTTATTTAGAATTTCACTTTACAATAAAACCAAAACTTGTCATGAATTTTGTTACCTTTCTATCGATTATTTTTTGAATTTGTTTTATTGACATTTGATATGTCAATTTAATGATTGTTTGATAGTATGTCCCTTAAAAATGAAGGGTCTGTTAATGAGTTATGTTCATTGTCGTGAATTTACTCATTATTAAACTTTTTTTTTTATGAAAAATGAAATATGTTGCAACAATCTAAACAGAGTCCACTAACCTACCCCAATAGTTTGGAATACAATGGATGAATATTATAATTACTACAAATTTTTGAATTTGACCAATCTGAAAAAATTGCAGATTTTAAACATCTTTAGGTCCACAACATGTATTTACCTTACATTTTATTTAAAAATAAAATCTAAAAAATACCCTTTTGAAGAGGACACTAAAAGGTTTCGTAATGTAAATTTTCCATAGTTGTTTACTGTGTATTATTGCATATATTGATTTTTCATTTTACTGAATCATTACATCATCTCAAAATAATATGCAATCATTTTTTATAAAATTAATTAAAATTACTAAAAATCCATTAAAAATAATACAAATTGTACAAAATGAAATTCCACTCAATTCTGAAAAGGATGTTATTAATTCAAAAATCAAAGTCATAATATTTGAAGGACTTCGCCCCCTCCAAAGTTGACCTAGCATGTAGAGAACTGATAATTTTGTGCAAAGTACAGTAGTTGCAGGTTTTCGGTCGAACTATTAGTTTGCAAAAAATTTAAATTATTTCGGCCGAATGTTAGTTTTGATGGAAAAACCAACTTTTGGCCGAATTTTTTTTTTTTTCGACTGAAAGTTTAAGAGTTCAAAATTCCATCAACCGGAAATAACTAGAGTGACGCAACGATTCAAAACAATTTAATGCAAACATATATAAAGGCTTTCTACCAAAAATATTTTCACACATTTGTGGGCTCGTCTCACTCTACAATTTCGCTATTTTCTCTTTTTTGGGGCAACAATTTCTCTATTTTCTGCTTTTTGAAGCAACAATTTCACTATTTTCACTATTTTTCACTTATTGAGGCAATATTTTCACTATTTTTCAGAATTGAAGCAACATTTTTTTTCAAGGTAAGTTTTCTTAAACAAATTATTTCAAAGTCAATTTTTAGTTTGAATAATTTGTCATGAGGGAGTTTTTCTCAAACAAAGTTTGAATTTTTTTTTTTTTGAATAAGTTTTGTCATAAGGAAGGTTTTTTGAAGTAAAGTTTCAATTTTGTTTTTGAATAATGTTTGTCAGAAGAAAGGTTTTCTCAAACAAAGTTTCAATTTTTTTTTTCAATAATTGTTTTCATAAAGAAGGTTTTCTCAAGCAAAGTTTTTTTTAACTTGTGTTTAAAATCAACTTTTTATCTAAGGTTTATTGTGCAATTTTTCCATGCTTTTTAAGATATGATTTTAAATGTTTTTTTTTTATTTCTTTTAAACAAATATTATTTGTGCTATAATGCTCGATGTTCAAAATTATATTTCTTGTTATTAAATGATAATTTTTTAAAAACTTTATAGATTGAATAATCATGGGAAACAAAAGAAAGTGCAAGAGAAAATATGACCACACTCGAGATTATGTTCGTCATAATGAGCAGTCGAGAGAGTACCATAGAAGAAAGAGACAATAATTTGAAAATATTGAAGGTAGAAGTGATGGTAATGTAAGTAGAGATTTTCATCTTGATGATCAACAAGAAGAAGTGGAACCAGGTACAAGCATATACATTTTATAGATAATGTTTGGAATTTATATTTTACAAAAATCAGACTTAAATTTGCCTCATAACAGTAATGAAGTCATTCAAGTTGAAAATGAAGAAAAAGTATAGCGAGCTATATATATATATATATATATATATATATATATATATACAAAGAGAGAGAGAGAGATGAATATTTGTAGATTTTAATTAATTTGTGATTGCTCATTTAGTTTTTAATGTCTAATTTAAATTTGTATATTTTTTTTTATACAGAAGACTTGTATTTGAAATTTTTATGTTTACAACTTGGAAAATTGAATCCGTGTTAATTTCAAGTGTTTAAAATTTAATAGATTTAATTTATGTTTTTAAATTAAATTGAAATTTATGTAGATGATATCAATATTGATGATGAAATGTTAGAAAATGTTGATACTAAAAAATTTGGAGACAAAAAACCTGACCATGTTATAAGATATCGTGTTCAAATGATTTATGATATTTTTTTCCAAAATGAATCAGTAGCAACATAAGCTCAAATTTTGAGAGGTCTGATGAGGCCGAAAAAGTTAAAAGTTGCTACATCATTATTGGGTATTAAAAAATCGACAAAAGATAAAAAGGTGAAAGAGAGTGTCATTGAGAACATAAGAGGTGCAATAAGATATTTTGTAAAATATAGAAAAAAAGATGATAGTATTGCACGTAGAGTAATACAAACAATATTGGTTTCATATACCAATGTGAAAGACCGTGGTTTTACACAACAGATGGAAAAAATGACGGAACCTCAAGAAAAGCAATGTTCAAACATAGAAAATTCCTATTGCAAATAGATGCTAATGATGAAGTTGTTTGTCTGTAGACAACCCTACAAAGACAGACTTGCATAAAATGTTAAATATAAGTCCCGTAAATATTGGATGGATAATTCTCTTGTTTTATCAAATGTAAGGGATGTGTTGCGACAAAGAATAGTACAAAATCAACATGAACAACATCCAAAACATATATTGGAAGTGACAAAAATAGAATTGTTCAATAAGTTTAAAGAATCACATACAGACGTTAAGATGTCCATCAATACATTTGTGCAACAAAAACCATGGTATATTAAACCCATCATTGTTCATGACACTTGTTTTTGCCATTATCATGTGGAGTTTGAGTTATATTACAGAAAATTTCTTTATGTTGGTAAAATGGTCTCAGAAATTTCACCTCCACCTTCCACAATTCATGCCTTTATATCCCAAATTTTATGTGAAAGAGAAGGTCATGAATTATTTTACCAAAAAAAATGTGTTGGTGGAAATAAATGCGATCACTGTGGAAATCTAGATTTATTTCACTCCAAGTATATTATTCATATGAATGATAAATCTTTGTCCAATATAATAATTAATTGGAAGAAATATGAATATATCAACGTTACTACTACAAATTCTTCTATTGTTATTTCCAAAAGGATTGATTTTCAAGAGGATAAGATATGTGTGATAGATTTTTTGAAGAAGTTTAAAAAAAAAACTATAAATACACCAAGCATTCGCATAGAGCTCGATGGAAAGACCTACAATTCAAACAATCCCATGAAGTTTTTCCTCCTGGGATGATTTTTTCAATCATTGATTTTGCATAGAGTTACACATTCACTGCACAAAAATAAATACAAACTGAATATTATTATTCCAACCAAGTCTCTATACTTGTCCATGTTCTATATAGACATGCTCAACAAAGTATTGATATCATAGAAATCACCAATGACAATCGATATGTCATTAAAGAATATCTTTTTTATATAAGTTATGATTGTACACACGATACTTATTTTGTAAAAAAATGTTTTGATAAATAATATGATTCCTTGAAATCTCGTGGGATCAAATACGATCAACATTAGATATGATTAGATGGATGTGTAGGTCAATTCAAATATTCACAATCATTTTATTGGTTGTGTCTTCTTCATAAGAAATCAAACATTAAACATTGTTAGAATTTCTTTAAGACTGGTCATGGGAAAGGAGAGCATGATGGTGCAGGGGCATGTGTAAAATGAGCACTTCGAAGGTATCAAATGAACCCTTTTTTCCGATTGATTTGTATCTGCTAATCAAGTTGTTGAATGCTGTCACACAATGCTAAGACACAAAATTAATCCATCAAAGGGACGCTCACATGTGTGTGTATATATGTCATACACATGATTTATTTAGTTTTATTCACATGAAAATATGATTTGAAATCAAGTAAAATATCAAAATTTTGTATTTTTAAAGTTCATATATATATATATATATATATATATATATAATTGACATTTTGTTTACTTAAATAAATTATTCTTGAATAGTGCAAGTTGTTTTGGCATATTGGAATCCAAGATGTAGATATATTGATTGGATATGAAGCCAATACAATACTAATGTAGGATAATCATTGGTAAGCGCGTAGAGGCAGGACCACTCAACACGTGTGAATTCTTTCAGAAATTCAACATTGACAGCTGCAACCGATTTTTTTAAATCCGCCTTCACTCAGCGTCGAAATTCACCTTTGGAGGCACACTTGAACCAATGCCGAATTTTACCCTTTGAGGCACGTTTTGAAAATTGTAAATAGAGCAAGAGTTTCCACTTCGGCTCTGGAATGTGACTGAACTTAGATAGTGTAGGAGAAATCTTAGAGTAGGCAAGTAGCAGGGGGAAACCCTAGAAACACCTTTGAGTTATGTAGAAGTTTACACGCCCAGTTAGAGAGAGTGATATACACACAAAATTAGCTGTAAGAGAGAACTACGAATTAGTAGGAGGAAAATGTTTTTTTTTTGAGTTACTGTAATTTTGAATGTAATCTGTAGCCATTGGGCACTTGTGAATATAACTGAATGGAAAATTGATCCAAATGTGTTGTGCTTGGACTGTGTGTATTTTCCTGTTATTTTCTATTTTATAAACAAGTGAATGGAACTGTGAGATTGGGGTGGTTTCAATTGTTTCTCTTCATTTGGAACTCTGCAAGGTGTGCATCGAGCCAGGGAGGAATGTTATAGAATTGTTTTCTCTCCATCGGGAGCTCTGCAAGGTGTGCATCGCGCCAAAGAGAAAATGTCATGAATCTCAGCTATCGAACTCCCTCAGACGCAAGGAGTGCGCGGGAGCCGGATTCTGAACCAGACAAAGCTCAGGAGGAATAACACTTTGTAAAGTGTTATCAGGATCTAGGAACCCATTCCCTAGAAGGAGCAAAGACTGAGTCTTCGCAGACTTAGAAATCTCCTAAGTCGAGATCGAGTAAAAGCTCAGGAGGAAGAACGTCGTCAAGCGTTGGATCATCGTGGAAATCCCCGCAAGCCTTCCGATTGAAGGAAGGAGCACCGACTTTAACCTTACATAGATCCAGGAGGAGAGTTTGGAAATCTAAATGGATGGTAGAGAGTCATCGAGGAGGAACACTGAAACCCTTCAGGCTGTCAGATTAGGTAGAGCTGCGAGGAGGTTAGCGGCGAGAGTTTCCCGATGCTCATTTCGAGACTTCGGGTACCAGAGGTGGAAGGATAGAGGCTCTTGTCCTTCAGAACCCCAAATCGCGAAATCGCAAAGTCGCGATTCGATCTAAGCCGTCAATCATAGGATGATCTAGACCGTTGGTCCATTTCGGGACTTCGGGTACTGGGAGTTGGAAAGATAGAGGTTCTAATCCCTCAGAACCTCGAATCGCGAAATAGCAAAATCGTGATTCGATGTGAGCCGTTGATCATAGGGATTATTGTGAGTTGTTGATTGAACACCAAGGCATTTTGACGTTTCAACATTTGAGCATTTTGGCTTTTTCACGACCGGAGACTCCAAGGAGCAGGGATACCCTTTGTACCCTGATTTCACGAAACGCGAAATCATGAAATTAATAGGCATCGGGCATTTCGGCTTTTCGGTGACCGGAGACTCCAAGGAGCAAGGATACTCTTTATATCCTAATTTCGCGAAACGTGAAATCTCAAAATCGAGAGGTGTTGGGCATTTCGGCTTTTCTGCGACCGGAGGTTCTAAGGAGCAAGGACATCCTGCTCATCCTGATTTCGTGAAACGTGAAATCATGAAAGAATAGGCACTGGTTATTTCATCTCTTCAGCGACTGGAGACCCTAAGGTGCAAGGATATCCCTTGCCTCCAGATTTCGCGAAACGCGAAATCCTGAAGGAGCAAGCGCTGGGCCATTTCAAGATTTCAGCTACCAGAGGTTCGAGAGACCAAAAGATGAAACACTTGACTCGGGAAGTCCCGGTCCCTGATAAGCACCTTTTTGACTTGCCACTTGGTCACAGTCCTTGGTCGCGCACTATGGGAGCTCACGCTTGGTGCCCAAAAAATCCAACTGAGCATTCGTAAGGGACCTGTGTAATTGTTCGAAGGGTTCCAGTTCAGAACCAAAAGAGCCATTTCGGCTCCAGAATCAGAAGATCCTGATTGGGAGGTCGCGCAACCCTTCAGAGGGATAAGGGGTCTGCATTAAGTGGTATCAGAGAACATTTTTTGTCTGTATATTTCAGGCGGAGGAGGAAAAAGAAGGAGACAAAAAAATCGTAGTTGTACTCTGTGTGTGACAGAAAATCAACACAATGCCACCAAGAAGATGAGATCCACCTTTAGCCAACCATGTTGTAGAAAGGGAGATGCGAGAGTTTCACGCCCGAATGGAAGCAATGGAAGTAGCACATAGAAGAGCACCTGACGTTGGGGATGTTAGTGATGCAGAAAGTGAAGAGGCTGAGGTTGAAGAAGCTGCAGGAGAGGATGCTGCAAAAGAACGTTTGTTGAGAGAAGTTGCCAGATTGGGAGGCAGAGCTAAGATAGATGTCCCCATGTATGAGGGAAATATAGATGCTGAAGAACTGTTGGACTAGATAAGGTCCATGGACAAACACTTCGACTATGAATATGTCGGTGAGGAAAAGAAGGTGAAGAAGGCAGTCACCAGGCTAAAAGGGCATGCAACACTGTGGTGGGATGAACTGTAGGCTAAGAGGAGAAGTAAAGGCAAATAAAGGATTAAGAGTTGGGACAAGATGGTAGCCAAACTGAAAGCTAAGTTCATACCCAAAGAATACCAGATCAACTTGTTTAGGAAGCTACAGAACCTGAGACAGAAAGGGATGGCAGTCAAGGAGTACACCAAGGAGTTCTACCGATTAAACATCAGAACTGGACAATGGGAGAGAGATGAAGAAAAAGTCGCCAGATATATAAATGGCTTGAGATATGAGATCTAGGATGAGCTTAGCATGATTTCAGTAAGGACTGTGGAAGATGCTTATTAGTTTGCGCTGAAGGTAGAGGAGAAGCTGGCCAGAAAACAGAACCAGTGAGGAAGAGGTAAAGGCTCGGTCCCAAGCAAAAGCAAGGGATTTAAACGTGACAGAGCACATCAGTCTAAGGATGAGGATGAGAAACCACACAATCACTCAGAACGAGGAGGAAGTTCACGAGGAAGACAAAATGGTGGAAGAAACTCTTCTAGAGGAAGAGGCAGAGGAGGAGTAAGGTGCTATAACTGTGGAAAGGTAGGGCACATGTCTTGGGAATGTCCCGAGAAGAAGAAAGAAGGAGGAGAATCTCACATTTCAGAGGCACAACAAAGAGATGTTGAGGAAGAAGGAGCAGAGGATGGAGCATCCTTGATGTTGAGAAAAGTTCTCTTAAAACCAAAGGTAGAAATTGAAAAGCCAATGCAGAGAAACAGACTCTTCAAGACAGCTTGCAAGACTAAGGATAAAGTATGCAAGGTAATCATTGACAGTGGGAGTACTAACAACCTAGTATCCACAAAGATGGTGAATAAATTGGAGCTGAAGACAACTGCAAATCCAAGGCCATACAAAGTATCATGGCTGCAAAAAGGACACCAAGTAACGATCACTAAACAATGCCTAGTTGAAATTAAAATAGGAGGATATAAAGATGAAATCCTATGTGATGTAATTCCCATGGACGTATGCCACATTTTGTTGGGGAGACCATGGCAGTTTGACATAAATGTCATTCATGATGGAAGGAATAATACATATACATTGGAGAAGAATGGTAGGACGCATATGTTGTTGCCAATGGAGGAGAAGAGAGCAAAGCAGGAATCCAGCACAAGCATACTTCTCATGAGTGGGAAGGAACTCCTGAAAGAAGTCAAGGAAGAATAGGAGATGCGGTTTGTTGTGATAAGGAATCCCAGAGTCATCCTTACGGGTACATCAATGGATGATTTACCTGAAGAAGTTCAGGAGCTGCTGGACAATTTTACTGATATAGTGGTGGATGAGCTGCCAAACTCATTGCCACCCATCAGGAGTATCAGTCATCGTATCAAATTGATACCAGGAGCAAGCCTACCAAACAAGGCAGCGTACATATTAACACCTTGAGAAAATGAGGAGGTGAAGAACCAAGTCCAAGAGTTGTTGGATAAGGGCTTAGTCAGAGAAAGTTTGAGCCCATGCACAGTACCAACTGTGTTAAGCCCAAAGAAAGATGGAGGATGGAGAATGTGCACGAACTTGAGAGCCATCAACAAGATCACCATCAGGTACAGATTCCCTTTACCAAGAATGGATGATTTAATGGATTTCTTAAGTGGGGCAATTTTCTTTTCTAAGATAGACCTGAAAAGTGGATATCACCAGATCAGGATGAGAGAAGGTGATGAATGGAAAACAACCTTTAAGATGAATGAAGGCCTGCATGAGTAGCTAGTTATTCCATTTGGCTTAACGAATGCCCCGAGCACTTTTATGAGGCTGATGAATGAAATTCTAAAATATTCATGGGCAAGTTCGTGGTTGTATATCTGGACGATATATTGGTCTTTAGCAGGACTAAACATGAGCATTTGAGGCACCTCACGCTAGTAATGAGGAGGCTACAACAAGAGAAGTTGTTGATCAATTTGAAGAAATCCTCTTTTATGAAGACAAAGCTCATTTAATTGGGTTTTGTGATATCTTCAAATGAATTGAAGATGGATCCAGAGAAGGTGAAAGTGATCAGAGAATGGCCTTCACCAAGGAGCATGTTCGAGGTAAGGAGCTTTCATGGTTTAGCAAGTTTTTATAGAAAGTTCATTAGAGACTTCAGTGGAATTTGTGCACCAATAATGGATACAGTGAAGAAGTGGCACAAATATTTTAAATGGACAGAGGAGGCTAAAAGGAGCTTCAATATACTAAAGGAGAAGATAACAGAACGACCAATTTTGGTCTTGCCGAATTTTAAGAAGACATTTCAGGTAAGATGTGACGCAAGTGGAGTTGCAATAGGAGCAGTTTTGAGTCAGGACAATCGACCTATTGCCTATTTCAGCGAAAAGTTGAATGAGAGTAAGAGGAAATACTCCACATATGACAAGGAATTCTATGCCATAATTCAAGCATTGAAGAAATGGAGGCATTATCTTGTCCCGCAAGAGTTTGTCTTATACAGCGATAACCAAGCTTTACAATTCATAACCCGACAAGAAAAACTGAATCAGAGGCATGAAAAATCGGTTGAATTTATGAAAAATTTTAATTTTGTCATAAAACATATTGTTGGGAATACTAACAAGGTTGTTGATGCGTTAAGCAGGAGATGTTTAATTCTGTAGGAATTCCAGGTGAAGACCTTGGGGTTTGAACACCTTAAGGATATGTATTGTGATGATACAGATTTCAAGGAGACCTATGAAGCATGTACAAGCCCTGTACTAAGAGACAGAAGTTAGTGGACAGAGTATATGGTTCAGGAAGGATTGTTGTTCAGAGGAAATCAATTGTGCATACCAATATGCTCGATGAGGGACAATCTTCTGAAGAAGAAGCATAGTGGAGGATTGGTTGGACATTTTGGCCATGATAAAACATTTGCATAGTTGAGTAGCTCGTACTATTGGCCAGGTATGAGGACAGATGTGATAAAGTTGGTGAATAGATGTAGAATCTTCCAACATGCAAAGGGGAAAAGACAGAACACTGGATTGTATCAACCATTGCCAATACCAGAGAGGCCTTGGGATGCAATAAGCATGGATTTTGTGTTGGGATTGCTGAGAACACAAAGGGGATTCGATTCCATATTTGTGGTGGTAGATAGGTTTTCATATATGGCACATTTCATCCCATGCCAGAAGACTAGTGATGCAACACATGTTGCAAATCTGTTTTTCAGAGAAGTTGTGAGACTTCATGGCCTACCCAGGAGCATTGTCTCAAACATAGACACAAAATTTGTTGGTCACTTTTGGAGGACGTTGTGGAAGAATATGGGGATATATTTGTCCTTCATCTCATCTTATCACCCTTAGACAAATGGGCAGACTGAGGTGGTAAATAGAAGTTTGGGAAACTTATTGAGAAGCCTGGTTACTGAACATCATAACCAGTGGGATCAGATTCTACCACAAGCAGAATTTGCATACAATGACTCACCAAATAGAAGCACTAGAAGGAGCTCATTCCAAATACTCTATGGAATGCAACCCAGGGGAGTGTCTGAGTTAAGGGACTTGGAACAGGGAGAGATCATAAGTGTTGGAGTAGAGGATTTTGCGGCTGAGATGCAGAGACTCCATAGTCGGATCAAGGAACAATTACAGAGTTCTAACTAGAAATACAAACACAGAGCTGATCAACATCGCAGGGAGCTTCAATTTGAAGTGTGAGATTAGGTTTTAGCACACCTCAAGAAGGAAAGGTTCTGTAGGGGAACATATAACAAATTGAAGATGAAGAAGATAGGACCCTGTAAGATCTTGAGGAAGTTTGATGCAAATTCCTATGAGATCGAACTTCCAGATGGTGTGGGCATTTCACCCATATTCAATGTTTCAGACCTGTATCCTTACAAGAAATATGACACAGAAGGGTCAGAAGATCAAGGAAAGATTCAGTGGGAGAAACAAATGCCTGTAGCAGAAAAGCCGCAGATGGATAAAATTATTGATCAGAGGATTGGCAAAAATACCAGGAGGAAGACTTATTTTGAGTATCTGGTCAAATGGAAGGGACACCCAATAGAAGATGCTAGTTGGGAAAATGAAGTTGTTATCCAGAAGCAGGGAAAATCAGTAGAGGAGCTCATGGACAAGAGTCCATGAATTTTTGTCAAGGGGAGTATGATGCAGGAGCATCGTTGGCAAGCACGCAGAGGGAGGACCACTCAACACATGTGAATTCTTTTAGAAATTCAATGTTGACAATTACAACTGATTTTTTGAAATCCGCCTTCACTCAGTGCCGGAATTCACCTTTGGAGGCACGCTTGAACCAATGCTGAATTTTACCCTTTGAGGCACGTTTTGAAAATTGTAAATAGAGCAGGAGTTTCCACTTCGGCTCTGGAATGCGACTGAACTTAGATAGTGTAAGAGAAATCTTAGAGTAGGCAAGTAGCCAGGGGAAACCCTAGAAATACCTTTGAGTTATGTAGAAGTTTACACGCCCAGTTAGAGAGAGCGTGATACAAAGAAAACTAGTTGTAAGAGAGAACTGTGAATTAGCAGGAGGAAAATGTTTTTTTTTTAGAGTTACTATAATTTTGAATGTAATCTATAGCCATTGGGCACTTGTGAATATAAATGAATGGAAAATTGATCCAAATGTGTTGTGCTTGGACTGTGTGTATTTTCTTGTTATTTTATGTTTTATAAACAAGTGAATGGAACTGTGAGATTGGGGTGGTTTCAATTGTTTCTCTTCATTTGGAACTCTGCAAGGTGTGCATTGAGCCAGGGAGGAACGTTGTGGAATTTTTTTCTCTCCACCGAGATCTCTGCAAGGTGTGCATCGAGCCAAAGAGAAAACGGAGTAAATCTGAGCTATCGAACTCCCTCAGACGCAAGGAGTGCACGGGAGTCAGAGTCTAAACCAAACAAAGCTCAGGAGGAATAACACTTTAAAAAGCGTTATCGGGATCCAGAAACCCATTCCCTAGAAGGAAAAAAGACCGAGTCTTCGCAAACTTAGAAATCTCCTAAGTCGAGATCAAGTAAAAGCTTAGGAGGAAGAACACCGTTGAGCATTGGATCGCCATGGAAATCCTCGCAGGCTGTCCAATTGAAGGAAGGAGCATCGGATTTAACCCTACATAGATCCAGGAGGAGAGTTCAGAGATCCGAACAGATGGTGGAGAGTCCTCGAGGAGGAACACCGAAACCATGCAGACCATCGGATTAGGTAGAGCTACGAGGAGGTTAGCGGCGAGAGTTTCCCGACGTTCATTTCGGGACTTCGGGTACCGGATGTGGAAGGACAGAGGCTCTTGTCCTTCAGAACCCCGAATCACAAAATCACGAAGTCACTATTCGATCAGATTCATCAATCATAGGACGATCTGGACCGTTGGTCCATTTCAGGACTTCGGGTACGAGGAGTTGGAAAGACAGAGGTTCTAGTCCCTCGGAACCCCGAATTGCAAAATAGAGAAATCGCGATTCGACGTGAGTCGTCGATCACAGGGATTATTGTGAGTCGTTGATTGAACACCAAGGCATTTCAATGTTTTTTCATTTGGGAATTTCGGCTTTTCGGTGATCGGAGACCCCAAGGAGTAGGGATACCCTTTGTACTCTGATTTCGCGAAACATGAAATCTTGAAATTAATAGGCATCGGGCATTTTGGCTTTTCGGAAACTAGAGACTCCAAGGAGCAAGGATACTCTTTGTATCATAATTTCATGAAACGTGAAATCCCGAAATCGAGAGGTGCCGGGCATTTCGAATTTTCAGCAACCGAAGGTTCTAAGGAGCAAGGACATCTCGCGCATCCTGATTTCGCAAAACGCAAAATCCCGAAAGAATAGGCGCTGGGTATTTTAGCTCTTCGGAAACCATAGACCCTAAGGTGCAAGGATATCCCTTGCCTCCAGATTTCAAAAAACGCAAAATCCCGAAGGAGCGAGCGTCGGGCCATTTCGGCATTTCGGCTACCAGAGGTTCGAGAGACCAGAAGACGGAACACTTGACTCGGGAAGTCTCGGTCCCCAATAAGCGCCTTTTTGGCTTGGCACTTGGTCATGTGCTGTGGGAGCTCACGCTTGGCGCCCGAAAAAGCCAACTGAGCATTCGTAAGGGACCTGTGTAATTGTCCGAAGGGTTCCAGTTCGAAACAAGAAGAGCCATTTCAGCTCCAGAATCAGAAGATCCTGACCGGGAGGTTGCACAACCCTTAGGAGGGATATGGGGTCTGCATCAAATACATGGGTCTCAAAAATTCCATTCAATTAAAAAAAAACATACCAAGATGTTTTTGAATTTGATAGAAGTAATAACTCTTATTTTTGTTATATTTGCATAGAGGACACACAATCCAACGACCCTTGTGAAAATGAAACTAACAGATATGTTAAAGCTTGGAAACATATGTAAACTAATAAGAAGGGAAAAATCCCTACAAGCTTAGACAAGATGGAATCAAATGAAACTACATTGTCAACTGATGGTGATAGAGTTTTCGATCTTTTTAGAGAAGGTAAAATGTTATGTAATTGAACTCATAAATATTTTTTATATTATTTAAAATATGATATATATACTATATAAAATATAGTATATCTTAGAGTTGTGCATGTTGATATAACGATTTTCTTGTTGACACGTGTTTATTTGCAGGAGATGTATTTGTTGTGGTTTCTTCTATAGAAAACAATGACAATGTTAAATATTATTTTATGCAGTGCATAGAAATAAAGATGAAATTACTGGAGGATTATGATGATAACATATTTATATATGAAAGAGGATCCATTGCATTGAAAGGATATTTTTTTCAAGAAACCCATCAAACCGAAATCCATTTTCATTTTCAAGACTATCATTCGGATGTCATAAGTTGTCAATATAGTCATTTGGTATGTGCAACGTGCATAAAATTAATAGAGATTCAATCGAAGAAAAAACAAAAGTTAAAAAATCGAAAATGGAAAAACTCGATCATGAACGAATAATTGAAGATGGCATACCATTATGATGTTTTTAAATAACATTATAGGATCAAATAAATTTGCATCAAACACACACACACACACACACACACACATAGGAATCTGACTTGTTTGTTTTACTTTTGCAGTCCATTCAAAAGTGATATTTAATGAATTTTTTCATACTACTTTGGTCAATTTTACACATACAACCAGATCTCAATTGGTTGTACACACTGTCTTACATGTCTAATATGTTGTTTTCAATGTTGAATGTAAAATTGTATGCAATGAATGTAAGTTAGAAATGGATTGAAAATATATCATAAAGTTTATAATTGTTGTACACTACTTTTGACAATTTTGGACATAAAATTGAATCTCAATTGGTTGTCAATTTTAAAATATTTGGGTTCTCATATGTCCTCTGGACCACTTAAGGGGCAAGATAACATGATCTGTATTTTCCAATCATTCCCTGAATAACTAGATAATATGTACACATTGTCTTACATGTTTAATACGTTGTTTTCAATGTTGAATGTAAAGTTGTATGCAACGAAAAATTAAATTAGATTTATGGATTGAAAACATATCAATGTAAAGTTGTATGCAACAAAACATTAAATTAGATTTATGGATTGAAAACATATCAACGTAAAGTCTACGGAAGTAACCATAGTAGCATACTTAAACCCATGTACCTTTAGTCTCACTTGGATAATGCACCCATCACCAAGTCATTCTGGGGATTTCTAGATAAGTTTCTTATGATATTGTGAGTGCTAGATAATCTCATAGCGAGAAATGAGTCTATTATGCAAGCCCAAACCTAGTCTTCCTGGCAATGGTGATAGAGGTTTTAAGTGATAGGATCATGGTGCTAGATGATGTCGAGCAACAATTACGTATCATATATTTGAATTATTTATTATTTTTTATAGTTTTACATGTCACGTCAATGGAAAGGAGATAAAAAATGAGACTCGGTGTTCACCCTGTTGGAGTATGCAACTAAACAAATAACAATTTAATTGAATATAGTAAAAGAAAAAATATTTATTTGAAAATCAAAACTACTTCAAAAGTTAGAATAAAATCTAAATAAATATTGTTTATTTATTTATAAACATAGTCCACGTGTTAGTGTCAAAGTGACATATGGACTCTCATGCAAAGAACCAAGTGTGACATACATTTTTGAGGATTAATTTTGATCTAAGGAAAACTAGAGTTCGATTGTTGGGGAGGCTATCAAGTCTATGCGACAGGTCGAAGAAAGGAAAGAGTGGTTTTATCCTTGGTGTATCAATGTATAGCTTCTCTAGATTTATGGCATGGCAATGAATCCTTCGGTCAATGTTGCTACAATGCTATCAAACATGGAAGATTAAACCTTGGATGCTTCTTGGAAAGAGAGATAGGTTGTATGATAATATTCTTCATGGCCTCATAATTCGTGTATCCAGTTAAAGAATTTAAAGATGAGAATGATGATGCCAATGCAAGTGATTGTGCATGCTCCATTCACAAGGATATTCAATATAATCTAAAATTTCTATAGTCAGGTAGCCAACGCTTCCACCACCAGCCCCACAGGAATCATCAAAGAATCCTCTATCATCTTAGTTTCCAATTCAAAAAACACACACACATTCAAATCACTATATGTAGGCAGGAAAAAAGAAACAAAAGAACACCACAAGGGAACAAGATCGTTATTATAGAAAGAAATGATGAATCCTTCACCGGTGAAGACGAATATGATATATGAGATGAACTTCATGAGAGCATCTTTGAGAGTGTTTGGGTGGTAGGCCTCCTCGTACCTCCCCACTGCAACTCTTTGGAATGGGTATGGCATGATGGTTTCCTTGAATTTTCTAGATAACGAAGAAGAATGTTTTTCTTCTTCATCTTTGCAGTGGGAGCATGAGTAGGGAGTGGTGTAGATTATTTATTCTGAAATGGAGGCTCGATGTCCTTGCTCTGAAAGTTATACCCAAGTGGGAGACTCAGAGCATTAGGTAAGAGATAGTTTGTATGGTAAAAGACCACTTGGAAGCAACTGAAATATTCTTCATGGCCTCATAATTTGTGTATCCAACTAAATAATTTAAATATTTTAACAATGATGTCAATACAAGTGATTGTGTAGGCTCCAGTCATAAGGATATTCAATAGAATCTAGAATTTCAAAAGACAGGTAAGAACCTCAGGCACGCTTCTAATCTCAACCCCCAAAACCCCTCAAAAGAACCTTTCCATTGGAATGAATTTATGAGCATCAATCTTCGACAGAGCGGCTATGAGTATCGCTCCTTCTAGAAACTTCAGGCAATTTATGGAATCAACATTAGATTATGAGATTGATTTCTTATGTGGATTAATTATTTTATTTTCTTCAACACTTTGATTCCATATTAATACACTTCACCAATACCAAATCATAATAGAATAGAAATAACTATGTATATAAGTAAGCATGCACATGAACAACACATATACCCTGGGGAAACCCTTTACAGGGAGAAAAACCCTAGCAAACGATAATCCTTTATTGCATTAATAATGTAAGATCTCTTACAAATATCCACCATGAATGTTATGCTCTTAAAGAGATTTCCAAGATGACTCTGACCTGACAAAGACCTAAAAGACCTTGCTGAAATACACCTCTAATATGTTGCCTGTATTGTTGATATGCAACACTGATATGTTGCTTTGGTATGCTGCCTCTTTATCACTGATCTTTGCCTCTATTGTTTCACCCTTAACCTGCATCTCAAAATTGTTTTGAAGAGAGCGGTCGACCTCTTCTTATATAGGCAGAAGAGGAGAAGAGGAGAGACTCAAATTAGTAACCTATTTGCATGAGTTAATCATAACTCAACTTCATACTTTAGTTCGAACTTAGAACTAGACTTGAGACAGGTATACTTTAGTTCAAAAATAGAACTAGACTTGAGACTTTAGTTACAACTTAGCATTACACTTTAGTTTGAAAATAGAACTAGACTTGAGACTGGTATGCTTTAGTTCGAAAATAGAACTAGACTTGAGACTTCAGTTACAACTCAACATTACACTTTAGTTCTAAAATAGAACTAGACTTAAGACTTCAGTTGCAACTCAACATTACACTTTAGTTCTAAAATAGAACTAGACCTAAGATTTCAGTTACAACTCAACATTACACTTTAGTTCTAAAATAGAACTAGACTTAAGACTTCAGTTACAACTCAACATTACACTTTAGTTCTAAAATAGAACTAGACTTAAGACTTCAGTTACAACTCAACAATTTCTAAAATAGAACTAGACTTAAGACTTCAGTTACAACTTGACATTACACTTTAGTTCTAAAATAGAACTAGACTTAAGACTTCAGTTACAACTTGACGCTTTACAAGGAAATTCAAAATTCTCTTCATGGTGGATAATGTTACACGTGCGAATGCACTAGATCAATACATTTATATCATTTGAAATATTATGAATACCGTTTTTTTTATCTCATAGGAATTTTATATTCAACCTAAATTTTGCTAGATGCCTTGACTTTTTCTCATGGCTCACTGAGGTTGTATGTTCCCCCTCACTTTTGCACTAGTTTGTCAATGCTCATAGAGGTTGTACGTTCCCCATGAATTTTGCACTAGACTGTCTATGCTCACAGAGGTTGTACGTTCCCCCTAAATTTTGCATTAGACTCACATAGCATCTCGTTCATCCTAAATTTTTGTTTGACTCATAGAGGTTGTATGTACCCCTTAGATTTTGTCAATACCTCACAAGACTGGTTGATTCTCCAAATCTCCCTGGCTAGCCTCAGGGTGGCCCATATGGCCTCTCATTGGAGAATGACTATCATTGCTGCCAAATTTAACACTCCCTCTAAATGGGGGAGTCATCCTCAGCCACACCAATATTGCCTCTCAGGTACACAAATTGTCTTGAGGTCGGAGGCTTGGTCAGGATATCAACTACCTACTCACTCGCGGCTATGTACTGTAACTTTACAGTTTTTCTCTGGACCAAGTCTCAGATGTAGTGGTACCTCATGTCAATAGGTTTTGACCTGTTGTGAAATATTGGGTTCTCTGTTAATGTTATGCAACTTTGATTATCACAGTGAACCATCATCGTCTCGCGCTTGTCACAAAACAACCCAGAAACCAATTTTTTGAGCCATACTTCTTCCTTGCTAGCATCACTTGATGTAATGTACTCAACCTCTATTGTAATCTTTGAAATGGATCCCTGCTTCTAGCTTGACCAAGATATGATAGCGGATCCTAAATTGAAGTAGTATCTGAAAGTACTCTTCTGATCCATTGGGCTTCTTGCCTAGTCATCATCTGCATACCCATGCAGAAATAAACCACCACTGGATGTATATCTCAAACCATAAGTAATGGTCCCTCTAAGATATCTCAAGATGTCCTTTGCTTCCACCTAGTGTCTCTGTCTCGGTTCAGTCATGAATTGACTCATTGCAATCACTACATAGTATATATTTGGCCTAGTGTGGATCATGTACATCAATGATCCAATCAACTGCCTATACATGGTGGGATCCACCAAATTTGAACTTGTATCAGAATCATGTAGCTTCCTTAGGTTGGTAACCATCAGAGTAGACATGGATTTGCAATCCATCATACCAAACCTCTTTAGTACATCCACTGTTTATTTTCCTTGTGCCAAAAATATCTCGTGTTGTCTTTGCCAAACTTCCAATCCTAGGAAGTAATGCATCAATCCTAAGTCTTTCATCTCAAATTCTGAGGTTATCTCCCTCTTACACTAGGCTATTATCCCTTCATCTCATGCTAGAAAGATATCATCAAAATACATGATTAGTATAACAGGTTGGTTACCTCTTATCTTGAAGTACAGATTTGCATCAGCATCACTTTTCTGAAATCTTGAGCTTTTAAGAAAGCCATCAATCATGTCATACCAAACTCTAGGAGCCTGCTCAAGACCATACAAGGCCTTCCTTATCTTGCATACATGAGTTCCTTTGTTATGCAGTATAAAACCATCTGGTTGTTCCACAAAGACCTCTTGTTCAATCTTTCCATTCAAGAATGTTGTTTTTACATCCATCTGATGTAGCTTCCAACCAAGAACATGAGCTAAAGCAATAATAGTTCGAATGGAGGTATACTTGGCTACAAGAGAAAAAGTCTCTTCGTAGTCGATTCCTTCTTTCTGAGTGAAGTCTTTGGCTACAAATCTTGCTTTGAACTTTTCCACACTTCCATCAACTACATGTTTTATCTTATAGATCCATTTGGAAGAAACCACTAATTTGTCTTTATGCCTCGACACAATGTCCCAAACAATGTTCTTTATAATAGACCTGTATTCCTCAAGCATGGCATCCTTCCATACTTGTAATTTATCTAGTTCTTAAAATGAAGAAAGTTCGACATCACTAATGTTGTTCATCAGTGAAACATAGTCTCCAAACCTATGAGGCCTCTTCCTTTACCTGAAAGTTCCTTTGGAACAACTATCCTTTCTACTTCCTGCACTATTTCTTTAATCCACCCTAGCTTCCTTTTGGGTGGAGGTTCTTCAAGAGTTATTTCCAACAGTTTAGCAGGTTCTATAGGCTCATTAATTGGCCCTTCATGAGGTTCCTCCCTTTGATCATATGACTCTTCATTTTCAGAAGAGGGTGAAGCTGGATGAACTACTTCTGATTCCTGATGAAGCTCTCTAGATTTCTTAAATGCGACTTCCTCATGGAAAGTCACATATCTTCTTACCTTTATTTTTATTTGACCTAGCACATTAATCCTGTAAGCCTTGGAGTTCTCACTGTACCCCATAAAAACCCCTTTCTTGTCCGAGGGTTCCATCTTTGTCCTATTTTCCTCAGGAACATGAATATACAAAGGACACCCAAATATCCTTAGATTCCCTACTTTAGTTTGGATCCCTGAGAAGACCTATTCAAGAGTCTTGTCCTTCAAGATAGCATGTGGACACCTGTTCTGAATATACACTGCAGTGGAGGTATATTCTTCTCATAAATAATTTGGTAGATCCTAGTCAAACATCATTGCTTTCGCTGCCTCACAAATTGTCATGTTTTTCCTCTGAGCAACTCCATTTTGTTGAGGGTTATATGGCACAGTCAATTGTTTCTTGATTCCTGCTGACTTACAAAAATCCTCAAACTGAAGAGATTCAAACTCTCCTCCATTGTTTGTTCTAAGGATTCTGATGTGTTTCCCTGTTTGCTTTTCAATAAAGGCTTTATACTCTTTGAATTTATCAAATGTGTCACTTTTAGCTTTAATGAAATATATCCAACATTATCTTGAGTAATCATCAATAAAAATGACATAATACAAACAACCACTGAGTGAGGGAGATGACATGGGACCACATACATCATAATGAACTAGATCTAATATGCCCTGAGCTCTGTTGTCACTACTAGGAAATTATTTCTTTATATTTTTACCTAGCATGCATCCCTTACAAATTTCATTTTTACTAAGAGAAATAGAGGGCATGCCACATACCATTTTCTGTAGATCTAGAAGAGCTTTGTAACGAAGATGTCGAAGTATTTTGTGCTGCAACTCACTGAAGCTAGTCACATCATGAGCTAATGCCTGAAATGACTGTCCTGACATGACGTACAATCCTCCACTGTGAGCTCCAATGGGCCCTATTGTACTTAAGTGGCTACCTTTATCCCATAATAGTGCCTTCCTATCCTTGAAGATCACCCAATATCCCTTGCCCTCAAGGGTTGCAATTGATAGTAGATTCTTCTTGAGCTCTGAAACATATAATATCAATATGAAGTTTAGCCCCAGATTCCAATCTAAAGGAGATAGAGCCTACTCCCTCTATCTTGTAACATTTGTCATCCCCAAGATCAACCTGCTCTGCAAAATATTTTGTCTCGAAATATGAACGAATCTCCTTGTACCCTATCATGTGCTTTGATCCACCACCATCTGCTAACCAAGTTTTCATCCCTGTGAAAACTAAATTGGATAAGGTAGAAACCAAGTAATATTCTTTTATGTTTTCTTTCTCATTAGAATGACTTTTCTGATTTCTTTTGGATTCATCATCCTCAACAGTTGAGGCATGATGTTTCACTTTCCTTGGATATTTCTTTCTAAACCAACACTGTTTAGCAAAATGACCCAACTTATTACAACTAAATCATTTAATCTTATATGTATCAATATTCTTTCCTTTGAATGTACCTTTGGTGCTTGGATTCCTTTGAGAGCCTTTCTGGAAAGTGCCTTTTTTATTTCCCTTGAATCTTGATGCTAAAGCTGAGTGCTCTTATTTCGTTGGCTCACTCTTGGTAGATGTGTGACTCTCCTCCTGGAGGCAATCATGCCATAACCTCTCAAACGTGGGTTGAAACTCTCTCCCACTTACACTAGATAAGAAGGTCTCCCATGAAGAAGGAAGACCTTAAAAAATGGCATGCACTAAATCATCATCATCCACTGTCACCCCTGTGACCAAAAGCTAATCTTTGATCTGGGCTATCGTGGAATAGAAAGATGCCACATATTCACCTTTCTCTATCTTCAAATAATTAAGCTTGTTCTTAAGTTTCCTCTTTTGACTTGGAGCCTGTTTCTCATAGAGATTCACCAAGGTATCCATACAATCCTTGGCAGTCATTAATGAAGTCATTACAGGTATTATATTGTCTTTGACTGGGTCAAAGATGATTCACTTGGCCTTTTCTTGACTCTTCCTATATTATTCGTGGGTTCCTCCACCATTGTGGTCACATACTTCTCAAGATCATGCTCTTGCAAGATATTTGTTATCTGGAGCTTCCACACATTGAAGTTGGTATCTCCTTCGAGTCTATCCTTGGCCCTGACTGAAATGGAGGATGCCATGGAACTCACACTAGAAACTTAATCAAGCTAGCTTGGATCTGTGTGTACCTATTGCTGCACTTCAACACATTTAAGACACCCTAATCTATGGTACCACGTTAGATTATGAGCTTGATTTCTTATGCGGATTAATTCTTTTATTTTCTTCAACACTTTGATTCCAAATTAATACACTTCAACAATACCAAATCATAATCGAATAGAAATAACTATGTAGATAAGTAAGCACGCACATGAACAACACATATACCCTGGGGAAACCCTGAACAGGGATTAAAACCCCCAATAATGATATTCTTTTATTGCATTAATAGTGTAAGATCACTTACAAATATCCACCATGAATGTTCTTCTCTTAAAGAGCTTGCCAATATGACTCTGACCTCACAAAGAACTAAAATACCTTTCTAAAATACACCTCTGATATGTTGCCTCTATTGTTGATATGCAACATTGATATGTTTCTTTGGTATGCTGCCTCTTTATCACTAATGTGTGCCTCTATTGCTTCACCCTTAACTTGCATCTCAAAACTGTGTTAAAGAGAGGGGTCGACCTCGGCTTATATAGGCTGAAGAGGAGAATATGAGAGACTCAAAATAGTAACCTATTTGCATGAGTTAATCATAACTCAGATTCATACTTTAGTTTGAACTTAGAACTAGACTTGAGACTAGTATACTTTAGTTCGAAAATAGAACTAGACTTGAGACTTCAGTTACAACTCAGCATTACACTTTAGTTCGAAAATAGAACTAGAAATGAGATTGGTATGCGTTAATTCAAAAATAGAACTAGACTTGAGACTTTAGTTACAACTCAACATTACACTTTAGTTCTAAAATAGAACTAGACTTAAGACTTCAGTTGCAACTCAACATTACACTTTAGTTCTAAAATAAAACTATACTTAAGACTTCAGTTACAACTCAACATTACACTTTAGTTCTAAAATAGAACTAGACTTAAGACTTCGGTTACAACTCAACATTACACTTTAGTTATAAAATAGAGCTAGACTTAAGACTTCAGTTACAACTCGACATTACACTTTAGTTCTAAAATAGAACTAGACTTTATACTTCAGTTACAACTTGACATTACACTTTAGTTCTAAAATAGAACTAGACTTAAGACTTCAGTTACAACTTAACTCTTTACAAGGCAATTCAAATTCTCTTCATGGTGGATAATATTACACGTGCCCACACACTAGATCAATACATTTATATCATTTGCAATATTAGGAATATCGTTTGTTTCTATCTCATGGAAATTTTATATTCAACCTAACTTTTGCTAGATGCCTTGACCTTTTCTCATGGCTCACAAGGTTTGACTAGGCTCACAGAGGTTGTATGTTCCCTCTGAATTTCGCACTAGTTTGTCTATGGTCACAGAGGTTGTACGTTCCCCCTGACTTTTGCACTAGACTGTCTATGCTCACAGAGGTTGTACGTTCCCCCTGACTTTTTCTTTAGACTCACATAGCATCTCGGTCGTCCTGAATTTTGGCTTGAATCACAGAGGTTTTATGTTCCCCCTGCCTTTTTTCAATACCTCACAAGACTAGTTGATTCTCCAAATCTCCCTGGCTAGCCTCAGGGTGGCCCATATGGCCTCTCGTTGGAGAATGACTGTCGATGCTTCCAAATTTAACAGTCGAGGGGTCGATCTGGGCCCATTGAAGTGCACTGCATCTCAAGCGAAGGATAAAATGAAGCAATAAGAAACTAATGAAAATGATCACTCGAAATGGATGATACCTCCACAACTCGATTGACTCAACATATGATCAACAAATGAATAGCCTCCTACGAGATACTTATTGCTGGAGAAGGAACTGTTAGTCGTTCAAATATTTATCTATTTCTTGTTAATTCTATTCCAGAAAACTCTTACTATATAAGGATACATTGAATTTAAGAATATTTTAGTAATTTACCATATAGCTAGCTTACCAGTGAAAATTTTCCCATCTTTCAACTGTTGATTCATATAGCAAAATGTCCATCATATTTAATGGATTATTGTTGATTCAAATAGAAAGATGTCTATCATATTGAATGGATGAGGGAGCGATCCCATTTTTGTTGAAGATAACACATATGTGCGACAAAGTCTGGGATAAATCCTAGAGGCTACACTAGAAAGTCTGAGAGAAATAACCTGGGAACGGTGGAAAAACAAGAATGTTAGTACGGACTGAGTACATACCAGCAACAACAGAGGCCTAGGTAAAAAACTAGTTTATAAACATACGATGTTTTTCTAAAGGATGGACAAGAAACACATTTTCATGGTGGTGTTGTTTTTCATGTTGGTGTAGGTGGCAACGACAAATCAAGTTAATAATAATTGAGGCAAGAGATATGAAATATGTATTACAAAATACATTTAATGTGAATAAGTAATGCTCGCCTAATTACTAGCATTACTTTGTTGGGGAAAAACACTACCTAAATGTGTGCGTGAAAAACAAAGATAGACTAAGATATTGTCCAACTTTTCCTCAGGAAGAGGCCAAATAAGAGGGAAAAATCAAAACTTAGGATAAAGTGAATGAAATTTCAACTTAAATCATATGAATTATATGAAACTTTGGGTTAAAATAGTGAGAGGCCATTGGTTTTCTTGCTAAACTAATAGGTAGATGAAAAATCGATTACTAATAGTCTCCACCCCGAAGGGTACGGACTAATAAGATAATATCTTCTTAGTGTAACAAGTGTATTTAAGTTTGTGGGAGATTAACATTTATTAAAAAATGTTGAAAACTATTCCAGTGTACTAGTTGTCCATTACATATATCTCAACAAGACAAGGAAGAGATTCATTGTTTTGTATAGATTAGAAATCAAGAGGACAAGGGAATTCTTTAATGAAATCATAGAGACTTACAAAATCTAATTAGTGATTGTGGTCTCAAGAATATTCATTTCTTCTCTCTAGTATAGTAAAGGAAGTATGAAAAATAATAAATTCTAAGAGTGATCCGTTGGATTATTTTTGAGAATGAAATGAAAGTAGAGATATTACAATGAAATACACATAAATATTGCCAGAAACAAAGAAATACAGTAATACATGATTTCTATTAATGACAGAAATGTACAAAGACTGTAAAAATATAGAGTGAAGGCTCATTAGAATGGTGGGAGATTATCTATAAAAAGAGATGTGACGACTACTCTCATTCACAAGAAGATGATGTACAATGAGGCTCTAAATACATTTTTAACATAAATAAAATCCAAAACCCTAACCCAGAAAGATGAAAAGCCAACAATTTTGTGGACCCTGTTTTGGGTAGTTTGGTGAATCAACTTCCAGGGGGTGTAACTTTGGAATACGATCTTTGTTTGGGGCACACAATATCTCGTTGGAAAGGTCTATCCTATGATTACACATGTTTCCTTTAGAATGCAACTTTGTCTACAGTTGACTGTGGAGAGCCCTAAAAATGTTGTTTAGGGCCTCAAAACAGCCCCGGAAGTTTGGGACTCGAAAACTAGAAACAAAACTGCTAAACTGAAACTACTAAAATGAGCCAGTTGGAATAGGTGGGTGGCCACCGATATCCACCTGGATCAATCCTCCCTCCTTAGGAAGAAATCGTATCCATTGTATTGAGTTCCCATAGGAGAGGGAAAAGCGATTGTTGTAACTGAATCTTGGTGCGTTGCTTGCCTTGATAAAGACGTTGCATTGTGGAAGACTATCACGAACCTGTTGTTGGTAGGGTTGAATCTTTTCAACTAGTTGGGTTACATGAGATGTCTATATGTAGAAAGAATCTTTGCACTTTGTTGCAATCTTGTTGACATGTTTCTGTTGGATAGAAGGTGCTTGGACCGAGGTTGTCATGGTTGTAGTGTCCTTCTGTTCACTTTTTGAATAGATTGTGAAGAAGGTAAATTTTGTAGTATGAGATGTTGGTTGTGGAACCTGATTATCTTCCTGATTCAAAGGTCTTTGTTTTCAGCCATTTTTATACCCCATGAAGACTTTACACCCCGGAAGAATGTACACTCCTCCATGCGGGAGAGTGCAAAGGGGGGTTACCCCCTCTGTGGGGTCTGAGGGCAAGCGAGCCCCCAAAGGAAAAATTTCCTTGTAAATGTAAATTGTAATTTCATTGTAAATATGGACAGTTCATTATAAGGTCACAGATCTGACGGTAGAGGTTGTGTTAGGGTTTTTTCCCTAGAAGACGACCCTCTTTTATGAGGGAAATGTAGTGCGGCTATGTCTCATTGTGAATATTGTATTCTGAGAGAGGAGACTATGAGAGAAAGAAGAGGAAGTTACAATGGGTGTGCTTTAGGTTGTATTCCTTCATTTGTTGGATAATAATAAAGGAAGGACCTGGAAATTTCTTTGGTAGACGTAGCCCACATTGGGTGAACCACGTATATATGTGTCTCTATTGTATTGTGTATCTTTTGTTTTTTATTTCTGCATTTATTTTATTTTATTTCTTCACGATCTTGTTTTTCTAACATGAGATACTACCTTGTGACATTGTTTAGGTGGGATAGTAGTCAGAATTACCTCTGTTACTATGTAGAGATAACCCCTAGAGTAACAATGACACTACGGGGTCGAGACTCATAAATATCATGGCACTTCCACATATATGGTTGGCCCAAGAGAACATCACATAAAACCAGCGGGGCAACATCACATAATACCTCATCCTTGAAGGGTTGGATGTCATATGACAATCAACACTGCTGGTTGACACAAAAATCTTGTCTCTGGCAAAGCCACCCAATGTTGTATGGTTGCAGGTGTGGTGTTGTCGACAATCCCAACTATTTGACGACCTCTATTGAGATGAGTTTCTTCTAGCTTCTGCTATCAACAATAAAATGCAGTGGGGTCCCCTCACCCACATCTGTGAATGAAAAAGGTGCTCCCTCTCCTCAGGATCTATTGGTTCTTCTGGTTGAATTGTTGTGGTCACTACAATAGCAGTGGGATATGTGTCGATGATCTGTCTTCTATTAGTATTTTCTAAATCAGATTCTGAATCAGGGTTTGGCTCTTTGTCTTTGATATCGACCACCAATGACTGTTTTGAGGGACATTCATCGGTGTTGTGCCAGGGGATTTTTTGGAAATCACACCATTTCTTGGTGTCCTTTTTTGTGTTTCTGTGACCCTTATTTTCCTGTGGTTTGGACTGGTTTTCAGGAGGCTTTTTTTAGGGTCATCTTTATCATATGTTTGTTGTTGCGGATTTGTAGACCCGAAATCCTGCTTGTTCTGGTGGTTAAATTTATGTTCGATTTTAACAACATATCATTAAGAAGCATCGAGTGATGAGATGTCCAGAAAATTCATTTCAGTTTGGATGTATCTGTGTAGAGCCTCGTGTTATTTCAGAACCAAATGTCACTCAGAGTATTTGATACCAAACTTGGTGCGCAAGGTATGGAAGGTATTGGTGAAATTTGACATTGTTTGGCCCCTCTCTTGCTGCAGTGTGGTCCATCTCATGTACTAGTCCTCATAGTTTCCAACAGGGTAATATTGTTCATTTACCGCATCCACAAACAAATCCCAAGTGGGCTCGACCCCATATATTCTAGACTCCTCTGTGGAAATTTTCTCCCAGTAAGTTTCCCACCAATGTTTGACATGGGGGAGATCCTTAAGGAGTGTGAAGGTGAACTTTTCCCTGTTGGATAAATTATGAACAGAGAAATAACCTTCTAGCAAATTTAACCATTTTTCTAGGGCATTTGCATCTATCTTTCCTTCAAATACAAGAATATCAAAATTAACTTATACCTTGAAAAACGAGGTGCCTCCAAAGTGGTCGCTTGAGGAAGACGTGCTGGTTGTTATCGACAGGGATTGAAGGATGTGGGAAAAAATCTCCATCATTTCGTCCCTTTGTCATGTGAGAGCTTTCTCAAGCAACAGATTAATAGAATCTTTTGCTCCATCATTTTCTTTTCTTTCGCCATGGAGGGTTTCTTGGGCATGCAGGAGAGATTGTCCTCAAGAGAGACAAGCTCGAGACCCAAGTTTGGTGTATCAACTTCCCAGGGGCATAACTTTGGCATACGATCTCTGTTTCGAGCGCAGGATAGCTCGTTGGAAAGGTCTATCGGAGGACTACATATGTTTTCTTCATACTCTAACTTTATCCACAATCAAACTATGATGATTCCTAAAAACGTTGTTTAGAGACTCAAAATGGCCCTGAAAGTTTGGGACTCGAAAACTAGAAACACAACTGCCAAACTAAAACTACCAAAATGAGCTAGTTGGAATTGGTAGGTGGCCACCGATATCCACCTGGATCAAAGAGATCGAGGAAACGACTTATATTTCATAAGTATGTTTATCCATTTAATTTAGTTGAATGTATTGGATATCCATTGAAGACACAGATGGGGTTCTATTTTCTAGAACATAATAATATGGGATTCCAATGTTTTGGTTGAATAGTCGGCTTCAAGAAAATGAGGTAAGGGTGGGGAGGGATACATGCATAAGAGAATGTTTAAACTTCAATTAGTAGAAGGTCCAATTAATAATCTGAGTATTCAACATGTTTTATTATTTGCTCATTGTTATAGTTGGAAAGTAAAGGAATGATGGAGCGATGGGTGGGATTGAGTATAGTCGGAAAGTAAAGGAACGATGGAGCTATGGGTGGGATTAAGTCTATCATTCTTGATGGAAAATGAATGGAGATTCTCCAATTAATAATCTAAGTATTCAACATGTTTTGTTATTTGCTCATTGTTATAGTTGGGAAGTAAAGGAATGATAGACCTATGGGTGGGACTATATATATATACACTACACTACCCGCTTTGGATATATATATGCACTACCCCCCTTGGATTTAAACACATGACCTCTTAGGAAAAAATACATGTTCTTAACCATTAGACCAACTCAAATTGTATAAATTTTGAAGGGCATGATAACAAAGATGCTCTTAATCTTAATACTTAAATAAATTCCTAGAAACAATTATGAAAATGTATATGTAGTCATTTAAAAAAATGTTAATTGAAAAAGGTGCAAATTTGAAAAAAATGTTCAATTGAAAAAGGTATGCAAATTTGACTAGAAGACCCTCGTGTTAGGAGAAGCTTCAAACCCCATGTTGTCATTGTAATTTGGGCGTTGTTTAAGAAGGGAATGTTTCCATCTTTAAGCGAAAGTTATTGATTGGAGATATGCTGTCCTTAACTTGGCAAGTATGCTAAATGGGTTGGCAGGCAGGCACAAACTCCTTAACCTAGGATCAAGTGTCAATAATTCTTCGGCTTTTAGGAAGTTTTTGTTTTTTCCATATACTTATGTCATATGGAAATGAAACAGCCTCTCGAAGGCATACGAACCGACCGGACTTTCGCGTTCTTCCTTGCTTGGGTGGGTGGTCCATTAATGATGGGTCCAGGGAAGAGGGCGGTCCATTAATAATACAATCTTGTGTCCTACGATTCGCTGCAGGCGTCGACGGAAACAAGCGGGAGAAGGACGTTGCAGCCCATATCTTCTTTGCTTTGATTTTCTCGATCAGATTTGTTGGCACGCATTAACTGCAATTAGGGTTACTAACGAAACCCTGTTGTTCGAATACAGTGAAATAACGATGCGTTTTAATGGAAAGTTTAATTCCGCTTCTGCAGGGACGGCGGCAACAAGAAGAACAACTTGCGGTTTATGTAAACGGTTTCTGTTCGCAGGTCGGCCTAATACTGACTCTCCTACTATTGCTGTGCTGAGTTGCGGCCATCTATATCACGCGAAGTGCCTCGAAAAAATTACTCCTCCAGCAGACAGATTTGATCCACGATGTCCGTCCTGTCCTCCCCCTCCATCCGCCCGCCGCAAATCCGTCCAAATGCCTCCATAAATTTATAATTTTCATATTACTCCGATGGTGGTTGTGTAATTTATAATTTTCAAACCAGAAGTAATGAAATAATGGCAGTCGTTTGTTTACTGTTCTTCATACTTAACGCATTAGCTTTGTAATTTAATAATACGTTTGTTTAGAAAGAAGTCGTTTGGTTATAAAGAAGTCGTGATAAGCTGCTCCACGTTAATGGATAATGGATAATTATAATTAGAATAATAGCAAAATTGTGTTCGGATAGAAACTTTACACCTCGTGACTTTGAGTTCTTACGTGAAAAGAGACTTTATTTTTAAAAATATTAGTATATATTTAATATTCTTTTAAATGATTTTTTAAGTATTAAATGTTTACTATTAATTTATAAATTCTTCAAATGAGGTATTTTTATTTATTCATAAAATTTAAAATTATTTGTAAAATATGTATTTTAATTTCGAATATATATATATATATATATATATATATATATATATATATAGGTATGACTCTTAATATTATGATTAAGACTAAGGTTATATATGGGTAAGATTAAGGTTATGATTATTAAATTCAATAAGATCTTTTATGATACTTTTGTATATGACAACAACAACTTGGAGGAAGTGACTTTATACAAATATCTTGGAATTCATATTCACCACAAGTTCAACTGGAATTATAGCATTGAGAAAAGGATTATTGAGGGATGGAAAACTTATTATGGGCTTGAAAACAATTGTAAATCAGTTGATCTTTGGAGTAGGGATAAGAAGAAACTCCTCTTTATGGATGTGAAGTCTGGGGTTGTAGTATCTCTCGTGAATCCTGGAGAAAGGTAGAGGAAATACAAAGGAATTTTATAACTTATAATCTCAAAATTAAAGGAAATACGCCCTATCCCATCCTCCTCTTAGAGACAAGCCTCTCCCCCATTGAGAGCATGACTAT
>ML784302.1:323132-343852 GCA_009831015.1 Picea engelmannii | reverse complement strand
TTGTATTTTTTGAGTTACACTTCGTGTAAAATAGGGTTTGTGGCTAGTCCTGAAACTAGTCTAAAACAGGTGTTTCAGGTAAAAACGTCATAAATTATTCATAACAGATCCAAATTCCATAAGATAAAATGTTTTGGTTAGAGTATAGTCTTTAGTATTCTTTGTAACAGTTTTGTATTGATTCAACAAATATTCCATGCGGGGCATGCTCTACAAGGTCTCTCTCTAGAATAATCTAGAATTTAGCAAGGTATGCCATTTTTGCTATAACTCCTTTTATGAGAGGTTCCAAGTAGTGAAACATGGATAAATTGCATGAAACAAACTAAAGAACATTGTGTATCAGTTTTCGATCTTTATTCATTACAAGTACAAAGTTATGATTATTTCAAGTTAGGGTTGTTGACTAATCCAAAACTAGTCATGTGAGACTAAAGAAAAGTTTGATGAAAATGCTAGTCTCTTGTTATTAAAGTTAAGGAAGGTTTGCAGGTATGTGATAATATACATCAATTCTATTACAGAGTTACAAATCATATTTGGATGATGAAATTGATGAAGGATTTTGGTTAAGGTACATGTTGTGTACATGGTTGAGACAAGTAGTTGATGAGTTGGCACATACATGAAGTGTATAGTTGATGATGTTGGTACAGGTTGATTATAGGTTGTTTGGTATAGTTTGGTGCATGGTTGATGCACTTTTTTATGGTACAGGTTAATTATAGTTTGAGGTACAGTTTGATGCATGGTTCAAGTTTATTGGTATAGTTTTACAACGGTATATCTCACACTGATAGTGTGACAGTGGTTCCACCATTCTAATTATACTTCAGGGCGGTTGGATGGAACAAGGATAGGTGGTTGTATCCACCTTTTGTTTGTAGATGGAGAACATAGGGGGTTGTATCCTCCTTCTGGTTGTATCCAGAGAATTGGGGAGTTGGAGCTTCCCTGAGGTTGTATCTTGAGAAACTAAGGGGTTGGAGCCTCCTTTCAGTTGCAGCTAGAAAACAAAGGAAGTTGGTGCTTCCAATGAATGTAATTATTCAAGACATATAATAAAAAGAATTATTTGGTTTTCTCCTTCTTTGGGTTTCCACGTAAAACAATGGTGTATTGTGTATCTATATGATTGTTGATTTGTTCATTTCTCATTATTGGATGATAATTCTACATTGATATAACACTTGGATTATTTGGTTTAAAAATGATTATAATTTCTCTATTACTAATTCACCCCCCCTCTTCTTAGTAATCCAACAACTTTGAGTTTCTGGCCTTCTTTGTCTATCACATTTTTATCGGCTTGAACCTTCGACAAGTTCCATTCGAACAATGTGCATGAGTAACTTCTCATAAACTAATTTGGTGAGTGGTTCTCTCAGAGCTTGGGCCTCCTCAGGATCTCTATTCTTCCTTATCCTGCCTCGTTTCTAGGGTATTGGCTATTGGGGGGATGAGAATTCCACTGTATTTATATTTTCTGTGGCCCTTTCTATTCCCACCTCTGCACCGTGAGATGTTTCTTTTCCCATGGGTAGAGGGGGATATCCTTTGGGGTCCCTGGGGATGTCAGCTGAAAGCATACAAAAATCACATCTCTTGCCCCATCACCCTAATTCCTCAACTATTAACAATTTGATTAGTGAGGTATGGGATAATTTGTTCTTTGGTTGTTCTACTTCGGCTTGGATGTTATTTTCCATTCCTCCTATACTTTGGTGCAAGAAGAAAGGCAATTTCAATAGACTATTTCCTATCAAATGTTGTTATAACCCTAAGTTGCACCAGACATGCTTACCTGGCATTAGGCCATCTCAGATTCCTTCTTTGTCAAAACATTGTTGAACAACTCTTCTTAAAAACCCCTTTTATAAAGGCCCACGTGCTCTGCTCCATTACTACATGCATGTACATGCTAGTTAACCTAGGACAATCCACGTGTACCTATAAAAGAACGAAAAAAGGAAAGTTGCTAACGGAACACACAACTTTGGGTGAGTTAACTAAACCTTTTGGCCATGGATGGTTGAGGGTTCGACCAAATACCTAGCTCCTTCTAGCCTATAAAAGAAGGGTTAGGGGTCCCATTTGGAAGAGGGGAATCATAGTAAAGAAGCTATACCCGATTGCGCATTCCCTTTGTCCCAACCCTTTATCCATCCTTGTGCAAATAGAAATATAGAGAAAAGAAGTTGGAGGACAATTGAAGAGGAGCCCAGGACCAGGTTTGTGGAGCAATGGTTGGCTTCATCATTGTAAGTTGATTTGTTGAAGCTAATAATAAAGAAGTACTTTTCCCATCCCACCATATGAGGTTTTCATGGTTTATTGCATACATGTTGATTGAATCTCTAACCCATTAATATATATATCAAATGCATGTGGAGTTCTTTCTTTGTCTTGTGTGAATGCAAGTTAGCCTTGGGAGGAGAGCTACAGTCAAAGAGTGATCAAGCGTGAAGAAGGATCGATATCAAATGCCCGAAATAAGGTATGCTCACTTGATCTTCTTAACTATGTATTTTCTTAATAATAATGGGGATTAGGTCCAGGACGACGACAGAAAGTAGAAATTTTTAGGTCTTTTCTGCATGCATAATAAAACCTAAGTTCTAGTCTGTAGAGGGATTTCCCACTCACAACAAATGCATCAGCAATATGATTTGATCTGGGTGTATTCTATCAAACCTTCTTTCATAAGTGAAATACTTTCTAATCACCTTCGAGAGTTTTTGAAAAGGCTCCCATAGATACCAACTTGGAACACTCGTTTCGATATTCCCGTTTAGGCAGTTCGGTTTGATGAATTCTTCGTAGCCTAGCACGTCCAAAGGCATTCAGATATCTATTGCAGTTAAAAGATTTTCCTTTTTCACCTCGAATGTGATTCCTACAATAACCATGCAGCACCTGTTAAATATGAGCGCGAACTATTTTTCTAGTTTGACATTGTATCCTTGGATTTTCTTGCAATAGAGCATGCATCCGACATGTTTGAAAGATGTTCTGACATTCAGATCTTCATTTATCAATGCCAAGTCTTGAGGCTCAGAGCTAATAGTTCTTCCACTTCGCACCCATTTCCTTATGTTTTGGGATGTCATCATGGTGCAATGCGTGTTTGTTCTATGTGCGCAGTAGTGAAGATGACACCCCCTTCGCGCAACAAATGGATAATGATATTATTAGCCCGGACCTGTCGAAGGGGCGGTAGTGGAACTTTGCACGATAAGAGGGAATGACTTTGGGAATTCACTACACTGCCCCTAGGAACCATGAATACTCTCGGTGTAGGAATGGGTCAACATTGTGACAATGACGATGATAGGCTTGTCGCAGTAGGGGAGAACGAAAGAGAATTTAGGTGTGAAAAAAACTTTGAGGATGAGGGGATGACCCTGATAGGAATTGTTGTCTAACTATATAACTTGTGATTCACTTCGACAGGATCCAAACCATGATTTAATATGAACAAAATGAAGAAATATTGACTGAATTGGTTTGCGACATAGTTGATGGCAATTGTCTTCCGCGTAGTGAGAAACTCAAGGCTTGCAGGAAAAGTTACAGACGACGCATAAGATCGACTGGTAAATAAATTAATGCAGAATGACTGGAATTTATAAATGAATAGGTGAGGGATGGAATTATGAAATGGAACAATGAATCCATGGTGACGATAAGTTTTGAAGTGGGTCGAAGATTTGCGCAGCAGATTCGCATGATGGGTACACTTCGGAGTGTGTAAAGTACAGATGATAAGACCTTCAAAGTATACTTGATATGAGCGCTGTGATTTCCTATCCTTTATGACTTCATAATGAGGTGAATATGATCGTTATATATGTTGATGTGACCCTTATTCTAACAACTTGCTTTGACCTTTGGCATGTAAAATTCCCCCTTCTAACAGGATTCAACCTTTTGGGAAAATATCTTTACCATTTACACATGTTTGATTCTGATAACCTTTCTTGACTCCAAGGGCCAAACCGACCACTTGCTGACTTCAACCCATTCATTATTTGGTGTTGTATCGTTTTTGCCACTTGAATGAGCAAAAGAGGGACACTTTCAATTTCAGTTGGGTCAGCTGAACATGATAGAATTTAGTGCAAGAGTTAGACACATCAAGCACAAAAAATAAATAAACAACTAAGCTAATAATAAATAAATAAACAAAACTACAATGCATAAGGAAATTAGAACCAAAATTAATCAAACAATTGACCAATATTCATGCCACCAATGGAGAGTTTATATTAGTGGGAAAACATCAAAGAAAAAGGAGGACTTATGGATCCCCTCTTCTTCAAAGGGAGGGCTCTTAAGTCTCCTATGTGAGAGCTCTTCTTACAAATAGCAAACTAGAAGGGAAATGGTGAAGAAATCCAAGCTTATTCCCTCAAGGGGTGAGGTGAATAGCTTAATGAGATGATGCTAGTATGCTCCAAGAAGGAAAGAGGTTACTTGTAGGATAATAGAGGCAACATAAAAATACAATAAGATTATTGAATTCATAATGCACCCATGGCCTCTTTTTATAGAAAATGTTTGAGGCATTATCCATCCGGTCTTTAGTGTGAACAAGGGGCCCTTTAGGGCACCCTTAAGTATTTGACCAACCCCCCACTCAGATTCATCTCAGATTTGGGGGTCAAATCGACTTGGGAGATGAACTAGAAGTGGGTGAGGGGCCGACAAGAACAATAAATGCATCGTTATTAGGTGTGTTTGGAGTTTTGCGTACATAGTCATGCGTTGGGCACATGTGCAATTTTCTGACATTTCTGACCTACGCATGTACACGTGCTTCCTTTAGTGCTTATGTGCATGTTAAGTTTTTAACCATTTGTATAGTTTGTTCCCTTTGGAAATGAATTTTTGGGGCTATGAATGAACTAATAGGTGTTTGGAGATGTTGGATTCATGTAACCATTTACGGAAAAAAAAATAGTCATAACATATGCCCCCTGATGTGTGAGGTTACGAGCATATGTATAGCCGAAATACATCAATGTTTTTTCTACTGAGAGTACCATTGTAAGAAAGAGTGTTTATAGGAACTGCAAGAGTGATCCAGTGGAGAGAGAGGGGAAATTGTGGGACCCAAACCTTTCTCTAGGTGTGGAAAAATAAAAATTGTATACAAATGAGGCGGGCATGCCCCATGCTCATGTTATGTAACTCAAATATGTAAAGAAGTAACTGAAGTTGTATGTTGATGTAGATAAATGAAGCACCCTCCGAGGTGGTTTGATAATGGTGGATGAAAATTCTGATGGTGAACATACTCTGAAAAGAGGCGATGACACATGTAATAAGTGTCAGTGACTCGCTGGCATTGACGGCCTAGCAAATTTCAGAGGTCTTCAGCTAGTATAAAACAACTGCAATAGTCGCAAAGTAAGACCCACCATAACATGAGATTTTGTTGAAGTCGAATGTCATGGGGGTCAACGACAGTAAAGAGAAATGATGGTTCTCTCTTTGTCATCCGAGACTCCTCATTGTAAAGTTAATGAGAGTCAAGATAGTGTCGCCCTTGTGGAAACTATGTTGATGTCGAAAGAAAGGGAGATGTGACTCCAAGAAGCAAAGAGATTCATGAAATTTACTGGATGAGATCAGGAACTGATGAGGAACATGGACGAATTCAATAGGTGGTGAGACTCAGTGCTTCCCTTGGTTGGGGATATATGTGAAGTATGAGTGGCATCAATCGTGAAACTGAATCTAGTGTCAGGGGGATGAATAGACGTGGGTTAAATTGTGCCAGAGGCATGACAAAGTGGAAAAACTCAAAGATCAGAGGTACATGGACTGTGGGATACTCAGGGTTTATGGATGATGTCAACAAGAGTAGAAGGTAATGAATGCCCCAACCAAGGGTGACAAGGGTTTCTTTGCCAGAAAATAAGGTCGCTAAAGGCGACAACAAAAAGCTATGTAAATGATGGAAAGAAAGGCTTTGTATAATTACCAAATGAATAAAGAATAATTTGGGATAAGTGTGCAGATACAGAAATAGGTGCCCTAGTGTAATATGGCTTGGCTTGTGAGGGTGCAAGTTGTGGGGAGAAATGGTGGAGGGTGGGGGCCCCATAGGTGGGTTTCTATATGAGGTAAATGAATGGAGGGAAATGTGCAGATGGGAAAACTAACTGTGGATGAAATGGAGGGTTAATGATACTACGAAGGTGTAGTCAAATTAGAACCGAGAGGAGATATCCGGTGAGTCCATTGGAAACGCTAGAAAAATGAGGAGGAGTATGTGGTTGATTCTTGAACATGCGTAAGACTATCAGGACTCCCATCCCTAGGGGGTGAAAGCAGCATGAGTGTCAAAGTTCCAAAAGGGGACTATGAATGGGACAACTGATGTAGGGGAGAGTGTTACCAGGTGACAATACTTAAAATGCAGTGGAGGTGAGAGTACTGCAGAGCCGGATGGGGAGATCCTATAGGAAAATGTCGGAGGGTGTGACTGGGAGATGCAATTGAGATTTAGAGGGAATGATTACATGCTAGTGTCGATCATATACCTAAAGGGGATATCCTGGTATGTGATGACCGAGTACCTACACACATGAAAATCGAATACCCAACGTGAACAATATCTGAAGATAAAGAACATATAACAGTTATTTGATAATTTTGAACATGAGCATGTGTACCTGGGCGTGATGTGAGAAAAATTCTCCCCCAGGGCCAAGGATGGATGGTGACCCAGGGAATGTGACTATGTAGGTGGAGAGATCATGATCCCATGGCTAAAGATAAATCTGAAAACAGATGCTCTAAGCTCTTGTAATGGAGCATGGGAGTTTGGAAAAAGGGACTATATATAGATGTAGGGCCCACATTGCCACCTCATTTCTACCTACTGTCATAGTGAGTTGATGAGAGGTTTTTAGAGGAGATTTGGAGATTTAAGGAGTTCAAGCCAGCAGATTGAGGATTGGCGAGAGTTAGGTTAGTGGTCTCATCCTTTTTCATAGTAGTTAGGGTTTATTTTATGGACAGGGTCATACGAAGGGTCGTACTATAGGATTGTGTTAGTGTGGGCCCTCTAGTGCATGAGCGATAAAAGGATACACGTACTAGGGTGTGTGGATGTAGAGAGGATAGTCACGCATGGGGGCATGTGAGTGAGTGAAACAGGTGCACATTGTATGTGCGCCTATTCAAAATACAGTTGTGCACTAGTGCATAGTTGTGTAACGAACAAGTGCACATCAATGTGCACCTATGGGTGTGACAGATGTGCATATGTTTCTTCGTTAGTTGCACATTGATGCACCGTCGTGCAAAGAATAGGTGTGCATATGTGCATACTTGTGGGGGGGTCACAACCGTGCACATGAGGTAAAGCTGGGGGTTTTGAAAAAAACTTGTCTTTTTGGATTTGTTTTTTTCTATGAATTGTGATGGCTAATCAAGTGTTCTTTGTGTGAATGCAGGTGATCAGTTCAGGATGCCAGTCCACTGGAGGGAGAGGAATTGGGAACACCTCAAGGAGGTGGTGAGGAATGATGAGTCGGGTGTTTGAGGAACTTTAGCAACCTGTGGTTTTCTAAAGTTCTTCAACTGCTCATTGCTACAGGCACAGGAGTACCTGTTGCAGTTTTTGATTTCTACGTGGAGCACTGAGCTGTAGTGATTCATTGTGCGGGGGGAGAAGATCACATTCTCTACAATGGAGGATGTATATTTCTTGACTGGGCTCCCTTTTTAGGGGAGAACCCTACCTGTTGATCCCCATTTCCAGGGGAGGCACACTTGGAAGATTTGGCCCGGACATACTATTCGGGGGAGGATTTTATGTGAGGTTTGGTTGTGTGAATTGGGGCGATGGATGCATTGGTGTATCGTTGCATCGCCCCGATGATCATGAGGATCTATGGATCCTTGGCTACTCAGTGAATCAGTGGTGGTCAGCGAAGGATCATCCATAGGGAATTGGGTGGAGAGCATTTTTCCCAGGGCTTGATGATGCACACCAAGATGATAGGGCAACTCAACCAGTGTCGGGCCTCCAAATCGAGTAATTTTTCCTTTGGGTCAATCTTGGTGGCATGGTTCTTAGAGAGGGTTCCCATGTTGCACCCTAGAGTTTTGTTGGAGGTGGCTAATGCACGGGAGCCACGATTAATGCAGTGGGCATTGATTTTGGTACGACATGGGGGTGGGGTGGGTGGCCATTATTTTACGGTTGAGATGGAATGTTTTTGGTGTCAGATGCCACATATCATACTACAGTTCCCCTATGGTGGGATGGACTACCGCGACGACCCAGATATGGTTTTACCTCATGGAGAGGCTTGGGACCATAGAGGTATGTTGATGTATTTTATGTTTTGTGATTTTAATAGTATAGGATATGTTTGATGTATGGATGGATGTTGATGTATTGTTTTCTTGTTGTGTGTACATATGTGTTGCCGCGAGGCCGAGAGGTGGAGCTGGTTAGAGAATCATCTCATTAGGGGCCAGTGAGACTGTCGTGGGGTGAACCATGAGCAAGAGAGAAGCATCAGAGGGATGAGGTTGGTGCGAGGCCAGCCGATGATGCGAGAGTTGGTACGAGTCGCAGATTAGACGACCCTGGTGCGGGGCCGTCGAATGTGCCTCAGGGAGAGCTCGACAGGATGCTTGAGGATTTCCTCCACTAGCTGGAGGTGGTTCTATAGGGAGTGCCCGAGGTCATGTGGACTCAGGTCCAGGATGAGGGCATCTGGGAGTAGTGTGTGGGCCTTCCAAAGGAGTTGCGGACCCTGATCCACAGAGCAGTTGTAGCGGGGGTAGCTATGATGGGGTGACTTCCCTCAGGACCTGGAGGACCCCTAGCTAGTGGGGCACTCCCTACAAATAGAGGACCTGGTGGTGGCGCTATAGAGGAACCATGAGTGCTCTTGTTGTATATTTTTGGTATTTATATAGGCCTGCAAGACCATTTTTGTATAGGGTAGTGTGACACCTATTTTGTACATATATGGATGAGAGGGCTCACCTGCCTATAGGCAATGTACATTTTGTACTATTTTTGTAAACATTGATGATACATTGATCATTATATATATATATATATATATATATATATATATATATATATATGGATGTACATGTTTGTGATCTCTGTGATGTTCACATGTGATGATGTTTTGTGATGCTTTTTATGATGTCTAATCTATAGGATGTGATAGAATTTTGATGATTTATGTATCTATAATGGTGTATTGATGTGATAAATGCCAATATAACACTAGGTTAGCCATATTATCTTCTATTTGATTGAATTTTCGTGGAATATGTGTAAATTTAATTGAATCAAAATGTCGAGATAAGAGTCTAAATTCCAGGTATTTGTGGAAGAGGCAAGGATCAAGGACATGGTACACATTGTTGAGCTGCAAGACAACAAGCTAGAAATCTAATAAGATTATAAGGTGGTGAATATGGCGGTGACCGGCCTTGACAAGGGGGCCAATGAAAACTGTGTTTTCTACTTGGTTGTTGATTGCTGAGCCCAAACATATGCCTCTAGAGTGGAGCAGTTCATGTGAGCGGGTATAGAGCGGCCGAAGTGAGATTTTGTGTCCATCGGCTAGATCCGTTAGTGTAACCGATGTGGTAGGAAGATGGAGGACGTATCTGTCAATAACACAAATGGTATATCATACATAAGGCATGATAGGAAAAATAAGATTAAAATCTCTACAAAACGTGTACAAAAAAAAAATCCTAGTATAGAATGACTACGCTTAGGCATAAAATTTATTTAAGTACAACCCGTTGACGGGTTCTTTGAGGGGGTAGCCTTCGAGAGAGGCCAGAATGTATGTGCCTTTAGTGAGGCAGTGTTGGACGATGTAGGTTCCATGCCATAACAACTCAAATTTTCCATGGTTGAGGGTGTCGTGAGTGATATCAGAGGCAAGGATGAGGTCTCCTTCATTAAATGAGAGAAGGTTGACATGGTGGACAAAGGTGGCCTTCGACCATTTTTTAGCTAACTCATTGTTCTATAATGAAGACTGACAATATTCATCCAACGACTCTAAATTCAATAAGCGTTGCTCCATTGGAGAAGTGTCAGGTAATAGCTCGATAACGGTGCGTAATGTGGGAATTTCGCACTCGATAAGGAGAGTGGATTCGACCCCATGGACAAGATGAAATGGTGTAAAACCAGTGGCAGTTTTAACTGCTGTGTGATAAGCCCATAGTGCGCAAAACAACATATGATGCCAATTGGTCTTATGTTTGTTAACCATGTGTTGTAACATGGTTTTGAGTACCTTGTTGACCGCTTCTACCTATCCATTGGATTGAGGGTAGTATGGGGAGGTGAACTCATGGGAGAAGCCTAACCTTGAGGAGAGTTTGACGAAGATCTCATTCTCGAAGTGTTTCTCGTGATCGGAGACTAACTGTAGTGGGACTCCAAAGTGGGAGATGATTTCATTAAAGAAAAAATGCGTTGCAGTGTCAACGGTGTTGTTGAAGGTAGGCATGGCTATGACCCACTTGGTAAATTAATCGACTGCCATGATGATGTAATTGTGTCCATATCTAGATGGAGGGTTGCAAGTCATGAAGTCTATGCCCCATTTTCAAAAGGTTATGGTAGTGATGACTAGGTGTAAAAGAGAGGGTGGCACTTGCGCTTTGTTGGCATGTAGCTGGCATTTGTCACATCGCTTCACAGCATAGATGAAGCCATGAAACAATGTGGGCCAGAAGTAGCATGTTTGAATTATTTTACGGGTGATGGACATCCCTAAGAGATGGCCACCATAGGTGCCTCTATGGAAATCATTCAAGACTATGTCAGTTTCATCGATGGTAAAACATCGACGGAGTATGGTGTCGACCCCACGTCGATAAAAAATGTCACCAATGAGGAGGTAGCGAGGGGCCTGATGGTGAATGCATTGATGATCATCTCTAGAGAGGTGAGACCCAAAATTCTGTGTCCAAAGGTCGACGATAAGGTCACCATACCAGGGGTCATCCGAGGGGATGCAGAAGAGGTCTTCGTCGGGAAAATCCATATTGACGGGTGAACTAACAACCTCTGAGGGAAAAGTCGTGATGAGTTCTCCAAGGAAGAGTGCTTTCTTACTTTTGGGAGTTGAAAACTCTAGGTCATACTCCTGAAGGATGACGATCCATTGAGAAAATTTACCATTAATTTGTCATTGACTAAGCAAGTACTACATGGGGTTAGATCTGCCACTACTTTGGTAGTATGAAGTAAGATATAATGACGCATTTTTTTAACTGCGAGGGAGAGTTTCTCTTCATGGTTGCATTTCAAGGGTGGTCCTAAAAGGTTTTTACTAATGTATTAAATAACTTGATCGTAGACATCATCCCCTAGTTGGACGAGAACTTCTTCTACTAAGACGGTTGAGCCTGATAAGTAGAGGATGTAGTCGCGATCATAGTTGGGTGGGATAATAAAAGAGGTGTGGGAGAGCACCGTTTTTAGATCATCAAAATAGGTCTGGGAATGTTCATCCGATCGGAATTGGATATCATGATGTAGCAAGCGAAGGAAATCGTGCGCGCGAGTGGCGTAATCTAGGACAAAGCATCGTAAAAAGTTGTCTTTGTCTTGTAGGATCTGTAGTTGGTGCAAATTCTGAGGTGGTGGAATTTTTTTGATATCTTGGACCTTGAGGGGGTCCAATGTGATGCCGTGTTGGGAAACGATGAACCCAAGGAGGTGTCCAACGGTGACGCAGAATATGCACTTGAGGGGATTGAAGTGGATATTGTACTGACGACACCATTGAAAGACAAATCGTAAGTCATCTAGATGTTGTCTTCATTTCTTGGATCGAGTAGTGAGGTCGTCCAAGTAAGCAAGGATGATGTGGGCAATATCATGGAAAACATAGGTCATGGCTCCCTGGAACGTCACATCGACATTCTTGAGTCCAAAAGGCATCGCATGATATGAAAAAGTACCCCATGGGGTGGTAAATGTAGTTTTATACTGATCTGTTGGGTGGATCTATATTTGATTGTAGGCAGAGAATCTGTTCATGAAGGACAAGGCCTCATGGTTTGCATAGTCATCGATAATTTGGTCGATGAAAGGCGTAGGGAAGTGGTGTTTGGGACAAGCATGGTTGATATCATGAAATTCAGTGTAGACGCGAATGGTGCCCTATTTTTTGTTAACGGGTACAGGGTTGGTTACCCATGAAGTGTATTCGATGGGGTATATGAATTGGACAATGCGTATTTTTTCAATTTTGGCTTTGATGGCCGCTGCTTTGGATGGGTGTAGTGGGCGTTGATTTTGACGTACATGGGTAATATCAGGCCATGTGTCAATATGATGTTCGCCAATAAAAGGATCAAGGTCGAGCATCTCCTTGTATGACCAAGAAAAACTATCCCGGTATTCTTGGAAGAGAGCTTTGTAAGTTGTGAGTTCCTTAGGGGATCAAGTAGCACCAATGGTGATTTCCTCTATGATCCTGGTTTAATGGAAATGTCAATTTTGATAGTGGGGGAAATATTGGCCATGTTTCCTTCTTTAAAAGAATTGGGGGCAGGGATAGGGTTGTTGAACCAGTCTATATGCCCTGATGGGATGAAATCCTTTACTTCGATTTCACATATGGATATTTTTCTAGGAGCGTCAAAGGATTACTATGAGAGAAAAAATGCTCTGTGATGGAGCACGTTCCATGGGCAATCAAGGGTAGATAGTTCTTCGAGGATATCTTCATCATAGTGGAAAATGTGAGAATATAGGGGATCCAGGGAATGAACATTGGTGACTGTCACCGTGTGATTATATTCAGGTGGTGAAGATGTAGAGGGGGTATTGTAACTATGGTGTGATGGCGTGCTTGACATAAACCAAATTTCTAGATACTGTGGGTTAAAAATTGTGGTCGGACATAATATTTACTAGGGGAAATCAACCAGAGAATTGGGGGGATTTGGGGGAAAATCCTCATACAGGCTATCCATGAACCATGGAGGAGTGGGAAGTGCCTTAGGCTCAGGAGAGATAATATGAACAATATCTAGAGATGGAGTAGGGGGAATCACTGTCATCACCGGAAGTGGGGTGATTGGAGGATTTTAAATAAGGGTCATTTGATGAGGCCTGTATTCAATAATCATGAAACACTGGTAGGTGAAATGATTAAGTGAGTCACAAAGAGATCAAGGAAATCTCATCCATTCATTGAATAAGGTTGTGACATAATGGATGTTAGTGACTTAGGTACTTGATGACATGGGTGGAGAGGGGTCTTGCTAAAAGCTCTGACGTACTGTCGTTAGTGTCTATCGAAATTGAGGTATTGTAGGGAAATGATGAGTATAGTGTCCATACTCTAAATAGATGGCACATGCGAATTTGGTTCGCAACCCTTTACTTCCTATTGTAGGGGAGGTCGTGGTATTACTGGGTGTGCTTGGTGAAGCGATAGGCGATGTGGTCACTCAAGGAAGTTGGATTAGATTGTGTAACTTGAGGAGAGAGGGGAATCTATTCATAGGGTGTCCTTCTCTCTCGCATAGTGTGAAAGGAGGTTGAACTCAGGGAGGAAGTGGAGCGATGGGATCTTTCTGCTTCTGCCTGGCCCCAACTTTGGTGGTGTTGTTGGTAGGTGGGGGTGAAGGTGGTGTGGTTGGAGTTAGTATTGGAATTTGCATCGAGATTCCCTTGGATTTGGGAGGTAGAGGGACCATCGCGAGTGGGTGTAGATACCATACCGGAATGGAAAGCACCATGTTGGGAAGGGTAAGCATGGAAGCTACCTGAAAATCTTGTACACCCAGTGGGGGGTAGAAGAAGAAGATTTGAGTGATGTCTTGGGGGATGGTCTCCCAAACAGGAATTTTCCCTTGGGGAAGGCTGAAATCAGTGGTAATATTTGTCGTAGGGTTCTCAGGTAATGCCTGAGGTAGGATTTCTTCCACTAGTGGGACATCGAGGGGTGGATAAGAATCGGTGGGAGGGATGGTATTGCCAATTTTAGTTCCATCAGAAGATACGACACAAACTTGTGTTGAGGGATGTATGAGCAGTGGTTCTCAATGGTATGTCTCGAGTAAGGATGGGTCGTTGAAAATTATGGGTCCCATCTCTATGAGTGGGTAGGCATCAAAATTAGTGTGGAAAAGAGGTAGGATGTTATCGATGTTGGAGGAAGGGTTGGGCTCGTAAAGTGAAACTTGGTCGATGGTGATGATCTTCCCATTGTGGGGGAACATCATCATTCGAAACATAGAAGAGGCCACAAATTTCATAGAGTACATATAGCTACGTATAACCATGATGTTGTAATCGAGAAGAGCATTGATAACCTCAATGTTAATAAGAATGGTTTTCCCTTCGAGTACAATGATGATATTTTGAAAGAGACCTTCAAGAGAGGATGTTTGTACATCATAAGCTCTCAAAGTGATGGTGGATGGTATTAGCTCAGGGGAGCCATGTTTTTTCCATACCATTTTGGACATGATGCATGTGGATGCACCTTCATCGATGATACATCGATGAACTGTGATGTTTTGAATATTGACTGGTATCTATAAAGCTACCAAAGCGGGGATACGAGGTTCCCCACAATCTAGATCAAATGTGATGAGTCTAGTATCAGCAGGGTTGACTTCCCCCAAGGCATAAAGCAATGATTTCCATTGAGTGGGACAGGTTTGGAGAACCTCCAAGACTGACATGGCTACAGAAGATTACACCAATTCATTGACCAGGCTGTAATTGTGTGACACCCTATCCTGAGGGTTGTTGACATTTCGTCATAACGGGATGCGAGGGATACACATGGGTGGTTCAGTGTTACGACATGGAATCATAAAAGGTTGTCTGGTTGTAGTTGGAGTTGCTTCCTAAGTGGTGGGAGTAGACTCAAGGGGTGTGATATATTGATGACTGGGCATTTGTAGAATAATTTCTTCTCTGCTAGTGACGAGGATAGTGCGATATATGGTGGGGCAGGGTGCATCTCCTGCTAAGTATTCATCACACTTTGGTGTGGAATAGGGTTTTTCAACACCATCAGGGGTGTTGTTTCAAATACTGTTGTGGGGTCTGTTGCGGGGCAGGCGACACTGGAGGACGTGGCACATTCATGAAATCTTTCATCTGTTTGAAGTCAGATATGGTGAGTATAATGGCCATGCTCACTGAAAAGAGAACAAGGGAAATGCTTCTGAAGGTTGTTTTTGTTCCTCCCTTGGCATTTGTTATTCTTGTCCCCTTGTGGATTCTGGTTACCCTGATTCTGGTTGCCCCTAGTAGGTTGGTTTTGTTGGGGGGTTTTTCCCCCTGGTCTTGGGTTATTATTGTTTCATTTTTTTCCTTTCTTTTTAGCATTATTCAACTGATGGGATGGATTTTCTGTATTTAGTTGTTCAAAATTCTGAAATTGTTGAATGGGAGAAGGTTGAACAAAGTTAAACCCAACATGTGGTTGTCCTTGTGGAGGAGAAATGGGTTGTGGAGGACTAGGAAATGGGAAATACAGATTATTTTATGGAAATGATCTGTAGGGTACATAGGAAGGAATAACGCTTTCACTAGTTCTTAGGGTGTATGCTAAGGTAGATGGGTTAACAGAACTCGGTGGAACAGTTGGGCGCATCATGGGTGTCGGTGAGGGTCCACTTATGGGTGGAGGAAGGGAAACATGGTATGGTTGTTGATAAGGGGGAGGAGGATAATAAAGGGGTCCTCCATATATCGACAGATATTGAGGTGTACCGTACATAGGTGGTTGTTGGGGGTATGGATTGTGGTGTGTTGTTGTACCAATCAATCGATTTGTAGAGTGAGACATCCCAGGTTCATCCTGGCCAAATGGTATGGGTCTCAGGGTGTCAGGTAGTACTGTGTATAAGTATCTTTATTGTGCATAAATGAGGTAATATTGTTGAGCCTTGTTGATAGCTTCTTATTCCATTTGGGGGAAGGTGGAGGCCATATGTTTGGCAAGGAGAGAGATGAGTGATCTAAGAAACCAATCGAGGCATTGTTCTTTAGTGGTTTCTGCTTTGCATAGACTATGTCACTGACACCATTCGTGAATGTGGTTAGCGATATGTGTGGCTGAGGATTGTTTAAACTCAGAGAGAAATTCTAGACCATTGTCGTGGCAAATTGGTAGTTGAAAGAAGGTCAAAGTTTTTTTGGAAAATGATTCAAAAGTCACATGGGACCCTGATTTTTCATCTACATACCACTTGGCTGATGGGCCTATGAGTGTGCGCTGAAATAAACTTTATCGGATGGAGTCGTCCATGATGTTGTTTGAAGAGAACCATAAGTGGAAGGCCATGAAATGGTTGGCATGATCTTCTCCCGCCTTTCCTTCAAACTTGGGAATGTCCAAAGGCATTTTGGTAGGCATTGCAAACCATGACAGGTCATGCAATATAGGATCATTGGTGAACTTACTATGATCTGGTATGTTGAGGGAGGCCAAATATGGCATCTAGAGTGGTGGTTTAGGATTGGTTCCAGCCATGGAATGATTGGTTTGTGAACTTGGCCCTTGAGGGGGGGTGGGTGGGGTTGTACTTCCTCCTTGAGAAGAAGTCTTCCCCCTACTTCCTTGTAAAGGAGAGCTAGTGGATGGTTGACCTTGGGAAGTGGACCCAAGTAAAGTGGAACCAAAAAAAGTTGACCCCAATATAGTAGCATTTACAAGGGTGTGAGAGGGTTGAGCCGATGAGTTGGAAAGAATAGGAATTCCTCCTAAAAGAGGAGGGAGGTTCTTCAAGCGTCTGTAACGGCGGGGATTTTGTGGGTCCCCTATGATGTTCGACTAGAAAAGTGAATGTGTGTGAATGGTGATGAGAGCAATAAAATGAACAAGATTCTTTGTATAATTTTGGACCTTCACAATATATCTCACAATCGCCTGTAATCACAAGAACATTATATATAAATCAATTGAAAAGAAGCATATATGTTGGTAGGTGGATTTTGTCCACGTGGGAGAACAAAGAAAACAAATGCTCATGTCCTAAAAAAACATAACACCCTTCCTCTCAAAATAACACTAGACCTTCCAATAGCACTCAAAAGTGGGGTCTGAAGCCACTGGAAGAGGAACTAGTGAAGGATGAAACAATCAGTTATAATGAGGGGTAGAGGGTGGATATCCTGAAAGAGCTGGAGATATTTCCCAATAGTCACACAAAATCTGATCAAGGTGCAATTGTAGCCCACAATTGCCACTTGGGTAGATATCCTAAAATTTGGTCAGTAGGTACCTTGGTCAAAGTGAAACATTTAGATTTTCGGCCTCAAAAATGGGTCACGGGATGGATCCCTTCCAAGAGGTGGGTGCCTCAAGGGGAGACGCACAGAACAACGGGACCTCGGCCTTCAACCCTTCACGGGTATCTCCCTTCCTAATGGTGTAGGAACACTTGACTCAGAGGATTTTAAGGTTCCCTATTTGTCAACTTCTAATGTTTTGAATATGTGAGAACTCGATAATGGGGAGATGCCTATCCTCAAGATCCTACCTAGACTAAAAATTTATTTTGGCACCTCTTGTGGAGGAAAACTTAGTGAGTTTTTAGAAAATTTTATATGTGGTTGTTTGATAGATTGGGGGTGTGAACCAATCTCATTTGAATTAAGTGGGAGTGGATAATTCCTTCAAGAAATAGTGGGACATTTCAGAATCCCTCTGGAGGAAACCTACTTCAACCTCCATAATTCAAGATGAAATTATGTGAGTGAGTATTGACTTTGTGTGTAAGCAAGTGATAAAATGTGCCAAATTTTTAATAAGTTAGGTGTCACCTTGTAGCATGTAGACTTCGAGTGGTCCTTACAAGTCTTGATTACCTATATTACTAGATGTCATTGGTACAACCTTGCGGGATTTTAAAGTCCTTAAAGAACTAGAATGTGGACATATGGGTCGTTACTTAATATTTTAAACTCCCTAATTTGATTTAATCTAAGAAATCTTCAAAAGACTATCCTAGATTGAAAGCATGTGGGCATGTATGGGCCCATTACAATAATCTTTAAACTCCCCTGGTGATGTTAACTAAGAAAGTAGTTTAAAAACTATCCTATCTTTGCAACATGTGGGCATGTATGGGCCCTTAAAAATTTAATATGTTTAAAAAAATAAACTAAGAGGGGCCCTAGGGGGGGCTTCATCCTCTCCTAAAGAATTTGTTTTTAAGGGAGATGAAATCTTCCTTCAATCATTTTTATGATTCTCAAGATCGCTCTATGGTGCGAGAGGAGAGCATACTCAATGATTGAAGTTTGATTTTTGGTCCCAATGCAATTGCTTATACATGTGATAAAAAATGATCTTAACTTAACTTTTATAATCAAAACAAGCCATCCATGTGGAAAAATGAAAGAAAAAGTGGAGAAATATGGTTTTTTTTAACCCCCTAAGTGCCTATGTTTTGACAAACCCTTCATGTGGAGAGAGAATCTAAGTATGGTGCATTTACAAATTATATAGAATCAATATTTAGAAGGCCAAGGGCCTTCCAAACATAAAACAAAACTCTTACAATGTTGGATTTTCTAGACAGGTGTGCGGTCCCTAGTTTAGACAGAGGCGCATGTGGTGCCAATGCGCAGAGAAATAAGGACCTATTGGTGCACTGTGTGCAAAATGCACTGGAAAACACAATGTTGTTGGCGTGCATGCTCTGAAGATGCGCCTGTGGGCTGAAAAACCCATGCACGTTCTGATACGCCCTCGAGAAGAAAATTTTGAATGCAATTCTCCACTTTCAGCTCTGGATTCAACTCTTTGTAGGTAGGACTGGGCCTTTTATGATCCCTGCAAGGTAAATAGATCAAAATAAGTGCTCAAACAACCCAAATAGGGAGGAAATTGATACCTATCCCCAGAATGGTTGCCAATCTGTTGTATCCTTTTTGCCACTTGAATGAGCAAAAGAGAGACACTTGCAAGTCTAGTTGGGTCAGTTGAACATGACAGAAGTTAGTGCAAGAGTTATACACATCAATAAGAATAAATAAATAAAAAACTAAGCTAATAACAACTAAAGAAACAAAACTACAATGCATAAGGAAATTAGAACCAAAATTAATCAAACAATTGACCAATATTCATGCCACCAATGAAGAGTTTATATTAGTGGGTAAACACCAAATAAAAAGGGGGACTTATGGATCCCCTCTTCTTCCAAGGGAGGGCTCTTGAGTCCCTTGTGTGAGAGCTCTTCTTGCAAATAGAAAACTAGAAGGGAAATAGTGAAGAAATCCAAGCTTATTTCCTCAAGAGGTGAGGTGAATATGTGATGATGCTAGTATGCTCCAAGAAGGAAAGAGGTTCCTTGTAGGAGAATAGAGGCAACATAACAATAAAATGAGATTCTTGAATTCATAGTACACCCATGGCTTATTTTTATAGAAAATATTTGAGGCATCATCCAACCGGTCTTTAGTGTGAACAAGGGGCCCTTTAGGGCACCCTTAGGTCTTTGACCAACCCCCCACTTGGATTCAACTCGGATTTGAGGGTCAAATCGACTTAGGAGATGAACCAGAAGTGGATGAGGGCCCGACAAGAACCATAAATGCATCATTCTAAGGTGTGTGCGTCTTTTTGCGTACACATTCGTGTGTCGGACGCATGTGCACTTTTCTAATTTTTATGACCTACACATGTGCACGCGCTTCATATAGTGCTTCTGCGCATGTTAATTTTTTAACTAGTTGTATAGTTTGTGCCCTTTGGAAATGCATTTTTGGGGCTATGAATGAACTAATAGGTGTTTGTAGATGTTGGATTCCTGTAACCATTTGCGGATGAAATTTCAGTGATAACATTCAGTACCTGACCTCACACGCTTTTCCATATGGACCATGAATCATCTAATACTAACTCTAACTGAAAAAATGATAGCGCTAACACCTGCAACTGATATTTATACATGACCTTCTCATTCAATATGGAAAATATACTCCTAATGATTTTGTGATTTTCATAATCTCATAAGAGATAACCAAAATAATTAACACCATATCCAATAAAGGTGCACTTCTTGGATTTTTCTTCAAGCTTTGTTCTATTTTCTTTATCAATATGGAAAAATGATTCAAAACCGAAAGTCTTCAGAAATTAATGGTTTACCTTTTTACCTATCCATGCCTCCTCTGGAATGTCACCATCCAAATAAATTGAAGGTCCTTTGTTTATCAAGTAAACATCAGTATCTACAACATCTTCCCAAAACTATAAGGGAAACGCTGCATGCAATATCATACTCCTTGCACTCTCCATGATTGTCCTATTCATCCTTTTTGAGACACCATTTTCTTGTGGTGCTCCTGGAACTGTCTTCTCTCTATGAATCCCATGGTATGAACAATAATCATCAAATGCCTTGTTGTTGTATTTAGCTCCATTATATGATCTGAGACACTTCAACTTTTTTCCTGTCATATTCTCAACCAAATATTTCCATTTCTTAAAAGTATAAAAAACATCATATTTTTGTTGAATGCAATAAACCCAAGTTTTTCTAGTTGCATCATCAATAAAAGTAACATAATAATAAGATCCACCAAGATATGATACTTGATATGGCCCCCATACATCTTTATGCACACGCTATAACCTTTCATTCTTCTTTATCTTTCCAACTCTAAGAAATATGACTCTCTTTTGTTTTCCATAAACACAGTTCTCACA
>ML784302.1:300663-313747 GCA_009831015.1 Picea engelmannii | reverse complement strand
ATAGTAGTTAATGCAGGTAGGTAGAATTTAATTCTAGATTAGACAGTTTTAGGAAGTAAGAGGGAAAACGGATATAGACACCCTCATTGTGCATTGTAACATTTATTCTGGATAGTTAGAAGCATTGGAGCATAGAAGAGAAGCGGAGAGTTGTGTAGAACCACCCATGTACAGTTATTTGGATTAATAGAAGAAGTTGATTCAGATTCATGGTTTTGTGTTGTTCTCTGTGTATGTGTGTTGATTGATATGCTCATGAATGTTTTCTTCCTGTTATACATATGATTGATATGTTGTGTATATGATTTCATGTTCTAATTTAAAGTCTGAAGGGTAGAGAGAATGAGTTTCAATTGTCTCTCTATCTAAGAAAGGATTCCTGCAAGGAGTGCAGTTGAATTCGTCCGCAAGGAGTGCGTTGACAGAAGGCTCAGATAGTTGAACTCTTGTTCTCGTTCACCCAGAAGTGAAATTGGGTTATAGAGGCCGTGTAACAAGTGCACAGGCAGAGGAACTCTCAGTTTTGAATCTAAGCGAAGAGTTGAAGGAGTATTGTCGCAGGTTTGCGCAGAGTCGAGGAGTTCTTAGATATTTTGAAAATATCTAAAGATTGTCACAAGGAGTGCATGCAAGGACCCTCTTTGAGGTTGAAGTTGTGTGGGATCTCATGAGGGATAAGGCTTTCAAACTCGTCGAAGAAAAGCAATGGAATAGTTGTGTCGTGGAGTGTTTAAAACAACCATTTCACAGTTGCACTACAGTTGAACAAGTTCCGCAGAGGAACACTTGATCATTCTCAAGGAATTGCTAAAGGGAGGAAATCGATGGTCGAGATCTTCTGGAGAGGATTTGTGAAATCCCATCAGCCGTTGGATCTACCAAAGAAGAAAGGAGGTTACAATCGCGTTTGGAATTCAAGCTCCAGGAGTCGTGAGTCATTGGATCATTGATCAGTTACCGGTCAGTCGTCGGATCGGACAGGAGTTGCACGAGGTTTACCATCAGGATTTGAAAGATCGGTAGTCCTGTGGTTGAATGTTTTTCGACATTTGAAACCCCTAAGTCCTAGGAAGGTCTGGACCATCTGTTAGTTGGGACACGTGGCAGAGATCGAAGGCGTCGGGAGTCATGATATTCGGCATAGAGAAATCGGAGTTCTTGAGGACAATAAAGTTGGGACATCACAAGTCTCAAAATCCCAGAGAAATTGAGACCGTCCATCAGGGGAGGATGCGTGGTAGGAATTGGCGTCATCGGGGAAAATCCCGACAGGAAGTTGTTGATCGGCGTTTGGGTCTTCGGGATATCGAGGATCTTGGTGACAAGGTGTTTATACATTTTGGAATTGCAAAAATCGAAACCCCGACAAGGAGGCAGGTGTCATTGTGGGCCAGCTGTTAGCAAATTAGAGAAGGAAGAGAGATTCGTTGTGTGGGGGATAGCTGTCAGCCTATCGGGATTTGGAGGATCGGAAATCTCGTGAGCAATTGCATTTTGGCATTGGAAACCTCGAAACCCTGATGAAGGGTATGACTGCGGTCATATAGAGGAGGTCACATGGACCAAGGGTCTAGCCTGGAGGGCTAACAGAAGTTGTAAGTGCATCGAGATTTTGAAGTCCAAAACCCCGACGGAAGGGATATAAGGCTGTGGTCTTGTAGAAAGTGGTCACATGGACTAAAGGTTTATCCAGGAAGGGATAAGGTAGAAAAGGAGCATATCAGGGATCGATAAAATAAGTTGTTTGGACATTGCAAGTGTCGGAATCCCAATAGGAAGGAACCCCGATAAAAGAGTAAAATGTCAGCATTGATTTCCCGAAAGAAGAAGGGGAGATCCCGTGATAGAGTGCTGTGGGTGAGAATTTCCCGATAGGGAAATAGAAGAACCTCTCAGTTCTTTGGGCCGAGGAAGGAGGAAATATCTTGTGAGCAGACGTGCCTAGTGGGCGTGCTTGCGTCAAGTGGTATCAGAGAAAAAGAATGAGTCTTTGCTTTTTGTAGCAGAGAAAAAAAAAAGGAGAAGAGATAGACAATCACCCGATCCAGAGGAGGAAAGATAGACAATCACTCGATCCAGAGGAGGAAAGGGAAATGCCCAGAGGAAGGGGTAGAGAAGTGCAGAATCCAGAAGTAGAAAGAGATCTACATAACTTACGCGCTAGAGTTGTGGACATGGAGATAAGAGAAAGGAGTAGAGTTGATGTAGGAGATATCAATGAGTTCGAAAATGAAGATGATGATGGACATGGAGAAGAAGAAATCCCAGCAGAAGATGCAACAAGTGAACGCTTACTTAAAGTTGTTGCAATAATGAGTGCAAATGTAAAAATGGACATTCCAGTTTATGAGGGAAATCTGGATGTAGAAGAGCTTCTAGATTGGATTAGAGCTCTAGACACCTATTTGACTATGAAGATATTGAAGAAAACAAGAAATTCAGGCATGTCGTCACGATATTAAAAGGACATGTAGCCTTGTGGTGGGATGAACTACAAGCTGGCAGGCGTTGCTAAGGCAAGCAAAAAATTAAGAGTTGGGACAGGATGATTGCAAAGATGAAGCCAAAATTCATTCCCAAGGACTATCAGATTACTCTGTTCAGGAGGATGCTGAACCTCAGATAGAAGCTGATGACAGTGAAGGAATATACTGAGGAATTTTACAGGTTGAATATCAGGGTAGGTCATTGTGAAAGCAATGATGAAAAAGTGGCCAGGTATATGAATGGTATGAGATATGAGATTCAGGATGAAATAAGTATGGCAACCATCCAAACGGTGGAGGATGCTTATCAAATGGATCTGAAAGCTGAAGAGAAGTTGAGCCAAAAGCAGAGTCAGAGGGGCCGAGGAAGAAGTCAGCCCAGAGGCAAATCAATTGCCCAGGAAAGAACCCAGAAGCCCAGGGACAACTAGAAGAAACCTCAGACTCAAACAGAAAGAGGTGGAAGTTCGTAGCGAGGGAAATATGTAGAGAAAAGAGAACAACATACTGAGCAGAGAGGAGGATATGCTGATAATAATAGGTTTCCTTGTACCAGAGGTAGAGGAAGAGGAAGAGGTGGAGTAATCACATGCTTCACATGTGGGAAGAACGGGCACAAGTCTTATGAGTGCCCTGATAAGAAGAAAGAGGTTGGAGAGACTCACATCGCCGAGGCACAGGGGCGAGATGTTGAGGCAGAATACGCTGAAGGTGGAAGATCGTTGGTGATGCGAAAAGTCCTTTTGACACCAGAGAAAGAAATGGAAAGCTCAGCCCAAAGAAACGGTCTTTTTAGGACTACTTGTAAGACCAAGAATAGAGTGTGCAAGGTCATTGTGGACAGTGGTAGCACGGATAATCTCGTTTCAACCAAGATGGTATAAAAGTTGGAGCTGGAGACGACTGATCATCCAAGTCCATATAAGGTTTTGTGGCTACAAAAAGGACATCAGGTAAATGTCACCAAACAATGTTTAGTTGAATTTAAGATAGGAGGATATAATGATAAGATTCTATGTGATGTCATTCCTATGGATGTTTGTCATCTATTTTTGGGTAGACCATGGAAATATGATAAAAATGTGATTCATGATGGGAGGATGAACAGATACACTCTGGAGAAGAATGGGAGAACTCATATGTTGCATCCAATTGAGGATAAGGAGGTGAAGCCGGAAGTAAGAAATACAGTACTTCTCATGAGTGAGAAGGAACTTCTTACGGAGGTTAAGAAGAAGGAGGAACCGCAATTCTTTGTGGTCAGAAAATCGAAGATTGTTATGACTTGCACAAGAGTGGACGATTTACCAGAAGAAGTTCAGGGACTGCTGGAAGAGTTTGTTTATATAGTAGTGGACGAATTACCTCGTTCGTTGCCACCAATGAGAAGTGTGAGTCATCATATCCATCTCATACCCGGATCCATTTTACCAAACAAAGCCGCATACAGATTGACGCCGCAGGAGAATGAGGAGGTTAAAAGACAAGTCCAGAATGTGTTGGACAAAGGTTTGGCCAGGGAAAGCTTGAGTCCGTGTGTTGTTCTGACGGTACTCAGTATGAAGAAAGATGGAGGCTGGAGGATGTGCATTGATTCAAGGTCGATTAACAAGATAACCATCAGGTACAGGTTTCCATTGACGAGGATGGACAATTTGATGGATTGCTTAAGTGGAGAAAAATTCTTTTCAAATATTGATTTGAAGAGTGGATATCACCAGATTTGCATGAGATAAGGTGATGAATGGAAAACAACATTCAAGACAAATGAAGGTTTGTATGAATGGCTTGTTATTCCATTTGGCTTAACAAATGCGCCAAGTACCTTCATGAGGTTGATGAACGAAGTCCTGAAGGATTTCATAGGAAAATTTGTCATCGTATATCTGGATGATATACTGATTTTCAATAAAACGGAGGTTGAACATCTGAAGCATTTGGCCATTGTGATGAAGAGATTACAACAAGAGAAGTTGTTGATAAACATGAAGAAGTCTTCGTTTATGAAGACATAGCTCATTTATCTAGGTTTTGTTATATCTGCAAATGAGTGAAGGATGGATCCAGATAAAGTGGAGGTAATTAAGAATTGGCCATCACCAAGGAACATATTTGAGGTGAGAAGCTTTCATGGATTGGCTAGTTTCTACCGAAAGTTCATTAGGAATTTGAGTGAAATTAGTGCAGCAATGATGGATACAGTGAAGAAAAGACATAAATCTTTTCACTGGACTGAAGAGGCTGAGAAGAGTTTCAATTTGTTGAAACGGAAGATTACGAAACAACCAATTCTGGTGTTGCCTGATTTTCAAAAGACATTTCAGGTAAAATGTGATGCAAGAGGGTTTGCAATAGGAGCAGTCTTAAGTCAAGATGACAGACCGATTTCATATTTCAGCGAGAAGCTGAATGAAGCGAAGGTGAAGTATTCCACATATGATAAGAAGTTTTATGCCATCATCCAAGCATTGAAGAAGTGGAGGCACTACTTGATTCCAAAGGAATTTGTTTTATATAGTGATAACCATGCATTGCAGTTTGTGACTCAACAGGAAAAGTTGAATCAGAGGCATGTTAAATGGGTTGAATACATGGAAAATTTCACTTTTGTGATAAAACATATTTTTGGTACTGCTAACAAAGTTGTTGATGTTTTGAGTAGGGAGTGTTTGTTGTTGCAGGAGTTCAAAGTCAAGATGTTATGTTTTGATGATCTCAGAGACATGTACGTAGATGATCCATACTTTAAGGAAGCGTATGAAGCAGCTGGGAATCTAGTTCTCAGAGATAGCAACAAATGGGCCGAGTACATGATCCAGGAAGGATTGCTATTTAAAGGCAATCAACTGTGTATTCCAAATTGTTCCATGAGGGAGAATCTGCTAAAGGAGAAACACAGTGGAGGATTGGCCGGACACTTCGGTCATGATAAGACATTCGCGAAGCTAAGCGAGTCATACTTTTGGCCAGGGATGCGAGCTGAGGTCAAGAGGTTTGTGGACAGATGCAGAATTTTCCACCATTCAAAGGGAAGGAAGCAGAATACGGGTTTTTATCAACCATTGCCCATACCTGAGAGGCCGTGGGATGAAATTAGCATGGATTTCATATTGGGATTTCCAAGGACGCTAAAAGGATTTGATTCGATATTTGTGGTAGTGGATAGATTTTCCAAGATGGCATATTTTATGCCATGTCAGAAAACCAGTGACGTGACACACATCACGAATCTGTTTTTCAAAGAAGTCGTTCGACTTCACGGCTTACCAAGGAGTCTTGTTTCGGACAGAGATACAAAGTTCATAGGGCACTTTTGGAAGACATTATGGAAGAAGTTGGGGACTAACTTGTTGTTTAGTTCATCTTATCATCCTCAGATGGATGGACAGACAGAAGTGGTGAACAGAAGTCTGGGAGACTTGTTGAGGAGCCTGGTGGCGGAGCACCACAACAGTTAGGACAATATATTGTCGCAGGCAGAGTTTGCGTATAACGACTCAGTGAACAGGAGTATAGGATAGAGTCCATTTCAGATTGTATATGGTATGCAGTCGAGATGAGTTTTTGAATTGAGAAATTCAAAACAGAATGCTACTAGGGGTGCTAGTGCAGAAGAATTCATGGAGGCGATGAAAGAACTTCATAGCCAGGTGAAGGAGAGATTGTAGAATTCAAGTCAGGAGTATAAGCGGAGAGCAGATCAGCATCGAAGACAACTTCAGTTTGAGGTTGGTGACTTGGTTCTAGCACATTTGAGAAGAGAAAGGTTCCCAAGAGGAACATACAATAAATTGAAGATGAAGAAAATCGGACCATGCAAGGTCTTGAAGAAAATGGGAGAAAATGCTTATGATATTGAATTCCCCGATGGGATCAGAATTTCTCCGATATTCAATGTCTTAGATTTGTACCCATACAAAGATGGAGAAGCAGGAGAAAGTGATGAACAGTCAGAGCTTCAGTGGCAGAAGTAGATGCCAGTTGCAGAGAATCCATAGATGGAGCAGATACTGGATAGACGAGTGGCCAAGAAGACCAGAAGAAAATAATATTTTGAATATTTGGTCAAGTGGAAGGGCCATCCAGTTGAATATGCCAGCTGGGAGACTGAAGAAAAGATTATGAAGCATGGACAGACCATGCAGGAGCTCATGGATAGGATACCATGAAGGTTTTCAAGCGAGGGAGTATGATGCAGGAGCATCTCTCACAACAAGCGAGCCAGCGTGGAATGCAAATGGACAGCTGGACAAGTGCCAACACAAATTTTTGAATTTTCCCTTGAAGTTGATGTGCCAAATATAAATGAGATCAATTAATGAAGGTGCCTTGGTGTAATGTAATCATACCTTGAGTTCCCTGCTCTCGTCTGAAGTAGATAGGAAGCATTTATAGTAGTTAATGCAGGTAGGTAGAATTTAATTCTAGATTAGACAGTTTTAGGAAGTAAGAGGGAAAACGGATATAGACACCCTCATTGTGCATTGTAACATTTATTCTGGATAGTTAGAAGCATTGGAGCATAGAAGAGAAGTGGAGAGCTTTGTAGAACCACCCATGTACAGTTATTTGGATTAATAGAAGAAGTTGATTCAGATTCATGGCGTTGTGTTGTTCTCTGTGTATGTGTGTTGATTGATATGCTCATGAATGTTTGATTCCTGTTATACATATGCTTGATATGTTGTGTATATGATTTCATGTTCTAAGTTGAAGTCTGAAGGGTAGAGAGAATGAGTTTCAATTGTTTCTCTATCTGAGCAAGGATTTCTGCAAGGAGTGCAATTGAATTCGTCCGCAAGGAGTGTGTTGACAAAAGGCTCAGGTAGTTGAACTGTTGTTCTCATTCACCCATAAGTGAAATTGGGTTATAGAGGACATGCAAGGAGTGCACAGGCAGAGGAAGTCTCAGTTGTGAATTTGAGCGAAGAGTTGAAGGAATGTTGTCGGAGGTGTGTGCAGAGTTGAGGAGTTCTCAGATATTTTGAAAATATCTGAAGATTTCCGCAAGGAGTGCATGCAAGGACCCTCTTTGAGGTTGAAGTTGTGTGGGAGCTCAGGATCGATAAGGATTTCAAACTCGTCGAAGAGAAGCACTGGAAGATTTGTGCCATGGAGTGTTTAAAACAGGCATTTCACATTTGCACCGTAGGTGAACAAGTTCCACGAAGGAACACTTGGTCATTCTCAAGGAATCTCCAAAGGGATGAAATCAAAGATTGAGATATTGTGGAGAGGATTTGTGAAATCTGTCAGCCGTTGGATCTGCCAAAGAATCAAGGAGGTTATGACCTCGTTTTGAGTTCAAGCTCCAAGAGTCGTGAGTCGTTGGATCGTTGATCAGTTACCCGTCAGTCATCGGATCGGACATGAGATGCACGAGGTTTACCATCAGGATTTGAAAGATCGGTAGTCCTGTGGTCAAATGTTTTTCGACATTTGAAACCCCAAAGTACTGGGAAGATCTGGATCGTCCGTTAGTTGGGACACGTGGTGGAGATCGAAGGCTTCGAGAGTCATGATATTCGACATCGGGAAATCGGATTTCCTGAGGACAAGAAAGTTGGGACATCACAAGTCTCTAAATCCCAGAGAAATTGAGACCATCCATCAGGGGAGGACGCGTGGCAGGAATCGACGTCATTGGGGAAAGTCTGGACAGGAAGTTGTTGATCGGCGTTTGGGTCGTCGGGATATCGAGGATCTTGGTGACAAGGTGTTTATACATTTTGGAATCGCGAAACTCGAAACCCCGACAAGGAGGCAGGTGTCATTATGGGCCAGCTGTCGGTAGATTAGAGAAGGAAGAGAGCTCCGTTGTGTGGGGGACAACTGTCAGCCTATCGGGATTTGGAGGATCGGAAATCCCATGAGCAATTGCATTTTGGCATTGGAAACCTCGAAAACCCAACGAAGGGTATGACTGCGGTCATATAAAGGAAGTCACGTGGACCAAGGGTCTATCCTGGAGGGCTAACAAAAGTTGGAAGTGCATCGGGATTTTGAAGTCCAAAACCCCGACAGAAGGGATATAAGGCTGTGGTCTTGTAGAAAGCGGTCACGTGGACTAAAGGTTTAGCCAGGAAGAGCTAAGGCATCAAAGGATCATATCGGGGATCAGTAAAATAAGTTGTTTGAACATTTCAAGTGATGGAATCCCGATAGGAAGGAACCCCGATAACAAAGTAAAAGGTCAGCATTGATTTCCCGATAGAAGAATGGGAGATCCCGTGAGAGAGTGTTGTGGGTGAGAATTTCCCAATAGGGAAATAGAAGAGCCTCTCAGTTCTTCGGGCCGAGGAAGGAGGAAATATCCTGTGAGTGGACGTGCCTAGCGGGCACGCTTGCATCACCTTCCATGCCTTATCTATAAATATAGATATACATCCTTCACTTGCCAACTGCCCAGTTGAAATTGTATTTTTCCTTAGATATGGAACATGTCTTACCTCTTTAAACAACCATTGGTTTCCATTCTTTTTCTTTATTTGTACCTTTTCCATTCCAACAAATTTGCATGGTGCATCATCACCCAAATGAACCTGTCCAAAATCACCTTGAACATAATCTAGAAAATGTTTTCTATGGGGTGTGGAAAGAAATGAAGCCCCTAAATCTACTACCAAAGAATCATACATATTATCTACAGAAAGAATCAAAGTATCTTGTAACACATAAGCTATTACATTTGCTTCATGATTTTTCTCATGTTGTCCATCTCATTGTTTCTTTGTATCTTTGTAGTCTTTCTTCAAATGTCCTTTCTTCCCACAATTTCATCACTCTATCTTTCCCAGTCAATATTTGGATCTACCCTTCATAGACTTCCCACGGTTTCTTGGACTCTTTCCTCTTTCCCTTTGTCTACCCTTGTTTTCCACAGTCAAAGCATTGCCTAATGTCTCACCTGTGATTTTCCTTCGCATTTCCTCACTAAGGATAACAATAACAACATCATCAAACTTTAAGGTGTTTGAACCAGATACATATTTACTTACAGCCATGATCAAGCTATTACATCTTTCTCACAATGAACATACAATCAAAAGAACCCTAATCTCATCATCAAACCTCAATTTTATAGAACTTACCTGACTAGTGACCTTGTTAAACTCATTTAAATGGTCATTAATAGACACACCTTCTGACATATTCATATTACACAAACACTTCATTAAAAATACCTTGTTGGAGGCCAAGGGTTTTTCATATAGTGAAGATAATTTCTTCATCAAATCCTTCATTGTCTTTTTGCTTGAAATGTTAAAATCCACTGTCGTTGTCAGGCACAACCGTATTGTTCCCAATGCCTTTCTATCATGAATATCCCATTCTTCATCTTTCATGCTCGTCGGCTTCTTTTCTTTTCCATTCAACGGTATGTAAACATCCTTATGATATATATAATATTCCATTGTCATCTTCCACAACTGGAATTTTTGGCCGTTAAATTTCTCGACCCTAAACTTTCCTTCTTCTTCCATTTCTCCCACTCGAACTAGGAAATCTCTTTCCTGTGATATACCTTTCACTCTGATACCAGTTGTTAGAAAAATAGGATCGCAGAGAAATAAAATAAATAAATGCGGAAACAAAACACAGAAGATACACAATACAATAAATACATAGATATATGTGATTCACCCAGTGTGGGCTATGTCCACTAGAGAAATTTCTTGGTCCTTCCTTTTATTATCCATCAAAATGAGGGGATACAACCTACAACACACCCATTGTAACTTCCTCTTCTATCTCTCACTGTCTCCTCTCTCATAATACAATATTCACCATAATGCACAGCCTCAATGCAATTCGCCCATAAAAGAGGGTTGCCTTCTAGGGAAAAAAACCCTAACAAAATCTCTACCGTCAGATATGTGACTTAATGATGAACGGTAAATATTGACTATGAAATTACAATATACATTTACAAGGAAATGTTTCCTTTGGGGCTTCACCCCCAAACCCCTGGAGGGGGGGAAAGACGCCCCTACAACCCCCCCGCGTGGAGGGGTGTATAGTCTTCATGGGGTATAAACATAGCTGAAAATAAAGACCTATGAATCAGGAAGATAATCAGGCTACACAACCAACGTTATGATTGATTTAAAATATTTAATGTGGGTCAATATATTATTGATATTTCTAAATATTTTTTTGTTGGGTATGTGTTATATTCTTTGCACGAATAGTAGTGTCTGCATTGTGTTGGGTACGTAGAGGGGTTTTAGGGGGGGGCTCTAGGACCCCCCTTGGGGTATGCAAGGTGGAAAATCCCCCCACATGGATGTTCTGGGGTAGCGCCCCCAAGAAAAAAACAATTCTTGATAAATGGCTCACTTTTTTCCTCGTTTTTCGTGTTGACACAATTTTTGTGTCCATTGTTGGTAGGTTTTTCGGCACATGGTTTTTTCCGATGGTTTTCTATTTCAAGTTAATGAATTCGAGTTGTTGACTAATCCAGGTCATTGGGTTAGGGTTTTGGATGCCACCGGATCCTATATGTATATATTGTAAACAATGTATCACTATAAATGAATATAGAATATGTTGGTTTTCCCAGTTTGGGTTTCCAGGGGAAAAACCTCTGTAAAATGTTTGTATTTTCCATTCTATCTTTTCTATTCTTTTACTGAAAATATGTTTGCAGTAAATATTTTACAAGGTTAAAATCTGCATTTTTTTTTTCCAGAAAAAAATTGTGTTTTTATTAATAATCTCTTCAAAGAGAACACATATGACATTAAAAAAAAGTACATTAATAATTCATCCAGATATCTATGAAAGTCTATAATTATATAAAAAATAAGATAGAAACTATAATGGTTAAGGTTAGGCCCATGGTTCATGATTAGATGTATGTCCTTCTAACTATATTCATGAATATGTTCATGAATACATTTCAAGAGAACATCTGTAGCACTATTCATTTCCTTCTAACTATGAAAGATAGATGTATATGAGAAATATTTCAGTAGATTGAGAAATTCATCATAGAAGGGTCATAATGTGAAATTCCTAAGAACAATTTATTTTCACATCGATTGTATAACCAACTTTGAATTTCAAAAAATTGTAATTGGGCTATACCCAATTTGTGCTAGTTTTAGGACTTGTTTTAAATCCATCAATTTATAGAAGTTGAGAGTTTCTTGGAAAATTCCATATTTAAAAGAAATACTATGATTTGAATATAAATACAGAATGACTCATGAACCTCCTTTAGAAGTGTTCTCCTAAGATACACCATCAAAAAAATCCCATCGAATATCCTTGTCTATTCGCACTTCACCTTGAATATGAGAGATCAATTTTTCTTACACCTAAGGGTAGGCATTTAAAATAATCAAGGAATGAACAACACATTTGAGGGGAAGTGTGTCTTTGTATTCAAACAACTTAATATTTCTATAAAAACACACCCTAAACTATGTTAAGTGGAAGTTATCTAATATTGGAAGTACCCTCTCTATTGTATCATATTCTGAAGGCTTTATCAAGACTTACTCCTTCCCAGAGATTCCCAATCCCTATTAATATTTCCACCCTTTTTCATACTTCCTTAGGGTATACACATTCCAACATGATATGAAATATAGTTTCTTTTTCTCGGTGACATTGACAACACAATCTTGGCCCTATAAAATTCCTCTTTTGAAGAAAATAGCATGTGGGAGACTTGTTATGTAAGCTCATACATTTAAAAATCTTGTTTTTAGCTAGGCATTTTAATTCCCATATAATTTTCAACAACCAAATATGTTGGTCTTGTCTTCCTTCTTCATCTAGTGCTTTATAGCCTATTATGGGAACACATCCTCTATCTAGATTCAATGACCAAATTAATTGATCCTCTCATTCCTTAAGCCTAACATTCATACCTATTAGGAGATATATGTATATTTTCCATTATTCTGCAATCTCTACACCCAAACCAATTTATTTCCATGATAACCACTATTAGTGCCAAGTATTGGACCTTGCATAATATGAAAATTGTGTAATATTGAAGTAACATTTATTCCTTAACTCTTGATTCATCTTAAAGGAAATTATGTGCATACCTTTTGTCCCTACCTAGTGGTCAAGACTAATATTTACTTTATCCCCTTTTCCATTTTTCCAAATCAACCAATTGTCAATAAAATGGAAAGCATAGGTAACAAAATTCTAGATTAATGAGGCATTATTTTTCTATTTGATAAGATTTCTAATCCAATCCTCCACTATATTAGAGGATATATACTTATCTCTTACTACTTCAACCAACAAACCTATTCTTTGAAATAGCCTCCATACATTTTTATAGCAAATCCTTTGAAAAGAGAAAGTGATTTTTGAGGTCCTATCCTCCAATGGATTTTTATAATGACATTATTTTCCAAGAGGCCAACACTATTCCTTTTATTTCTTGGTCTCCAGACCAAATAAATTTATTTCAAAGTTTCCTAATGATTTTCAAAACACTTTTTGGGACCCAGGGAAGTGATATCCAATCAACTAAAATTGCTTCCAGAACTACTTTACTAAAACCAAATGGCCTCCCTTGCACAACCATCTAATGAACCAAGTGTTTATTTTATTCTATTACTCTAGTC
>ML784302.1:270678-282063 GCA_009831015.1 Picea engelmannii | reverse complement strand
GCCAGTTGGTGCTGGCAATCAGAGGTTGTAGCCTCTATGAGTTGGTGCTCATAAAAGATGAGATGTAACGCAGTTGGAGCTTGCTTAACATCTTAAGAAGACGAGGTTTTTTCCCTGGTTGGGTTTCCTCTTGAAAAATCCGTCACAAACTTGTGAGTGACTGCTGTGTCTGATTTCTATTCTTTATGTTATTTGCTTTATGTTTATAACTCTGAATTTCACAGTAAAGACTCACTGCCACTAATATTAATGATTCAAAGTTAAAAACAAGAGAAAAACTTAATAATATACACTAACTGATTCACCCCCCCCCCTCTCAGTTAGTTCATACCTGTAACAGTCAAACAGTTGGGATTGTCGACAACATCACACTTGCAACCATACAACATTGGGTGGCTTTGCCGGGGACAAGATCTTTGTGTCAACCAGCAGTGTCGATTTTCATATGACATCCAACCCTTCATGGATGAGGTATTATGTGATGTTGCCCTGCTGGATTTATGTGATGTTCTCTTGGGCCAACCATATGTGTGGAAGTGCCATGCTATTTATGATTCTCAACCATGTAGTATCATTGTTACTCTGGGGGGTCATCTCTACAAAATACGAGAGGTAATTCTGACTACTATCCCACCTAAACAATGTCGCAAGGTAGTATCTCATGTTAGAAAAATAAGATCGAGGAGCAATAAAATAAAATAAATGCGGAAATAAAAAACAGAAGATACACAATACAATAGAGACACATATATACATGGTTACACATATATACGTGGTTCACCCAATGTGATCTACATCTACCAGAGAAATTTCTAGGTCCTTCCTTTATTATTATCCAATAAATGAAGGGATACAACCTAAAGCACACCCATTGTAACTTAATCTTCTTTCTTTCACAGTCTCCTCTCTCAGAATACAATATTCATAATGAGACATAGCCGCACTACATTTCCCTCATAAAAGAGGGTTGTCTTCTAGGGAAAAAACCTTAACATAACCTCTACCGTCAGATCTACAACCTTATAATGAACGGTCCATATTTACAATGAAATTACAATATACATTTACAAGAAAAATTTTCCTTTGGGGGCTCGCTTGCCCCCAGACCCCACAGAGGAGGTAACCCCCCTCTGCACTCTCCTGCATGGAGAAGTGTACATTCTTTCAGGGTGTAAAGTCTTCATGGGGTATAAAAACGACTGAAAACAAAGACCTCTGAATTAGGAAGATAATCAGGTTCCACAACCAACATCTCATACTACAAAATTTAGCTGCTTCACAATCTGTTCAAAAAGTGAATAGAAGGACACTACAACCACGACAACCTCGGTCCAAGCACCTTCTATCCAACATAAACATGTCAACAAGATTGCAAGAAAGTGTAAAGATTCTTTCTGCATGTAGACATCTCATGTAACCTGACTAGTTGAAAATATTCAACCCTGCCAACAACAGGTTCATGACAGTCTTCCACAGTGTAACATCTTCATCAAGGCAAGCAACGCACCAAGATTCAGTTACAACAATCATTTTTCCCTCCTCCGGGAACTCAATACAATGGAGACAATTGCTTCCTAAGGAGGGAGGATTGGTCCAAGTGGATATTGGTGGCCACCCACCTATTCCAACTAGCTCATTTTAGCAGTTTCAGTTTAGCAATTTTGTTTCTAGTTTTTGAGTCCCAAACTTCCGGGGCTGTTTTGAGGCCCTAAACAATGTTTTTAGGGATCTCCACAGTCAACTGTAAACAAATTTAGATTCTAATGGAAACATGTGTAATCCTAGGATAGACCTTTCCAACGAGCTATTATGTGCCCCAAACAGAGATCGTATTCCAAAGTTACACCCCCTGGAAGTTGATTCACCAAACTACCCAAACGAGGTCCACAAAACTGTTGGCTTTTCATATTTACGGGTTAGGGTTTTCGATTTTATTTATGTTAAACATGTATTTAGAGCCTCATTGTACATCATCTTCTTGTGAATGAGAGTATTCATCACATCTCTTCTTATAGATAATATCCCACCAATCTAACGAGTCTTCACTCTATATTTTTACAGTCTTTGTACATTTATGTGATTAATAGTAATCATGTATTACTGTATTTCTTTGTTTTTTGCAACATTTATGTGTATTTCATTGTAATATCTCTGCTTTAATTTCATTCTCAAAAATAATCCGGCTGATCACTCTTAGAATTTATTATTTTTCATACTTCCTTTACTATACTAGAGAGAAGAAATGAATATTCTTGAGACCACAATCACTAATTAGATTTTGTAAGTCTCTATGATTTCATGAAAGAATTCCCTTGTCCTCTTGATTTCTAATCTATACAAAACAATGAATGTCTTCCTTATCTTGTTGAGATATATGTAATGGAGAACTAGTACATTGGAATAGTTTTCAACATGTTTGAATAAATTTTAACCTCCCACAAAATTAAATACACTTGTTACACGAAGAAGATGTTATATTATTAGTTCGTACCCTTCGGGGTGGAGACTATTAGTAATCGATTTTTCGTCTACCTATTAGTTCAACACGAAAACCAATGGCCTCTCACTATTTTAACCCAAAGTTTCATATAATTCATATGATTTAAGTTGAAATTTCATTCACTTTATCCTAAGTTTTGATTTTTTCCTCTTATTTGGCCTGTTCCCGAGGAAAAGTTGGACAATATCTTAGTCTATCTTTGTTTTTCACACACACATTTAGGTAGTGTTTTTTCCCAACAAAGTAATGATAGTAATGAGGTGAGCATTACTTCTTCACATTAAATGTATTTTGTAATACATATTTCATAGCCCTTGCCTCAATTATTATTACTTTGATTTGTTGTTGCCACCTACACCAACATGCAAACCAACACCACCATGAAAATGTGTTTCTTGTCCATCCTTTAGAAAAACACCATATGTCTATAAAGTAGTTTTTTAGATAGGCCTCTGTTGTTGTTGGTATGTACTCAGTCTGTACTAACATTCTTGTTTTTCCACCATTCCCGGGTTATTTCTTTCAGACTTTCTAGTGTAGCCTCTAGGATTTCTCCCAGACTTGCTCGCACATATGTGTTATATTCAACATAAATGGGATCGCTCCCTCTTATGTTTAATATGATAGACATTTTTCTATTTGAATAAACAATAATCCGTTAAATATGCTAGACATTTTGCTATATAAATCAACAGTTGAAAGATAGGAAAATTTTCACTGGTAAGTTAGCTATATGGTAAATTACTAAAATATTCTTAAATTCAATGTATCCTTATATAGTAAGAGTTTTCTAGAATAGAATTAATAGGAAATAGATAAATATTTGAACAACTTACAATTCCTTCTCCAGCAATAAGTATCTCGTACAAGGCTATTCATTTGTTGATCATATGTTGAGGCAATCGAGTTGTGGAGGTGTCATCCATTTCGAGTGATCATTTTCATTAGTTTTATATTGCTTCCTTTAATCCTTGGCCCGAGATGCACTGCACTTCAATGGCCCCAGATCGACCCCCCAACTGTTAAATTTGGCAGCATCGATAGTCATTCTCTAATGAGAGGCCATTTGGTCCACCCTAAGGCTAGCCAGGGAGATTTGGAGAATCAACTAGTCTTGTGAGGTATTGAAAAAAGCCAGGGGGAACGTAAAACCTCTGTGATTCAAGCCAAAATTCAGGACGAATGAGATGCTATGTGAGTCTAATGAAAAATTCAGGGGGAACACAAAAACTCTATGAGCATAGATAGTCTAGTGAAAAAGTCAGGGGGAATGTACAACCTCTGTGAGCATAGAAAAACTAGTGCAAAATTCAGAGGGAACATACAACCTCTGTGAGCCTAGTCAAACCTTGTGAGCCATGAGAAAAAGTCAAGGCATCTAGCAAAAGTTAGGTTAAATATAAAATTTCTATGAGCTAGAAACAAATGATATTCCTAATATTGAAAATGATATAAACGTATTGATCTAGTGTGTTGGCACGTGTAACATTATCCACCATGAAGAGAATTTAGAATTTCCTTGTAAAGATTCAAGTTGTAACTAAAGTCTTAAGTCTAGTTCTATTTTAGAACTAAAGTGTAATGTCAAGTTGTAACTGACGTCTTAAGTCTAGTTCTATTTTAGAACTAAAGTGTAATGTCAATTTGTAACTGAAGTCTTAAGTCTAGTTCTAATTTAGAACTAAAGTGTAATGTCGAGTTGTAACTGAAGTCTTAAGTCTAGTTCTAATTTAGAACTAAAGTGTAATTTTGAGTTGTAACTGAAGTCTTAAGTATAGTTTTATTTTAGAACTAAAGTGTAATGTTGAGTTGCAACTGAAGTCTTAAGTCTAGTTCTATTTTAGAACTAAAGTGTAATGTTGAGTTGTAATTGAAGTCTCAAGTCTAGTTCTATTTTCGAATTAAAGCATACCAATCTCAAGTCTAGTTCTATTTTTGAACTAAAGTGTAATGCTGAGTTGTAATTGAAGTCTCAAGTCTAGTTCTATTTTCGAACTAAAGTATAACAGTCTCAGGTCTAGTTCTATGTTCGAACTAAAGTATGAAGCTGAGTTATGATTAACTCATGCAAATAGGTTACTATTACGAGTCTCTCATCTTCTCCTCTTCAACCTATATAAGTCAAGGTTGACCCCTCTCTTCAACATAGTTTTGAGATGCAAGTTAAGGGTGAAGCAATAGAGGCACACATTAGTGATAAAGAGGCAGGATACCAAAGAAACATATCAATGTTGCATATCAACAATTGAGGCAACATATTAGAGGTGTATTTCAGAAAGGTATTTTAGTTCTTTGTGAGGTCAGAGTCATCTTGGCAAGCTCTTTAAGAGAAAAACATTCATGGTGGATATTTGTAAGTGATCTTACACTATTAATGCAATAAAATAATATCATTTTTTGGGGTTTTTCTCCCTGTGCAGGGTTTCCCCAGGGTATATGTGTTGTTAATGTGCATGCTTACTTATCTACATAGTTATTGCTATTCAATTATGATTTGGTATTGTTGAAGTGTATTAAGTTGGAATCAAAGTGTTGAAGAAAATAAAAGAATTAATCCGCATAAGAAATCAAGCTCATAATTTAATGTGGTATCATAGATTAGGGTGTCTTAAACGTGTTGAAGTGCAGCAATAGGTACACACAAATCGAACCTAGCTTGATTAAGTTTCTAGTGTGAAGTCCATGGCATCCTCCATTTCAGTCAGGGCCGAGGATAGGCTCGAATGAGCTACCAACTTCAATGTGTGGAAGCTCCGGATAACAAATATCTTGCAAGAGCATGATCTTGAGAAGTATGTGACCACAATGGTGGAGGAACCCACGAATAATATAGGAAGAGTCAAGAAAAGGCCAAGTGAATCATATTTGACTCAGTCAAAGACAATATAATGCCTACAATGACTTCGTTAATGACTGCCAAGGAATGTATGGATACCTTGGTGAATCTGTATGAGGAATAGGCTCCAAGTCAAAAGGGGAAACTTAAGAACAAGATTAATTATTTGACTATAGAGAAAGGTGAATCAATGGCATCTTTCTGTTCCAGGATAGCCCAGATCAAAGATTAGCTTTTGGTCACAAGGGTGACAGTGGACGATGATGATTTAGTGCAGGCCATTTTTTACGGTCTTCCTTCTTCATGGGAGACCTTCTTATCTAGTGTAAGTGGGAGAGAGATTCAACCCACGTTTGAGAGGTTATGTCATGATTGCCTCCAGGAGAAGAGTCATACATCTACCAAGAGCGAGCCAATGAAATAAGAGCACTCAGCTTTAGCATCAAGATTCAAGGGAAAGAACAAAGGCACTTTCCAGAAAGGCTCTCAAAGGAATCCGAACACCAAAGGTACATTCAAAGGAAAGAATATTGATACATCTAAGATTAAATGATTTAGTTGTAATAAGTTGGGTCATTTTGTTAAACATTGTTGGTTTAGAAAGAAATATCCAAGGAAAGGGAAACATCATGCCTCAATTGTTGAGGATGATAAATCCAAAAGAAATCAGAAAAGTCATTCTAATGAGAAAGAAAACAGAAAAGAATATTACTTGGTTTCTGCCTTATCCAGTTCAGTTTTCACAGGGCTGAAAACTTGGTTAGTAGACAGTGGTGCTTCAAAGCACATGATAGGGTACAAGGATATCCTTTTAGATTTTGAGACAAAATATTTTGCAGAGAAGGTTGATCTTGGGGATGACAAATGTTACAAGATAGAGGGAGTAGGCTCTATCTCCTTTAGATTGGAATCTGGGGCTAAACTTCATAGTGATGAAGTATTATATGTTTCAGGGCTCAGGAATAATATTTTATCAGTTGCAACCCTTGAGGACAAGGGATATTGGGTGATATTCAAGTATAGGAAGGCACTATTATGGGATAAAGGTAGCCACTTAAGTAGAACAGGACCCATTGGAGCTCGCAGTGGAGGACTGTACATCATGTCAGGACAGTCATTTCAGGAATTGGCTCATGATGCGACTAGCTCCAGCGAGTTGTGGCATAGAATACTTCGACATCTTCATTACAAAGCTCTTCTAGATCTATAGAACATGGTATGTGGCATGCCCTCTATTTCTCTTAGTAAAAATGAAATTTGTAAGGGATGCATGCTAGGTAAAAATATAAAGAAATTTTTTCCTAGTAGTGACAATAGAGCCCAGGGCATATTAGATCTAGTTCATTATGATGTATGTGGTCCCATGTAATCTCCCTCACTCAGTGGTTGTTTGTATTATGTCATTTGTATTGATGATTACTCAAGAAAATGTTGGATATATTTTCTTAAAGCTAAAAGTGACACATTTGATAAATTCAAAGAGTATAAAGCCTTTATTGAAAAGTAGACAGGGAAACACATCAGAATCCTTAGAACAAACAATGGAGGAGAGTTTGAATCTCTTCAGTTTGAGGATTTCTGCAAGTCAGCAGGAATCAAGAGATAGTTGACCGTGCCATATAACCTTCAACAAAATGGAGTTGTTGAGAGGAAAAACATGACAATTTGTGAGGCAGCGAAAGTAATGATGTTTGACCAGGATCTGCCAAATTCTTTATGGGCAGAAGCTACCTCCATTGTAGTGTATATTCAGAACAGGTGTTCACATGCTATCTTGAAGGACAAGACTCCTGAATAGGTCTTCTCAGGGATCCAAACTGAAGTAGGGAATCTAAGGATATTTGGGTGTCCTGTGTATATTCATGTCCCTAAGTAAAAGAGGACAAAGATGAAACCCTCGAACAAGAAAGGGGTTTTTGTGGGGTATAATGAGAACTCCAAGGCTTACAGGATTAATGTACTAGGTCAGAGGAAAATAGAGGTAAGAAAATATGTGACTTTCCATGAGGAAGTCACATTTAAGAAATCTAGAGAGCTTCATCAGGAATCAGAAGCAGTTCATCCAGCTTCACCCTCTTCTAAAAATGAAGATCCATATGATCATAGGGAGGAACCTCATGAAGGGCCAAGTAATGATCCCCTAGAACCTACTGAACTGTTAGAAATAAATCTTGAAGAACCTCCATCCAAAAGGAAGCCAGGGCGGATTAAAGAAATAGTGCAGGAAGCAGAAAGGATAGATGCTCCCAAAGGAACTTTCAGGGAATGGAAGAGGCCTCATAGGTTTGGAGGCTATGTTTCACTAATGAGCAACATTAGTGATGTTGAACCTTCTTCATTTGAAGAAGCAGATAAATTACAAGTATGGAAGGATGCCATGCTTGAGGAATATAGGTCTATTATAAAGAACAATGTTTGGGACATTGTGTCAAGGCCTAAAGACAAATTAATGGTTTCTTCCAAATGGATCTATAAGATAAAACATATAGCTGATGGAAGTGTGGAAAAATTCAAAACAAGATTTGTAACCAAAGGCTTCACTCAAAAATAAGGAATTGACTACAAAGAGACTTTTTCTCTTGTAGCTAAGTATACCTCCATTCGAACTATTATTGGTTTAGCTCTTGTTCTTGGTTGGAAGCTACATCAGATGGATGTAAAAACAACATTCTTGAATGGAAAGATTGAACAAGAGGTCTTTGTGGAACAACCAGATGATTTTATACTGCATAACAAAGGAACTCATGTATGCAAGATAAGGAAGGCCTTGTATGGTCTTAAGCAGGCTCCTAGAGTTTGGTATGATAGGATTGATGGCTTTCTTAAAAGCCTGGGATTTTAGAAAAGTGATGTTGATGCAAATATGTACTTCAAGATAAGAGGTAACCAACCTGTTATACTAATCATGTATGTTGATGATCTCTTTCTAATAGGAGATGAAGGGCTAATAGCCTGGTGTAAGAGGGAGCTAACCTCAGAATTTGAGATGAAAGACTTAGGATTTATGCATTACTTCCTAGGATTGGAAGTGTGGCAAAGACAATGTGAGATATTTCTAGCATAAGGAAAATAAACAGTGGATGTACTAAAGAGGTTTGGTATGATGGATTGCAAATCCATGTCTACTCTGATGGTTACCAGCCTAAGGAAGCTGCATGATTCTGATACAGGTTCATATTTGGTGGATCCCACCATGTATAGGAAGTTGATTGGATCATTGATGTACATGATCCACACTAGGCCAGATATATGCTATGCAGTGATTGTAATGAGTCAGTTCATGAATGAACCGAGACAGAGACACTAGGTGGAAGCAAAGGACATCTTAAGATATCTCAGAGGGACCATTACTTATGGTCTGAGATATACATCTAGTGGTGGTTTATTTCTGCATGGGTATGTAGATGTTGATTGGGCAGGAATCCCAGTGGACCGGAAGAGTACTTCCATATATTGCTTTAGTTTAGGATACGCTATCATATCTTGGCCAATCTAGAAGCAAGGATCCATTTCACAGATGTCACATACCCACGATGGAAATTGAATTTTTCATCGATTTCTCAATGATCAGACCCCCGAAATGTCTACGTAGGTCTAGTGTAAGCTAGCTCTTCCCTCGTATGTTCCCATAGGATAGAGGGTCACAACCACAAGTCAAACAAATATGGTGTCCTTTCACTCTTCGTGACTCAGCGCTACCAGAGCGTCGAGTCTTTCGACTTTGCAAACCCTGACACAATGAAGCGCCGAACCCCGAAAGGGCTGGCAAGTACAAGTTTCTTGTTTGGGTCTTGTCCTCATGACCACCTGCTTAAACCAGAAAATCCCTTATAGGACTTTCATGATTCAAAAAACCACGATGCATGACTTCTTCCTTTCCCATTCAAATCCCCGAAAACCATGAAGTCTCCCAAGTTTCCCTCCAAAGGGAGATCAACGGCTATAAGCCTCTCCTGATCCAACGGTATGGATCCTTTTGGGTTTTTGGTACTCGGGAGTTCGAAATGCAATGACTCCAAGACTCCTTGTCATTTAAATCTATGAATTCCGATATGGAAGTTCATGTAAGAGATCGACAACTCTTAAGAGTGTGGATCAAATGGTCCATAGGATTTTGTGACTTTTCCCAAATCTCTGACCGCTCACCACACATCTCCTTTGATGGATGGTCCAAATTATTTCGATACTTCTCCTCTCCACTACAGTGCATGTCGGGATTTTGCAAATCGCGGGGGCAAGGTTTTCTAGCCCTCTAGTTTCCTAGATGCCGAAATGCCGAAACGTCGATCGACAACCACGTGTCCCTCCGATGGACGGTGACAACCTTTAACCAAGATCAATGGTCGTGATATTTTCAGGATGATCAACGGTCACGATAAAATCTCGGTTTTCCTTAACCTCATTCACACCTCTCTCCATTTCAGGGTTTTGGGAATCAGGATTTCGTGACTCACGAAGACAAGGGCTCTTGCCCTTTGGTTTCCCAGGTGCTGAAACACTAAAATGTCGACCAGCAAGCACATGTCCCTCCGATAGATGGCTGTGACCTTCACCCATGATCAACCATTATGATCTTTTCAGGATGATCAATGGTCACGATTAAATTCTTGCTTTCTCAAACTTATTCACACTCAAACCGATTAGGGGTTTCGGTAATCGGGATTTCGTGACTAGTCCCAGTGACACAAATCCTCTAACAACTCGAATCCCCGATATCCAAAATACCAATGGACTCTCGATCTATGCCACATGTCCTTCATGGATGGATGGTCTAGATCTATATCGGGATTTTCACCATGGAGTGTCCCGATCTCTTTTCATTAGGACTCCCGAAATCCCAAACTCCAAATCCCCAATACCGACTCCTCTCTCGGGAATTTCTCCCTTGTTCACGAGGGCTTAACCCTCGTGCATCTCCTAGAAAATCCAACGACTATCGGGTTTTCTAGCTAAGATCTGACGACTCAGATCTATCCCACGCCGTGTACCAACTCCTCTTTTGGGACTTTCGCCCCTGTTCATGAGTGCTTAACCCTCCTACATCTCCTAACAGATCCAACGACTATCGAGTTTTCTAGCTAAGATCCGATGGCTCAGACCTATCCTATGCCATACACTCTCCCACTGCTCTCTAGATGTGGAAAAACCAACGGTCCAGATACTCCCATAGACCTTGGGGATCTATGGTCCCAATTTCCTCGCTACTCATGAATATAGAAGAAAAGGGGTAAGGCATGTAACGCCCTTGTTTCTTCCGCCAATCTAACGGTCGTGAATGATCGCAGATCTTCCGATGGGATCTCGTCCGTCGAACGATACTTATCCCTACACTGCTACTTTGGGATTTCAAGAGGATCATTCTTCCTCGTATAGGGTTGCTAAGACTTGCGCATTCAGGTCCTTTTTCCAGGCTCTTGGTAAAATTTTCCAAGAAGGGTATCTTTGTGGAGAGTTCTAATTCCGAGGCATTCTTGGAGACAGATAAGGGGAAACAAATTCCCGAGAATGGACTGGAAGTCTAACTTGGTTCAAATTTTTCATAATTAAATTTATCTATCAACATAAGCCATGCGTGGTTTTTCTGTTACAAGCATACATCTACCCTTTCTTATCAAAACACTGTACAGACAGTCTTTGTACTGTAATCATTCACAATTCCACAGTTTATGAGAATATATGTCAGCATATTAATTTCAAGATGCAATATGTAAAACACTTATCAGAAATAACACCAGAAGTGAGTGCAACTGCTGAGAGGGGTGCTCATTTCCACCCAATCGTAGGCTCAACTATTCTGTTAGGATTTACAACTAGCCACCCCCGAGCTGAGACCACGATGCTGCGAGACTGTGTCTCGGTTTGCCAGTGAATGAGAATGAGGGTTACTCTCCCCCTTCTCTGCTATCACTCACTCTGCGTATATCCAGAGTTCTCTTCTTCCCCTCGCATCTGCCTCCAATCGCTTCTCCCTCACGCCTTATCCTCTTGCGAGGTTGCGTGTGGTGCAATTTCTCTCACACAGGTCAGGCCTGACGGTTCTGCAGATGGG
>ML784302.1:257230-270312 GCA_009831015.1 Picea engelmannii | reverse complement strand
CCTTTCTCCAGCCATCGTGGTCTCTTTTTTTCAGCATATCCCCTCTCAACAGTCCTGAAATATATATGTATTCATAATATTATTCACATTTATCGACCTTTTCCACAAGGTCCATTCACATCACACATTCACATTTCTGAGTTTGCCACAGTTCTTGGCCAGTCTAGTTATTTTTACAAACTAGGGGAAACATGGTGTTACAATTCCCTGCCCCTTAAAGGAACATCATCCTCGATGTTCTTATCTATTAACATGAAATGCATGTACAGAAGTAAACAAAATTGGATATGCCTGTTTCATGGCATCCTCCATTTCTCATGTAGCCTCATCTGGGCAAAAAAAATTTCCACTGCACCTTGAGCTGTGCAATGGTTCAGTTCCAGACTGGGGTTTCCTTTCTGTCCAGCATGCATTGGGGTTTTGGTAGAAATTCTCCCTCCGATTCCACCTGGATCACAGACCAGTCAATTATATGGTTAGCATCATGTACATATTTCTTCAATAATGAAACATGGAAAACATTATGTGATTTTATTATGGGAGGAAGTGCTAGCCTATAGGCTACAGATCCCACTCTATCTAGAACCTTAAAGGGTCCACAATACCGAGGTGCCAACTTGGCACAAGATCCCATTTTCAGGGAACTCTTCCTGGGTCTAACTCTGAGATATACATGATCTCCCGCTTTGAACTCTCTTGGAGTTCTCTTTTGGTCGGAATAACTTTTCTATCAGTTTTGAGCGACCTTCATGTTTTGTTTTATCTGAGTCACCTACTGTTCCATTTCTTTCAACATGTCGGGTCCAAAAGAAATCCTATTATAGGGATTACTCCAGTTGACTGGAGTATTACATGATCTACCATAGAGGACTTTGAAGGGACTCATCTTTAAGGATGCTTGGTAGCCATTGTTATAGGCGAATTATACCAGTGGCAGGTAGTCTTCCCACTTCTTAGGTTGATGCATTACATGCATTCTTAGCATGTCTTCAAGTACTTGGTTCACTCTTTCTGTTTGTTTTTCGGTTTGAGGGTGATAGGCGGTGCTAAACAACAATTTGGTCTCTAAACTAGCCATCAATGATTTCCAAAAGTTAGAGGTAAATTTCGTGTCTTTGTCAGACACGATCTCGTTCGTCATACCATGCAGTCTGAATATCTCCTTCATGAACACCTGGGCGATATCGATTGATTTGCAGGTTGATTTGACAGGGATGAAATGAGCAGACTTGCTCAATTTATCCACCACTACCATAATGGCATTGTTCTGTTTGGTTGAGGTTGGTAATCCAGTGATGAAATCCATGGAGATGGTTTCCCATTTCCATTCTGGGATTGGTAAAGGTTGCAATAATCCTACTGGGTTTCGATGTTCTACATTAACCTGCTAGCACTCTATGCATTTGGCTAAGTACTTGGCTATGTCTTTCTTCATTCCAGGCCAATAAAATTGTCTCCTGGTGGCAGTGATCATTTTTTGGTATCTTGGATGACCGGAATAGGGTCTTTTATGTAGTTCATCCAGTATGAACCTCTTCAAGTCATCACAATTTGGAATATACAGTCTATTTCTGTAAGTGAGAAGATCTCCTTCGATCATCTGGTAGCCTTCATATTTTACTCTGGGGGGTTCTTGCTGTAGGTACATGGCCATGGTCTGGACAAAGGGATCTATTTTTTGTGCGTTTCTGATTCTTTCCTTGATTTCTGTCTCACAGGTGCTTACTGTTGCCAGGTGAATTGTTTTCATACTTTTTCTAACGGCATCGACCACCCTATTTTCCTTTCCTTTAATGTGTTTGATTTCGAAATCAAACTCGCTAAGGAGGGCCATCCACCTAGCTTGTCTAGCATTGAGCTTTGGTTGATCAAATAGGTATTGCAATCCACAGTGATCTGTCATAAGTACAAATTTTCTTCCTAGGAGGTAATGCCTCCACATTTTCAGGGCATGCACTATGGCAGCTAGTTCTAGATCATGGGTCACATAGTTGACTTCATGCTTATTCAGTTTACGGGATTCATAGCAGATCATACTTCCTTCCTGCATAAGGAATCCTCCGAGCCCTTCCTTACAGGCATCTATGCACACAAGCAAGTCAGCTTCTGGATCAATGATCTTTAGTATGGGTGCATGGGTCAGTAGATGTTTCAGGGTTTGAAATCTTTCTTCACATTTCTGCATCCACAGGAATTTTGTCCCGTTCTTCTCGAGGGCAGTGATTGGACAACCAATATTGAAGAATCCTTTTATAAATCTCCTATAGTATCCTGCTAATCCCATAAAGGATATGATGTGCAAAACATCCCTCAGGGTAGGCCATTCCATGATAGACCTGATTTTGTCAGGGTCTACCGCTACTCCTTCTTCGAAGAGAACATGGCCTAAGTAATGTATTTCCTTTTGGAAGAATTCACATTTGCTGAATTTGGCATAGAGCTGATGTTCTCTTAGCACTTGCAACACAAGTCTAAGATTCTCTTCATGCTCTTCTCTATTCTTAGAGTAGATTAATATGTCATCAATAAAAGCTAGCACAAATTTATCTAGAAATTTACTGAGTACATTGTTCATCAAGAACATAAAAGTGGCAGGGGCATTGGTTAACCCAAATGGCACTACCACAAACTCATAGTGACCATACCGTGTCTGGAAGGCAGTTTTATGGATGTCTTCATCCTTGATTCAGACTTGATGGTATCCCAACCTCAAGTCAATCTTTGAGAAAATAGATGCGCCTCCCAATTGATCGAACATATCATCGATCCTGGGCAAAGGGTACTTGTTCTTTATGGTTACCTTATTGAGTTGTCTATAATCTATACACAGTCTAAGGGTGCCATCCTTATTTTTCACAAATAGGACTGGTGCTCCCCATGGAGACATGCTGGGTCGAATATAGCCTTTATCCATCATTTATTTTAATTGCAATTTGAGTTCAACTAACTTGGGTGTGCTCATCTGGTAGGGTTTCCTAGACACCAACACCGCTCCTGGTGCAAGTTCTATCGAGAAGTCTATGTCCCTTCTCAGAGGTAGACCCGATACCTCTTTTAGAAACACATCTCTGTATTCTCTTAGGATAGGATGATCCTCAGGGATTGGTTTATCACCTTCGATTGTTTTCAACACCTGTATTGCATATAGGGGACATCCCTTTCGGCAATACTTTCTCATTTGCAGGGCTGATATTTGTCTCACCGAGACGGGTTTTTGGACCCCTTGAAGGGTTATTCTTCTCCCTTATTTACTTACACACTCTAAGGTTTTATGGTAACAGTCCAGTCTAGCTTTATGGGTGGCTAGCCAGTCCATACCGATCAACAGATCATATGATCCCAGGGGTAATATGTTAAGGGTTGCTTGGGTGGGGAATTTACCCAACATTAATTGGCAAGCTGGTATAACCTCTGCTATCTTCCTTTTGGTGCCAGTGGCTAACTGTACCAACCATGGCTTGGTATGTTTTTGTGGATATAGTTTACACTTATCAACAACTTTAGTGGCTATATAAGTCAAATTTGAACCAGGCTCAATCAAAACAAACACTAGATGGTTGAAAATCATACCTTCTATTTCCACTACTGAAGCTTGATGGTCAGCTTGGTTATTATTCAAGGCTGCATAAATTTGTGGCACACTCCTGGCCACATCATTGACGGTAGTAGTTTCCTGGATGTTATCAATCCTTCGACTATCCTGTTGTCAGTGTGGACAGTCTCTCAAGATATGTTCCTCTTCACAACCCCAACATTTCAGAGGTTCTCTCTTGGTGTTATCCACCTTCACTGGTATAGGTCCAGAAGTTTTATTTCCGCCTGATGAGGGAAAGTTCTGCTGGTGTACACTCCAGGCTGGAAAGTTCATTCTTGGGTTCTTCTTGTAGTTATTAAATCCTGTGGATTTGATCCCCTTTTTCTGAAATCTTGAACTATTCTTCAGTTTCCACCCTTCATGAGGTTCTGCTCGATACCCAAACTGTTCATAGAGTAGGTTGCCTTTCGAATGGTGCATTCTAGGGTCTTTGGCTCATCAAATTCAATTCTGTTCCGATATTCCTTGGGTAGCCCACTGATGAAGCATTGCACCTTTTCCTTTTCTTCTTTTATATAAGGTACATACCTCAACAAGTCAAGGAATCTGTTAACATATTCTTCTATAGTAAGTTGTCCCAGTTTGGGTTCATAAAACTCTTTAGTCTTTTCGTTGAAATATTTTTCTGACAGATACTTCTTCCGGAAGTACTTCTCAAATCGTTTCCAAGACAGGTCCTCTTCGTGAACCCCTTTCACATTCTTAATGTCTTCCAACCAAATGGAAGCTTTTCCATTCAAGTTGAAGGTGGCCACTTGGGCCTTCATATTTTCTGAAAAGTCATGGACTCTGAAATACTTCTTTAGTCCAAGCAGCCAGGCCTTTGCTTCCTCTCCCTTCTTTATTTCACCATCGAAGGAGGGTGGTTTGGCCTTTCTGAATTCTTCAAATTTTCCACCTTTGGAAGACTTTTGCTTCTTCTGTTTTCTTCGGGGATAGGAACTGGTTCTACTGCTAGAAGAGGCCTCTGAATTGCCAGCTTCCTTCTCAGAGGAATCATCCGACACTTGTCCTTTACCTCTGGGGTGGACCTTTTTCGAGGTGCTCCTCTCAGTGTGACCACTGATATGACCATGTTTCTGATTTTTAGGTTCATGTTGCATTTGTATTTGTAGATCAGATAAACTCTGCAGTAAAACTGCATTAATTTCCATTCGTTTTTCTTATTCTTTCATCATCCTTTCATTGTCAGCCTTGCAGCTTTGTAATTCAACCATGAGACTCCTCACAATCTTGGCTAGATCTGGAGGGGTCCCTACTGCCCTTCTTTCATCCGACTCTTCGTCTCTATTGTGGGAGCCCTCTCCCACTTCATGATGAGTCACCATACTATGTGTTGATAATTTCTTGCGGTTGATCTTCTGCTTGTGTGCAAAGACAAACATTTGTTGTTAGTCAATAGTTAGATACATTTTATAACCTGCGCAAAATTCATATTTCTTTCACATGCATACACAATTGGGTTTTCATTTCAGACTTTGACCTTTTTGAATTAAGAGGGTTAAGATAGAGGGTTACTCTTTTTAAGAGTGTTCCAAATGGAGCTTCTACGCAACTCGTTCATGAGCCCAAGTAGGTCGAGTGTTGTAACCATTCTCTAATACCAATTTGTCACATAACCACTATGGAAATCAAAATTTTCGTTGATTTCTCAATGATCAGACCCCCGAAATGTCTACGGAGGTCTAGCGTAAGCTAGCTTTTCCCTCATCTATTCCCATAGGATCGTGGGTCACGACCACAAGTTGAACAAATATGGTTTCCTTTCACTCTTCGCGACTCAACACTACCAGAGCGTCGAGACTTTCAACTCTGCAAACCCCGACACAGGGAAGTGCCAAACCCCGAAAGGGCTAGCGAGTACAAGTTTCCTATTTAGGTCTTATCCTCGTGACCACGTGCTTAAACTAGCAAAGCCCTTACCGGCCTTTCATGATTTGGGAAACCACGATGCATGACTTCTTCCTTTCCCATTCAAATCCCTGAAAACCACGAAGTTTCCCAAGTTTCCCTCCAAAGGGAGATCAACGGCTATAAGCCTCCCCTAATCCGACAGTATGGATCCTTTCGGGGTTTCGGTGCTTGGGAGTTATAAATGAAATGACTCCAAGACTTCTTGTCATTTAAATCTCCGAATTCCGATATGGAAGTTCACATAAGAGATCGACGACTCTTAAGAGTGTGGATCCAATGGTCCACGAGATTTTAGGACTTTTCCCAAATCTCTAATCGCTCACCACGCATTTCCTCTCATGGATGGTCCATATTCTTTCGGTACTTCTCCTCTCCACTACAACGCGTGTCAAGATTTCAGGCATCGGGATTTCACAATTCGCGAGGGCAAGGTTTTCTAGCCCTCTGGTTTCCCAGATGCCGAAACGCTGAAACGTCGATCGACAGCCACATGTCCCTCCGATGGACGGTGACGAAATTTAGCCAAGATCAACGGTCGTGATATTTTTGGGATGATCAACGGTCATGATCAAATCCTAGCTTTCCTTAACCTCATTCACACCTCTCGTCATTTCGGGGTTTTGGGGATCGGGATTTCGTGACTCGCGAAGACAAGGGCTCTTTCCCTTTGGTTTCCTGGGTGCCGAAACATCAAAATGACGATCAATAACCACATGTCCTTTCGATAGACGACTGCGACCTTCACCCACAAGAAACCGTTATGATCTTTTCAGGATGATCAATGGTCACGATTAAATCCCGCCTTTCTCAAACTTATTCACACTCAAACCGATTCAGGGTTTCGGTAATCGAGATTTCACGACTCCCAGGGACACAAATCCTCTAACAACTCAAATCCCCAATATCCAAAATACTGATGGACTCTCGATCTCCACCACATGTCCTTCATGGATGGACGGTCTAGATCTATATCGGGATTTTCACCATGGAGTGTCTTGATCTCTTGTCATCAGGACTCCCAGAATCCTGAACTCTGAATCCCTAATACTGACTCCTCTCTCGGGACTTTCACCCTTATTCACAAGGGCTTAACCCTCATGCATCTCCTAGCAGATCCAACGGTGGTCGTTTTTTCTAGCTAAGATATGATGACTCAGATTTGTCCCACGCCGTGTACCGACTCCTCTTTTAGGACTTTCGCCCCTTTTCACGAGGTCTTAACTCTACTACATCTCCTAACAGATCCAATGACTATTGGGGTTTCTAGCTAATATCTAATGGCTCAGACATGTCCTACACCGTGCACTCTCCCACTGCTCTTTGAACGTGGAAAAACCAACGGTCCAGATACTCCCACAGACCTATCTACTGTCCCAATTTCCTCGCTACTCACAAAGATAGAAGAAAAGGGGTAATGTATGTAATGCCCTTGTTTCTTCTGCCAATCTAACAGTCATGAATGATCACAGATCTTCCGACGGGATCTCGTCCATCGATCGATACTTATCCCTATACTGCTACTTCAGGATTTCAAGAGGATCATTCTTCCTCGTACAGGGTTGCTAAGACTTGCGCATTCAGGTCCTTTTTCCAAGCTCTTGGTAAACTTTTCCAAGAAGGGTATCTATGTGGAGAGTTCTAATTCTAGGGCATTCTTGGAGACAGATAAGGGGAAACAAATTCTCGAGAATGGACTAGAAGTCTAACTTGGTTCAACTTTCACATAATTAAATTTATCTATCAACATAAGCCATGCGTGGTTTTTCTGTTACAAGCATACATCTACCCTATCTTATCAAAACACTGCATAGACAGTCTTTATACTGTAATCATTCACAATTTCACAGTTTATGAGCATATATGTCAGCATATGAATTTCAAGATGCAAGATGTAAAACACTTATCAAAAATAACACCAGAAGTGAGTGCAACTGCTGAGAGGGGTGCTCATTTCCACCCAACCGTAGGCTCAACTATTCTGATAGGATTTACAACTAGCCACCCCTGAGATGAGACCACGATGTTGCGAGCCTATGTCTCAGTTTTCAAGTGACCAAGAATGAGGGTTACTCTCCCCCTTCTCTGCTATCACTCACTCTGCGTATATCCAAAGTTCTCTTCTTCCCCTCGCGTTTTCCCCCAATCGCTTCTCCCTCACGCCTTATCCTCTTGTGAGGTTGTGTGTGCCATGATTTCTCTCACACAGGTCAGTCTTGACAGCTCTACAGATGGGCGGTTCACCCCCCCCCCCATCCCTCATTAATTTTTGAGGAGCCATCTACCTACCAGCTTGCGAGACATTTAATTTGGGGGCAGCGAGCCGCTCTTGGTTCTCCAGGCTAGTGAAGTCCAAATACGGTATTGTTCTCAGTGGAAGTTAATGCCACCATTCTAGGTGCCTTCCACTGCCTTTCTCCAGCCATTGTGGTCTCTTTTTTTTAGCATATCCCCTCTCAGCAGTCCTAAAATATATATGTAATCATAATATTATTCACATTCATCAACCTTTTCCACAAGGTCCATTCACATCACACATTCACATTTCTGAGTTTGCCACAGTTCTTGGCCAGTCCAGTTATTTTTACAAACTGGGGGAAACAGGGTGTTACAACATATTACAACAAAGGCTGAGTACATTGCAGCATGTGATGCTAGCAAGGAAGTAGTATGGCTCAAAAAATTGGTTTCTGGGTTGTTTTGTGACAAGCTCAAGACGACGATGGTTCACTGTGATAATCAAAGTTGCATAACATTGACAGAGAACCCGATATTTCACGACAGGTCAAAACATATTGACATGAGGTACCACTACATCCGAGACTTGGTCCAGAGAAAAATTGCAAAGTTACAATACATAGCCGTGAGCGAGGAGGTAGCTGATATCTTGACCAAGCCTCTGACCTCGAGACAGTTTGTCTAGCTTAGAGGCAAGCTTGGTGTGGTTGAGAATGAATCCCTCGTTTAGAGGGAGTGTTAAATTTGGTAGCATCGATAGTCATTCTCCAATGAGAGGCCATATGGGCCACCCTGAGGCTAGCCAGGGAGATTTGGAGAATCAACCAGTCTTGTGAGGTATTGACAAAATCCACGGGGAACATACAACCTTTGTGAGTCAAACCAAAATTTAGGATGAATGAGATGTTATGTGTCTAATGAAAAATTTAAGGGGAACGTACAACCTCTGTGAGCATAGATAGTCTAGTGCAAAATTCAGGGGGAACGTACAACCTCTGTGAGCATAGACAAACTAGTGCAAAAGTGAGGGGGAACATACAACCTCAGTGAGCCTAGTCAAACCTTGTGAGCCATGAGCAAAAGTCAAGGCATCTAGCAAAATTTAGGCTAAATATAAAATTCCTATGAGATAAAAACAAACGATACCATAATATTTCAAATGATATAAATGTATTGATCTAGTGCGTTCGCACGTGTAACATTATCCACCATGAAGAGAATTTCAAATTTTCTTATAAAGAGTCAAGTTGTAACTGAAGTCTTAAGTCTAATTCTATTTTAGAACTAAAGTGTAATGTTGAGTTGTAATTGAAGTCTTACGTCTAGTTCTATTTTAGAACTAAAGTGTAATGTTGAGTTGTAACTGAAATCTTAAGTCTAGTTCTATTTTAGAACTAAAGTGTAATGTTGAGTTGTAACTGAAGTCTTAGGTCTAGTTCTATTTTAGAACTAAAGTGTAATGTTGAGTTGCAACTGAAGTCTTAAGTCTAGTTCTATTTTAGAACTAAAGTGTAATGTTGAGTTGTAACTGAAGTCTCAAGTCTAGTTCTATTTTCAAACTAAAGTGTAATGTTGAGTTGTAACTGAAGTCTCAAGTATAATTCTATTTTTGAACTAAAGTATACATGTCTCAAGTCTAGTTCTAAGTTCGAACTAAAGTATGAAGTTGATTTATGATTAACTCATGAAAATAGGTTACTAATTCGAGTCTCTCCTCTTCTCCTCTTCAGCCTATATAAGAAGAGGTCGATCCCTCTCTTCAAAACAATTTTCAGATGCAGGTTAAGGGTGAAACAATAGAGGCAAAGATCAGTGATAAAGAGGCAACATACCAAAGAAACATATCAGTGTTTCATATAAACAATAGAGGCAACATATTAGAGGTGTATTTCAGCAAGGTCTTTTAGGTCTTTGTCAGGTCAAAGTCATCTTGGAAATCTCTTTAAGAGAAGAACATTCATGGTGGCTATTTGTAAGTGATCTTACATTATTAATGCAATAAAGGAATATCATTTGCTGGGGGTTTTCTCCCTGTACAGGGTTTCCCCAGGGTATATGTGTTGTTCATGTGCATGCTTACTTATATACATAGTTATTGCTATTCTATTATGATTTGGTATTGTTGATGTGTATTAACCTGGAATCAAAGTGTTGAAGAAAATAAAAGAATTTATCCACATAAGAAATCAAGATCATAATCTAATGTCAATTTCATAAATTGCCTAAAGTTTCTAGGAGGAGAGATACGCATAGCTGCTTTGTCAAAGATTGATTCTCATAAATTCATTCCAATGGAAAGATTCTTCTGAGGGGTTTTCAGGGTTGAGATTAGAAGCGCGCCCGAGGTTCTTACCTGACTGTTGAAATTCTAGATTCTATTGAATATCCTTGTGAATGGAGCCTACACAATCACTTTTAGTGCCATCGTTGTTCAAATCTTTAAATTATTTAGTTGGATACACAAATTATGAGGCCATGAAGAATATTTCAGTTGCTTCCAAGCGGTGTTTTACCATACAACCTATCTCTTACTTGATGCTATGAGTCTCCCACTTGGGCATAAATTTCACAGTAAGGACGTTGGGCCTCCATTTCAGAATAAATAATCTACACCACTCCCTACTCATGCTCCCACTGTAAAGTTGAATAAGAAAACCATTCTTCTTCATTATCTAGAAAATTCAAGGAAACCATCATGCCATACCCATTCCAAAGAGTTGCAGTGGGAAGGTCCGAGGAGGCCTACCACCCAGACATTCTCAAAGATGCTCTCACGAAGTTCATCTCGTATATCATATTCATCTTCATCGGTGAAGGATTCATCATTTCTTTCTATAATAATGATCTTGTTCCCTTACAGTGTTCTTTCGTTTCTTTTTTCCTGCCTACATATAGTGATTTGATTGTGTGTGTGTTTTTTGAATTGGAAACTAAGCTACATAGGATGCTTTGATGATTCCTGTGGGGCTGGTGGCGAAAGCGTTGGCTACATTACTATAGAAATTTTAGATTATATTGAATATCCTTGTGAATGGAGCTTGCACAATCACTTGCATTGACATCATCATTCTCATCTTTAAATTCTTTAACTGGATACGTGAATTATGAGGCCATGAAGAATATTATCATACAACCTATCTCTCTTTCCAAGAAGTGTCCAAGGTTTAATGCTTCCATGTTTGATAGCATTGTAGCAACATCGGCTGAAGGATTCATTGCCATGCCATAACTCTAGAGAATCTATACATTGATACACCAAGGATAAAACCACTCTTTCCTTTCTTCAATCTTTCGCATAGACTTGATATCCTCCCCAACAATCGAACTCTAGTTTTCCTTAGATCAAAATTAATCCTCAAAAATGTATGTCACACTTGGTTCTTTTAATGAGACTCCATATGTTACTTTGACACTAACACATGGACTATGTTTATAAATAAATAAACAATATTCATTTAGATTTTATTCTAACTTTTGAAGTAGTTTTGATTTTCAAATAAATAATTTTTCTTTTACTATATTCAATTAAATTGTTATCTTTTTAGTTGCATACTCCAATAGGGTGAACACTGAGTCTCATTTTTTATCTCCTTTCCATTGATGTGACATGGAAAACTATAAAAAATAAGAAATAATTCAAATATATGATACGTAATTGTTGTTCGACATCATCCAACACCATGATCCTATCACTCAAAACCTCTGTCACCATCGTCAGGAAGACTAGGTTTGGGATTTCATAATAGACTCATTTCTCGCTATGAGATTGTGTAGCACTCACAATATCATAAGGAACTTCTCTAGAAATCCATAGAATGACTTGGTGATGGGTGCATTATCCAAGCGAGACTAAAGGTACAGGGGTTTAAGTATGCTACTGTGGTTACTTCCGTAGACTTTACATTGATATGTTTTCAATCCATAAATCTAATTTAATGTTTCATTGCATACAACTTTACATTGACATGTTTTCAATCCATAAATCTAATTTATTTTTTTGTTGCATACAACTTTACATTCAACATTGAAAACAATGTATTAAACATGTAAGACAATGTGTACATAGTATCTAGTTATTCGGGGAATGATTGGAAAATACAGATCATGTTATCTTATCCCTTAAGTGGTCCAGAGGACATATGAGAACCCAAATATTTTATAATTGACAACCAATTGAGATTCAGTTTTATGTCCAAAATTGTCGAAAGTAGTGTACAATAATTATAAACTTTATAATATATTTTCAATCCATTTCTAACTTACATTCATTGCATAAAATTTTACATTCAACATTGAAAACAACATATTAGACATGTAAGACAATGTGTACAACCAATTGAGATCTAATTGTATGTGTAAAATTGACCAAAGTAGTATGAAAAAATTCATCAAATATCACTTTATTTGAATGGATTGCAAAAGTAAAGCAAACAAGTCAGATTCCTATATATGTGTGTGTGTGTGTGTGTATTTGATGCAAATTTCTTTGATCCTATAATGTTATTTAAAAACATCGTAATGGTATGCCATCTTCAATTATTCGTTCATGATCGTGTTTTTCCATTTTCCATTTTTAACTTTTGATTTTTTCTTTGATTGAATCTCTATTAATTTTATGCATGCTGCACATACCAAATGACTATATTGACAACTTATGACATCTGACTGATAGTCTTGAAAGTGAACATGGATTTCGGTTTGATGGGTTTCTTGAAAAAAATATCCTTTCAATACAATGGATTCTCTTTCATATATAAATATGTTATCATCATAATCCTCCAGTAATTTCATGTTTATTTCTATGCATCACATCAAATAATATTTAACATTATCATTGTTTTCTATAGAAGAAACCACAACAAATACATCTCCTGCAAATAAACACATGTCAACAAGAAAATCATTATATCAACATGCACAATTCTAAGCTATAATATATTTTATATAGTATATATATCATATTTTAAATAATATAAAAAATATTTATGAGTTCAATTACATAACATTTTACCTTCTCTAAAAAGATCGAAAACTCTATCACCATCAGTTGACAATGTAGTTTCATTTGATTCCATCTCGTCTAAGCTTGTAGGGATTTTTCCCTTCTTATTAATTTACGTATGTTTCCAAGCTTTAACATATCTGTTAGTTTCATTTTCACAAGGGTCATTGGATTGTGTGTCCTCTATGCAAATCGAACAAAAATAAGAGTTATTCCTTCTATCAAATTCAAAAACATCTTGGTATGTTTTTTTTTTTAATTGAATGGAATTTTTGAGACCCATGTATTGTATTGGCTTCATATCCAATCGATCTATCTACATCTTGGATTCCAATA
>ML784302.1:240994-257056 GCA_009831015.1 Picea engelmannii | reverse complement strand
ATATATGAACTTTAAAAATACAAAATTTTGATATTTTACTTGATTTCAAATCATATTTTCATGTGAATAAAACTAAATAAATCATGTGTACAACATATATACCCACACATGTGAACGTCCCTTTGATGGATTAACTTTGTGTCTTAGCATTGTGTGACACCATTCAACAACTTGATCAACAAATACAAATTGATTGGAAAAAGGGTTCATTTGATACCTTCGAAGTGCTCATTTTACACATGCCCCTGCACCATCATGCTCTCCTTTCCCATGACCAGTCTCAAAGAAATTCAAACAATGTTTAATGTTTGATTTCTTATGAAGAAGACACAACCAATAAAATGATCGTGAATATTTGAATTGACCTACACATCCATCTAATCATATCCAATGCTATTCATATTTGATCCCACGAGATTTCAAGGAATCATATTATTTATCAAAACATTTTTTTACAAAATAAGTATCGTGTGTACAATCATCACTTATATAAAAATGATACTCTTTAATGACATATCGATTGTCATTGGTGATTTTTATGATATCAATACTTTGTTGAGCATGTCTATATAGAACATGGACAAGTATCGAGACTTGGTTGGAATGATAATATTCAGTTTGTATTTATTTTTGTGCAGTGAATGTGTAACTCTATGCAAAATCAATGATTGAAAAAATCATCCCAGGACGAAAAAATTCACGGGATTGTTTGAATTCTAGAACTTTCCATTGAGCTCTATGTGAATGCTTGGTGTATTTATAATTTTTTTTTTCAAACTTATTCAAAAAATCTATCACACATATCTTATCCTCTTGAAAATCAATACTTTTGGAAATAACAATAGAATAATTTGTAGTAGTAACATTGATATATTCATATTTCATCCAATTAATTGTTATATTGGACAATGATTGATCATTCATATGAATAATATACTTGGAGTGAAATAAATATAGATTTCCATAGTGATCACATTTATTTCCACCAACACATTTTTTTTGGTAAAATAATTCATGAGCTTCTCTTTCACATAAAATTTGGGATATAAAGGCACGAATTGTGGAAGGAGGAGGTGAAATTTCTGAGACCATTTTACCTAAATAAATAAATTTTTTGTAATGAAAAAAACAACTGTCATGAACAATGATGGGTTTAATATACCATTGTTTTTGTTGCACAAATGTATTGATGGACATCTTAACCCCTGTATGCGATTCTTTAAACTTATTGAACAATTCTATTTCTGTCACTTCCAATATATGTTTTGCATGTTGTTCATATTGATTTTGTACTATTCTTCATCGCAAGACATCCCTTACATTTGATAAAACAAGAGAATTATCCACCCAATATTTACGAGACTTATATTTAACATTTTATGCAAGTCTGTCTTTGTAGGGCTGTCTACAGACAAACAACTTCATCATTAGCATCTATTTGCAATAGGATTTTTCTATGTTTGGACATTGTTTTTCTTGAGGTTCCATCATTTTTTCCATCTATTGTGTAAAACCATGGTCTTTCACATTGGTATATGAAACAAATATTGTTTGTATTACTCTATGTGCAATACTATCATCTTTTTTCTATATTTTCCAAAATATCTTATTGCACCTCTTATGTTCTCAATGACACTCTCTTTCACCTTTTTATCTTTTGTCGATTTTTTAATACCCAATAATGATGCAACAACTTTTAACTTTTTTGGCCTTATCAGACCTCTCAAAATTTGAGCTTGTGTTGCTACTGATTCATTTTGGAAAAATTTATCATAAATCATTTGAACACGATATCTTATAACATGGTCAGGTTTTTTGTCTCCAAATTTTTTAGTATCAACATTTTCTAACATTTCATCATCAATGTTGATATCACCTACATAAATTTCAATTTAATTTAAAAACATAAATTAAATCTATTAAATTTAAAAAACTTGAAATTAACACGGATTCAATTTTCCAAGTTGTAAACATAAAAATTTCAAATACAAGTCTTTTGTGTAAACAAAATATACAAATTTAAATTAGACATTAAGAACTAAATGAGCAATCACAAATTAATTAAAATCTACAAATATTCATCTGTGTATGTGTGTGTGTGTGTGTGTGTGTATAGCTCGTTATACTTTTGCTTCATTTTCAACTTCAATGACTTCATTACTGTTATGAGGCAAATTTAAGTCTGATTTTTGTAAAATATAAATTCCAAACTACAATCAATTATATTGGACAATATGTTTTTGAATTCTAAACATCATCTATAAAATGTATATGCTTGTACCTGGTTCCACTTCTTCTTGTTGATCATCAAGATGAAAATCTCTACTTACATTACCATCACTTCTACCTTCAATATTTGCAAATTATTGTCTCTTTCTTTGATGGTACTCTCTCGACTGCTCATTATAACGAACATAATCTCGAGTGTGGTCATATTTTCTCTTGCACTTTTTTTTGTTTCCCATGATTATTCAATCTATAAAGTTTTAAAAAAATTAGCATTTAATAACAAGAAATATAATTTTGAACATCGAAGATTATAGCACAAAAAATAAATTTTTAAAAGAAATAAAAAAAACATTTAAAATCGTATCTTAAAAAACATGGAAAAAATTGCACAATAAACCTTAGATAAAAAGTTGATTTTGAACACAAGTTAAAAAACATTTGCTTGAGAAAACCTTCTTTATGAAAAAAATTATTGAAAAAAAAAATTGAAACTTTGTTTGAGAAAACCTTTCTTATGACAAACATTATTCAAAAACAAAATTGAAACTTTACTTCAAAAAACCTTCCTTATGACAAAAATTATTCAAAAAAAAAAATTGAAACTTTGTTTGAGAAAAACTTTCTCATGACAAATTATTCAAACTAAAAATTGACTTTGAAATAATTTGTTTAAGAAAACTTACCTTGAAAAAAATTGTTGCTTCAATTCTAAAAAATAGTGAAAATATTGCCTCAATAAGTGAAAAATAGTGAAAATAGTGAAATTGTTGCTTCAAAAAGCAGAAAATAGAGAAATTATTGCCCCAAAAAAGAGAAAATAGTGAAATTGTAGAGTGAGACGAGCCCACAAATGTGTGAAAGTATTTTTGGTAGAAAGCCTTTATAAATCTTTACGTGAAATTGTTTTGAATCGTTGCATCGCTCTATTTATTTCCGGTTGACGAAATTTTGGACTCTTAAACTTTTGGTCGAATTTTTTTTTTGGCCTAAAGTTGGTTTTCCCATCAAAACTAACATTCGACCGAAATAATTTAACTTTTTTGCAAACTAATAGTTCGGCCGAAAACCTGCAACTACTGTACTTTGCACAAAATTATCAGTTCTCTACATGCTAGGTCAACTTTGGAGGGGGTGAAGTACTTCAAATATTGTGACTCTGATTTTTGAATTAATAACATCTTTTTTAGAATTGAGTGGAATTTCATTTTGTACAATTTGTATTATTTTTAATGGATTTTTAGTAATTTTAATTAATTTTATAAAAAATGATTGCATATTATTTTGAGATGACGTAATGATTCAGTAAAATGAAAAATCAATATATGAAATAATACACAGTAAACAATTATGAACAATTTACATTACGAAACCTTTCAGTGTCCTCTTCAAAAGGGTATTTTTTATATTTTATTTTAAATAAAATGTAAGGTAAATACATGTTGTGGACCTAAAGATGTTTAAAATCTATAATTTTTTTAGATTGGTCAAATTCAAAAATTTGTACTAATTATAATATTCATCCATTGTATTCAAAACTATTGACGTAGGTTAGTGGAGTCTGTTTAGATTGCTGCAACATATTTTATTTTTCATAAAAAAAAAGTTTAATAATGAGTAAATTCACGACAACGAACATAACTCATTAACAGTCCCTTCATTTTTAAGGGACATACTATCAAACAATCATTAAATTGACATAACAAATGTCAATAAAACAAATTAAAAAAATAATCGATAGAAAGGTAACAAAATTCATGACAAGTTTTGGTTTTATTGTAAAGTGAAATTCTAAATAAAAAAATTACTTTTTTTTTCGGAAGTTGAGAAACTTATGAAAACATTTCTTATTTTCTCAAAAAAACAAGGAAAATAGACACCTAGATTCATGATTTTATCGAGACCCTTTGTAAAATTAAAGAGGCATCTCTCAAGATGAATAAAGTTAGTGTGATATTGTAGTGGTGCCCTTTGGTATAACAAATGCACCTGTGACATTTATGTGTCTAATGAACAATGTGTTGAGGAAATATTTGGATAAGTTTGTGATTGTGTTCATAGATGACATCTTGATTTATTCAAAGACCATAGAGGGAATGAAGAGAGATTAAGAATGGTTTTAAAAGCACTAAGAGAACATAAAATACACACAAAATTTAATAAATGTCAATTCTATTGTGATAATGTGCAATATTTAGGACATGTGATTTCAGGATAAGGGATTTCAGTTGACCCTAAAAAGGTCAAAGCCATTGTAGATTGGTCGGTTCCAAATGATGTCTACGATGTGTGATCCTTTATGGATATTAAAGGATATTATCATAGGTTTATTGAGGGGTTTTCAAAGTTATCTTTTCCAATAATACCTTTATAGAAAAAGGGAATCAGATTTAAATGGACTGAGAAGTGTCAGGAAAGCTTCAAAAAACTAAAACAATTATTAACCACTACACCTATTTTAAGGGTAGCAGATCCACATAAAGACTTTTTTGTGTGTACATATGCTTCAAAGGAAGGATTAGGGGGATTATTAATGTAGGATGGGTATGTAAATGCATATGAATCATAGAAACTAAAGTCTCATGAATAAAAGTATGCACCTCATGATTCAGAATTTAGTGTTATTATGCATGCTCTAGAAATGTGGCGACATTACCTGTTAGGAAATAAGTTTTTTTTGAAAACAAAGTATGTTATTATTAAACACTTTTTCAACCTGTAACATATCCCCTTCATACACAGACATAAGTGGGTAATTACAATGAAAAAAAAATATTTGTTTTGTGTGTTTATGAAAATTCCAATACAACAACTCCATAAATAATGCAATCCAATATATGCACATTTAGTAACATATAAGTTCTCTAATTGAATTTAAATCATCATGATAGTTTAAAAAAAGTTTAATATAACGCTTCAACATTTCAATAATCCTAACATGTTACATTACAACATCACTTCATTTCAAGATTCATTTGATTGATTTTGACCATTTAAGGTCTCAGGACTGACGACTGTTCTGAGATACAAGAAGGTATCTATTCCCAAAAAAATCCTAGTTTAATTTCAATTCCACAAGTAAGGATATTAATCAAGGTTAAATATCACAAAAAAAATGCATCATTTATGTAACAATCACTTTGTATCAGTATAATGTAAGAGACTACCACAACCAGATTGTATATAAAGAGGGAATCCATTAAGATGACTAATTTACATGGTACGATGATTGCATAAGTAAAACAATAAATATAGGTGGTAAGTGTAGTAATAACTCTATTAAATCAACATCTCGTTATTCTTAATTTAAAATGCAACAATGTATTGTTACTCATACTATTAAAAGAATATACCCAAAACAATCCTCTTAAAATAGCAAGTCTTCTTTTTAATAGTTTCAGGATCTACTTAAATTGAAATTTGACCACTAAAAATAATTATTTACGCATCATCTAGACAATTTCCTTCTCTTAAAAGAATACAAGAATATATATATATATATATATATATATATATATATATATATATATATATATATATATATATTATTCCTCGTCTAGTCAACATACCACAATAATTACATAGATTTCCTTTAATAATAACTAAGAATAAACGTTTACACAAAAACTTTAGTACTAGTGCAATTTATTACTCACAAACATTCCATTCCAAACATTCTTTGAAATAAGTAAGGGAGTCTTCCTTCTACATTTATAACATTTAAATGTCATTAGGACCAAGTTCTATTAGGTCTTCGTTACAGAGTTATATGTGTATCATTATAAGTCTAGCAATATTTAACTAGTATGCAAGGTGTGATATTCTTAAGATGTCGATTATCATCATTAAAAAGGTTGTCAATTTAAAGGTTTACTAAATTCTAGTTAAATTTTAGTCTTAAGGTTTATGTTGTTGTTTAGGCAACTTCTTTTCCACTTACTAATAACTACAACTCCTTGGAAGGTTTGAAGGATATTTAGAAAGACTCGATTAAGAACTATTAAAACTTCAAAGTTTTCCATTAAATTAAGTCGATCATCCTTCTTATCAAGGCTTAGATGTAAATAAGGTGATACCTTGTCGAGCGGAATTTTTGAGACTATCACTAAATTCACATATGCTCTGAGGAACATATTCAAAATCTGGGTAAAGGAACAACTGTAGCTCCTGGAAGATCTAAAACAATAGAGAAGAAACATTACCTAAGGGATTTCCTAATAGAGAAATCAAGCTAAAATACAAAGCGATAAGAATTGCATTATCATCATTTACAATAAGGGGTTGGGTTCACTAAGGTGACAAATCGAACGGTCGAACTGAAATAGATTTTTTTTTTAAATAGACTTGGGATAGTTAGTTATGTGGTGCAAAAAAAGTTTTGATCTTACAACCAATTCATACTATTATCTCTACTACTCCAGGGCATTATTAGAGTTTCAAAAATCTAACTACCGAGTAAAGAGTCACTGTAAAGACCTTAAAATTAAACACATCGCTTTTGAGAAAAATTGAATTCCCAACGAATGGATCACAGAGATAGAATCGATAGGAGTGGTTTCAAAACTAGATAGCCACCAAGAAAAGTATGAAATGATAATGAAATCTCCCATGAATAATTGTATTAATTTATCGTGCGATGTTACATGTAACAATCATTGACTTCATGAGACTAGAGCTTGCTAGCTCTAAATTATTTCTATTTCCCTCCAAGAAAAGAGAAGGAAGGAACCCTCACCTTCCATCTTTCCACCAAAGAATTACCAGGTGGAAGAACATCTATACAGACGTCAACCAGTCGTGAATAGGAAAAAAATTCCGATATCAGTTGAATTTGACTCTTAATAAAAGTTTTAACAACAATTTAACAAGCTAATACTTTGAAAATCCGAAGTGCAATCAAATTAACTCTCGATGAAATTAGAGGATTATTCACCCACTACATGTTTCAATTTCTCTTTTATTTTATTTTAAAAGCCATTTTTCCTCACATTCCCCAATGCATTTCTATTTTTTATCTTAGTTGTTCCTTAGTTCCCCAATCCCTCATTTAATTTGTGCCCTCTAACTTGATTTTAGTTTGAGTTGGATTAGGAGTCTTCTTTTAGTTAGGATTAGTGTTAGATTGACTCAAGATTCTCCTCTATGTGGACAACCTATTCTCTCATGTTTTATTTTCTTTTTATTTATAAATACCTTTTATTATTTTCATGCACACATGTGCATCTACCTAAATTTTAATTATTATTCCTTATTTGCTTAGAGTTTGATTATATCTCAACTCCCTTAATTTGTTTAGCATTTTATTTGGTCCCTTATTTAGACTTAGACTTAGGATTATACTCTTGTTTAGATTTCTTATCTTATAGTTTAATGATTAATTAACCATTATGTTCTACAAGGTCTCAACATTTTTATTATGTTTTCTAGGCCATCTAGAGTATTATTGACTCACAAATTAATTACGCGACGTGCCCTTCAAGATGCACCTCTGTGCTTGAAGGGTGCCACTCGCCTTTGACTAGTTTTTGAAGTTTGTATGACACTTGGAGTCGACACTCCACTGAGTCAACCTTGTGAGAGACTAAGGGATTATAAAGAATAAGGATTCCTCCTTATTGTTCACCCCTTAAATTTATTCATGAGCGATTGTCTTAGTTTTACCTCACAACATTTTGGACCTCTTGAATTAGGTAATCGTTAAACTACATTTCAGGTCATGGTGGGAGTGTTAGTAGGATGTGACAGGGACATTGCCACACATCTCCCTCAAATGTATGGTTTCTATACATGACCCCTTTACTCCTTATGTGAGTCAGATTAGAAAGCGTCACCAAGCCTGCATCCACTGACAATAACACTTGCCAATAATCCATATACATAAAATCCATACTAAATCATCATATAAATCACATGCATATAAATAAAATACATAAATCATTACAATTCTATGCCCTAACTCAATCCAGAGTCCAAGGAAGTTCATGGATTCCATCAGCATCATCAACTTGTAATATATCCTACACACTCAGGCGAAACTCATCAATAATACCTGTCAATATATCTAGAATTTAACATATAATCAATGACATCAACATATATCTCATAATCAAAGCACAATCATAATGTATTATAACCATATCACTTTCTCGCAAGTGTCCTCAAAGAATAAGTTAATACAACGTGCCCAATGAAACTAGATGTTACACAACTAGAAAAATTTGAATGAAAGACAAGATAGATGCTTATATTTTCTAAGTGAGTATGATTTTGAAATATAATGCATCAAAGAAAAATAAAATAATGTAGTAGATGCACTTAGTAGGAAGGTAAATACAATTTTCAGCAGTAATGTATAATCTGATTTAAAACGGAAAATTATAACAACAACTGAAAGAGATATGAGAATTATAGAAAAATTCAAGAATATTGTCAAAACAGTAAGACAAATGGGGAAGAAACAAAGTTCATTTCTAATCTGGAAGATTTGGTTATGTACAAAAAAAAAAATTATGTTCCAAACAACACAAAACTGAAGAATTAAATATTAATGGAAATACATAAGAATCCTTATTATGGACACTCGGGTTATCAAACGACCATCATAGCCCTAAAGAAAGAACATTTTTTGTTAGGAATGAAATCATAAGTGGCATAATATTGTTATGAGGAAAATCTCTCTATGGATAGGGGTAAACCACAACAGACAGAAATGACTGCAGAAATCAACTATATTCTCAAGTATGTTATATAAACAAATATGCTAGTAAGACAACATAAAAGGCCTACCTTGTCCAGATGTTCGATGAAGTCCACTATTGAGCACTTGATCCAAAGAAATATACCTGCAACTAGTCCTCAACAACCAAGCAAAACAAGCATATGGTGATAATATACAATGTTATCATATTTAATAGCATAATCCATTAATATACATAACAAATATGCCCATGGAATAATAATTCAAATATTTGCAATATATCAATTAGACGAGAAAAGAGTATTTCTATTAATATATGATCATCAAACGCAAGCTCATAGAAGAGAGACAATGGAGTTTTCAGTCAATAAGAAAAAATCTTGGGGGATGAACACCGTGTACAGACTTAAAGGACAAAGGGATGCAAACTCAATATGAAATGAATAATTTCTCCAAAGTAACTTTTCTCTCAAAGTTGAATTCTTTCTCATCCTTTACATCGCTTGGAATTGGCCCATTTTTATCCTTCAAATGGAATTGAAGGGCCAATTCAGAACATTTCAAGTATATGGAAGGCCAAGGATCATAGATCTCCTATCGTGACATGGAAACTTGACACCATTTTTCACTTTTGGGCATAAATCTTGATGTGCGTGGGTCGTAGTGGTGCAACCTGCATATACACATGTTGTATAGTAGGTAAGACCCGTACATGTGGAAAAATTGTATTTTTTAGCTCTAGAATTTGCAAAAAGGGATGAAAAGTCTGCATAGGGAAATGAAAAAAGGACTTATGTGAAAGATTGCATAGGGTGAGGTAAATATTGTTATAATAGATGCCCCCTAATGTGTGAGGTCAGAGGAGTATCTATGATGGTCGAAATACATTATAAAAACCCAGAAGTGGAGTGATGGGGAACCAACTAGAAGAACTAGTTTCTCATTACATTCTACACTGACTTTGCATACATGGCTGCCAATTTGAACTACAATTCAAATCCATGTGAAAATATACCAAACAACTGTCTGTGGCCATGAATAGGTAAATACAAATGCGGTTTCATCCCAAAGGATGTCATAGTCACAAACAAGGCCCAGTAGAACTAGTCTCAAAATCAATCTAAAGATATCTGTATACAATGGAGTACAATCTGATCTCCCATGATCAATGAAGTCATATAGGTACTGATCCAATGAAAAAGAAGCAACAACTCAGGAATGTTGCGGCCACATACTGATGTATTCAAGTCTTCTACACAATCCTCCAAAGGTGCAAGTATACATTATGTGAATAAAGGATTTGAGTTCAAACACAATGAGACATCGTTTGATTACTGATCATTGAGGTATACCATTAACAAACATGAGATAGACTACCAATAATGAAAGTAGGTATCAAGGCACCAAGTACATTCTTACAAGTGTGAGTAAAGGAGTCGGGGTCAAACACTTGAAGAATCCATTGATCATGAGACATTGATGTATTCCCAACTGTCTATGGCGAGAGAACCTTCCACTAATAACTGCAAGCCTCAAGGTACTCATAAGACTCTAGGTCTCGTTTCTAGAATAGATGAGCTGAATTTGATGGAAGGAGACCCACTCAAAGGAGAGCATTAAGGCATCTCTCATCATTCAACACAAGGAACAAAGTAGTAGCTTCATGATTTGGAGGAAATTGGACAAAGAACATGTTCACAAACCAACGATCTTGTGCATCTTTCGCGTGTCCCAAGTGAAAGTGAGACATGAAAAATACCCTCTGAATAGTATCCAATGAGGAAAACTGTCGAGAAATGCGAGGAAACCACCAATAAGGCTAATGGCATCCAAGACACTACATGAATCCCAATGTGTGAATAGATGTAATGTCGTCGAACACAAGGGAAACCACCCAGACAACGACCAATGATGAAATGTCGATTGTTGGGTTCAAGGTTACCTAACAATGATGAAAGTAGGACCAGGGTGCATGATAGGACTACAATATCATGTGATTCTGAGACATGCAAAGTCAAGAGTTCTAAGGAATGGCTGACACAGGTCAATAGACTTCCTTTGAACATGAGCATGAGACATATGGAGCACTCCGGTAGCATAGACTCAATGATGAAAGCATTATATGCAAGAGGCATCAATGAAATTCTCCATAGGGACTGGAAGAGTAACCAATCAGTAGATAAAATCTCTGTAATGAGCTCAACTTCTTAAGGCCATGATAAACCCAAAATTATGATGACAAATGGACTCAATAACTTTGTGCTCTATTCAAATGTGACACGACTACTGCTAATATAAGATAATATTCCCTTCTCGCCCATATTTTTTTGTTTTTTCATAGACAAATGAATGTTACGATACAGAGGGGGAAACGAGTGTCTCAAGTAAGTAAAACTAGTTCCATCAGTAGAACGTACCTATTTTAAATGCAAGGACATGCATGCGGGAGATGGACACTCGGGGGAATGTTCCCTCCTTGGTATAGGGTGTCAAATTGCGATGGATATAAATGAGCCTCTTCTTGGTTGAGAATGAAAAAATGTTGAGGCAAATGGTTTATAACGCAAAGAGAGAACCGACTATAGGCTCAATACTGCAAGAAAGGGCATGAGATGAAATCACAACTTAACACCAAAAAATGTCCTTTTTCATGATCTTTAGTCTACTTGGTGTGAAAAAGGGATAAACTTGTACCAAAATAGATGTCCTTTCAAATCCAATTTACAAGTGTGAAAGAGACAAGCTTACTCGAAAATATTTCCGCATTTTGAAAATGAGTTGGAAAAGAGCTTAACCAAGACTCGACCTTTCAAGTCCAATTAACGAGTGTGAAAGGGACTACCACAACCAGATTTTATAACAACAACTAAAAGAGATGAGAATTATTCAAAAATTCAAGAATATTGTCAAAATAGTAAGTCAAATGGGGAAGAAACAAAGTTCATTTCTAATCAGGAAGATTTGGTTATGTACAAAAACAAAATTTATGTTCCAAACAACCAAAAACTCAAGAATTAAATATTAATGGAAATACACAAGAAGCCTTATTATGGACACTCGGGTTATCAAACGACCATCATAGCCCTAAAGAAAGAACATTTTTTGTCAGTAATGAAATCATAAATGGCATAATATTGTTACAAGGAAAATCTCTCTATGGATAGGGGTAAACCACAACAGACGGAAATGACTGCATAAATCAACTATATTCTCAAGTATGCTATATAAACAAATATGCTAGTAAGACAACATAAAAGACCTACCTTGTCCAGATGTTCGATGAAGTCCACCGTTGAGCACTTGATCCAAAGAAATATACCTGCAACTAGTCCTCAACAACCAAGCAACTCAAACATATGGTGATAATATACAATGTTATCATATTTAATAGCATAATCCATTAATATACATAAAAAATATGCCGATGGAATAATAATTCAAATATTTGTAATCTATCAATTATATAAGAAAAGAGTATTTCTATTAATATATGATCAACAAAGGCAAGCTCATAGAAGAGAGACAATGGAGTTTTCAATCAATAAGGAAAGAGCTTGGGGGATGAACACTGTGTACAGACTTAAAGGACAAAGGGATGCAGACTCAATATGAAATGAATAATTTCCCCAGAGTAACTTTTCTCTCAAAGTTGAATTCTTTCTCCTCCTTTACATAGCTTAGAATTGACCCATTTTTATCCTTCAAATGGAACTGAAGGGCCGATTCAGAACGTTTCAAGGATATGGAAGGCCAAGAATCATAGATCTCATGTCGTGACATGGAAACCTGACACCATTTTTCACTTTTGGGCACAAATACCAATGTATGTGGGTTGTAGTGGTGCAGCCTGCATATACGCATGATGTATAGTAGGCAAGGCACGTACATGTGGAAAAAATGTATTTTTTATCTCTGGAATTTGCAAAAAGGGATGAAAAGTCTGTATAGGGAAATGGAAAAAGGAATTATGTGCAAGATTTCATAGGGTGAGGAAAATATTGCTATAATAGATGCCCCCTAATGTGTGAGGTCAGAGGAGTATCTATGATGGCCAAAATACATTATAAAAACCTAGAAGTGGAGTGATGTGGAATCAACTGGAAGAACTAGTTTCTCATTACATTATGCACTGACTTTGCATACATGGTTTCCAATTTGAATTACAATTCAAATGCATGTGAAAATATACCAAACAACTTTTTGTGGCCATGAATAGGTAAATACAAATGCGATTACATGCCAAAGGCTGTCATAGTCACAAACAAGGCCCAATAGAACCAGTCTCAAAATCAATCTAAAGATATTTGTATACAATGGAGTACAATCTGATCTCCCATGATCACTGAAGTCATATAGGTACTGATCCAATGAAAAGGAAGCAAAAACTCAGGAATGTTGCAGCCACATACTGATGTATTCAAGTCTTCTACACAATCCTCCAAAGGTGCAAGTCTACATTATGTTGATAAAGGATTTGATTTCGAACACAATGAGACATCGTTTGATTACCGATCATTGAGGTACACCGTTAACAAACACGATATAGACTACCAATAATGAAAGTAGGTATCAAGGCACCAAGTACATTCTTACAAGTGTGAATAAAGGAGTCAGGGTGAAACACTTGAAGAATCCGTTGATCAAGAGACATTGATGTATTCCCAACTGTCTATGGTGAGAGAACCTTCCACTAATGACTGCAAGCCTCAAGGTACTCATAAGACTCTAGGTCTCATTTCCAGAATAGATGAGCTGAATTTGATGGAAGGAGACCCACTGAAAAGAGAGCATTAAGGCATCTCTCATCATTCAACACAAGGAACAAAGAAATAGCTTCATTATTTGGAGGAAATCGGACAAAGAACATGCTCACGAACCAACGATCCTGTGTGTCTTTCATGTGTGCCAAGTGCAAGCGATACACGAAAAAGACCCTTTGAATAGCATCCAATGAGGAAAATTGTCGACAAAGGTGAGGAAACCACCAATAAGGCTAATGGAATCCAAGACACTACATGAATCCCAATGTGTGAATAGATATATTACCATCGAACATAAGGGAAACAACCCAGTCAACGACCAATGATGAAATGTTGACTATTGGGTTAAAGGTTACCTACCAATGATGAAAGTAGGACTAGGGTGCATGATAGGACTACAATATCATGTGAGTCTGAGACAAACTGAGGGTATGGCTTACATGAAAAGTCAAGAGTTCTGAGGAATGGATAACACAGGTCAAAAGACTCCCTTTGAACATGAGCATGAGACATATGGAGAACTCTGGTAGCATAGACTCAATGATGAAACCATTATATGCAAAAGGCATCAATGAAATTCTCCATAGGGACTGGAAGAGTAACCAGTTGATAGATAAACTCTCTGTAATGACCTCATCTTCTTAAGGCCATGATAAACCCAAAATTATGATGACAAATGGACTCAATAACTTTGTGTTATGTTCAAAGGTGAAACGACTGCTGCCAATATAAGATAATATTCCCTTCCCACCCATATTTTTTTGTTTTTTCATAGACAAATGAATGATATGATACAGAGGAGGAAACGAGTGTCACAAGTAAGTAAAACTAGTTCCATCAATTGAACGCACCTATTTTCAATGCAAGTGTTATCACTGAAATTTCATCCGCACAGGGCGACAAGAACTCCGCATCGTCAACACAGGACTGGAGTCATTCATGGCACAGGATTAATTCCTCAGCATTGCAAAAGGGTCAAAAAACTATAAAAATGATCAAAAATTCAAAGGCGCTTTACAAAACATGGGTGTGCGCGTGTAACAACATCGTACAAGGCGCGCCTGCGCGCACGAGGTGCGGTTGTTGGGCAAAAAACCCGTGCGCCTACTAAACGATGCATTTATTGAAATTGGTCGGCCTCCCAACCACTAATGGATCAGCTCCCAAGTCGATTTGACACCAAATCCGAGATCAATCCTTATGGTGGGCTGGTCAAAGACCTAATTGTGCCCTAAAGAGCCCCTTTTCACATTCAAAAGAGGCCACATAATAACCCAATGCTTGGCTATAAAAAGCCATGAATGACCACCATTTTCTCAAGGAATTGTTCATACTGTTATGTTGCTGAGATTGCTAGAGACTCCTTCTTTGGCAACACACATTGTAGGCTGCATTTCATAAGCTATTCACCCCTCACTTGAGTGAATAATCTTGGAGTTCTTTCACCCACATTTCCATCTTTTCTTTGTAAGGAGAGAAATCAGTTGAGGGCCTCAAGAGCCTTCCATTGGAGAGGGAAGGGACCCAAGTCCTCTTTCTCCATTGTGTATCTTTGGATTTCATCAATCAGATCAGCTAATACATTGGTGATATTGGTCCATTTACATTTGTTTTTCATTTTCTCACATGCTCATAGTTTTAATTAGTTTTAGTTTAAGTTTTGTTTATTGTTTTGTAGTTTCTCTTTCTAACCTTTTACCTCACAGCTGTCATGCCTAGCAGAGCCCAACTAGGCATGTAAGCACTCATAATTTGCTCACACAGTGACAAATTGGGTGCAAACAGATTGGCGACCATACTGGGGAGAAGGTATCAATTCCTCCCTCATTTGGGATTTATTTGCTTTCCTTTTGATTTAGTTAACTTGCAGGTTCACAAACCGGCCTCAACCGACCTACTTACCAGTCAATTCACCAGAAATTGGAGAGAAATCCATCCGGATTTTTCTTCTCGGACTTTTGACACAGGTGCACGGGTTTTCCTGCCCACAGGCACGCATCGGGCGCACATGCTCTTTGACCTTCAATTTTGTCCACGCACAGGCGCCACATGCGCTTCTGTCCACACAGAAGGCCGCGCATTTGAACCAAAATTTGCATTGTAAGACCTTGGATGTGGGGAAAATCACTTTTTTCCTTCTTAAGATGATAATGTGTATCCTCTGAATACTGCACCACTTAGACCCCTCAACTTATAAAGGGGATAATCTAGCAAACATAGGCACTTAGGTGGATACAATTCATTTGTCCCTTATTTTGCTTTTTGCCACATGGATGGCTTTCTTTGGTTTATAAATCTAAGTTGAAACATCAATCTTAAATCACATCTAAGCTCACATTTCGGGACTAGAAGTCGAAAGTAACAATCTTGAGTATGCTC
>ML784302.1:220247-238270 GCA_009831015.1 Picea engelmannii | reverse complement strand
CCTCCACAACCCATGGCTCCCCCACATCCTCATGCGGGGGTAAACTTTGTTCAACCCTCTGCTGCTCAACAGTATCAAAATTTTGAACAGTTGAACACAGCCAACCCAACTAACCCTTCGAACAACAACAGGAGGAAAGGAAGAAACAGGAATAACAACATAAATCCTGGTCAAGGCGGGAATCAACCCCCACAACACCCACCCACTGGGGGCAACCCGAACCAAGGGAACCAAAACCCCCAGGGAGGCAATAACAAAAAACGCCAAGGATGGAAAACTGTTAAAACCATCCACCCTTGTGCCCTTTGTGGTGTCTATGGTCATTACACTCACCATTGCCCATAGATCGTAGATTTAAAAAGGTTGAAAGACTCCGGGAGTATTCCCCCTTCTCCTGCGCAACCTGCACCACAACAGGCACAACAACAATATGCGCAACAACCCCCTCCCGCCGTGCTGCAAAATCCTATTCCACATCAAGGTGTCATCAACACCCAGCAGGATGTGCAACATCCCCCACCGCAGGTGGGCCAATACCATAATCCCAACAATCCAGTGGAACGAACAATTCTTCTCACCAGTGAGGAAGAAATTCTTTTGCAAACATGCAATCGTCAGTATCCCCCAACAGCTGAGTCTACTCCCACATCTTCAGAAACAAACCCTACACCAACAGGACCCCCGTTGGTGATCCCTCTCCCTTCTGCTGAACCACCATTGCGCATCCCTCGCATCCCATTGCGCAGGAATGTCCACAACCCACAGGCTAGGGCCGCTCACAACTACAGCTTGGTAGATGACTTAGCACAATCCCCGGCTGCCATGTCAGTTTTGGAAGTCCTCCAAACTTGTCCTACTCAGCGGAAATCACTACTTTCCGCCATGGGCACCGTCGACCCTACCGATACTCGACTCATCACATTTGACCTTGATAGCTGTGAACCGCACCTTCCCGCCACAATGGCTATTCAAATACCAGTCAAGATACGGAACATCACCGTCCATCGGTGTATCATCGACGAAGGGGCATCCACATGCATCATGCCCAAAATAGTATGGCAGAAGCTTGGTTCCTCAGAACTCTTACCCTCCGCCATCACATTGCGAGCCTATGACGGATGACCATCATCTCCTGAAGGGCTTTTCCAAAATGTCCCCGTAGAACTCGGGGGCAAAACCATTCTGATTGACATTGAAGTTATCGACGCTCCACTTGATTACAATATCTTGTTTGGCCGTACCTACATGTATGCTATGAAAGCAGTAGCATCATCCGTCTTTCGAACAATTATGTTCCCCCACAACGGGAAGATAGTGACCATCGACCAAGTCACACATTACGAACCTAACCCATCGACCAATCTCGATAACATCCTTCCTCTCATCCATTCAAACAAAGACGTATATCCACTCGTTGAGATGGGTCCTGGTATTTTGAAAGATCCATCCTTGTTAGGGACGTACCATGGAGCACCACCACTCCTTCCCCCTAGCCAAGTATGCGTTGTTTCCTCTAAAGAAACTATCCAGGAGGATGTTAGTCCTCCTCAGGAGGCTTCAGTCATTCCTGACGTCTCACCAGTCGCAACACCACTCCCACAAGAGCCTCCTGTACATTCGTCGACACCAACAGTCCACGAATCCACATCCCCTCAAGGGCCTAGTCCTATTTGGGAAACAGTTCCCCACCCCCTCACTCAAATTCCCTTCTTTTTCCCTCCACCCGGTATCGAAGCTTTCCAGGTAGCCACAACGCTCACACTACCCAATATGGTGTTAGCAATCCCAGTGTGGTACTTACATCCACCTGAGATGGTCCCTCGCCCACAGGATGGACTCCCCATGATGATTCCTGTTCTTACTCCCAATGCCCCCACTACTCCCATACTCCCTACTCCCCCTGCTACAGCCGGGGGCAGGAAAGCGAAGAAGGAGCCCACAGCCCCACTTCCTCCGCGCATCCCACCACCTTGTGCATTGTGTGACAAAGAGGGTCACCAAACCAACAACTGCCCATCACTACGGGAGTTACGGAATTTGATTCCCCCCAATCCAACCCCCACACCACTCACTACTACTGCTACCACTCAACCTTCCAGTAGTAAAGGGTTGAAGACCAAATTTGCATGTGTCATATGTTCTGAGTATGGTCATTACACTCATCATTGTCCAGGACTGCCTCGTTTCCAGCAGGCGTTAGCTATCGTAAGCCGAGACTTTCAGAACAACCCACACCCGGCGACGTCATCCACAACACCTATCACCGATATCTGCTATGTCACTACTTCAGTCAATGAACGCATGAGATGCCCTTGCTCTCTTTGCGATTCATTGGCTCATTTTACATACCAATGTCCGATGATCATCGAATATCGACGACGCCAGTTAGCCCTTCTTCACCAACCCGCAGAGGCAATCATTGACATATCTTCACCATTTGAAGAGCTCCGTATCATCTCTCCCGAGCCCGAGGCACTCCCTACGCCTCCATGGTTCTTAGATAACATATCTGAGGATTTACCCCGTAACCCACCCAACTCTCCCACCCATCCCCCTGCGGAGACTCTCCATCCCACCACCACGGGTACCCCTCAGTACCTCAATATATGGTTTATGTCGAGTGAACCCTCACCCTCTCCTAGCATTTCATCCTTCGTTTCTACAGCAGGGGGAAACCACACTGTCACTGAGATCACTCCTCATGATCCGTTATATTCCCGTCGTTTCCAATGCGACGAAGAAATACTGGAAGAGCTACAACGCCCAGACTCTCCCTAGGACGCACTACATCATCGTGCACTCTTCCTTCCATAGGAATCCCTCATGCCTCCTAGTCACAATCCCATTTACGCAGTCGAAACCAAAGACTTTATCCCATCAGGAACTGTCGATTGGTTCAACAATCCTATTCCTGCACTTGATGCGTTTGAAGAAGGGAATTTGGCCAACATTTCCCCCACAATCAAAATCAACATTTCCGTCAAACTGGGCATAGTCGAAGAAATCATCATTGGAGCTGCTTGCACTCCTCAGGAAATCACTGCCTACACAGCCCTCTTCCAGGAATTTAGGGATATCTTTGCTTGGTCATACACGGAGATGCCTGGCCTCGACCCCTCTATTGTCGAGCATCGCATCAACACCTGGCTCAACATCACACCGGTTCGCCAGAAACAACATCCACTCCACCCATCCAAGGCCGTGGCTATCAAAGCCGAAATTGACAAATTGCGTACAGTCGGATTCATTTACCCCATCGCTTATACGTCATGGGTTTACAACCCTGTACCCATCGACAAAAAATAGGGATCTATCCGCGTTTGCACCGACTTTCGCGATCTCAACAATGCATGTCCCAAAGAAAACTTCCCAATGCCTTTCATCGATCAGATTATCGACGATTGCGCCGGCCATGAGGCTCTCTCCTTCATGGACGGATTCTCTGGCTATAACCAAATTCAAATTCACCCAGCCGATCAGTACAAAACTGCATTCATTACCCCTTAGGGTACGTTCGCATATCGTGTCATGACCTTCGGCCTCAAAAATGCCGGCGCAACTTTCCAATGGGCCATGACATACATCTTTCATGATCTGGCTGCAATCATCCTCGCCTACTTGGACGACCTCACTGCTCGATATAAGAAGCACACCCAACATATTGATGATTTACGAATCATCTTTCAACGGTGTCGTCAATACAACATCCGCTTGAACCCTCTCAAGTGTTTGTTTTGCGTCACCATAGGGCGCCTCCTCGGTTTTATCGTTTCACAAAGTGGTATCACCGTGGACCCCCTCAAAGTCTAAGCCATCACAGAAATTCCCCCTCCTCGGAACTTGCAACAGCTACAGAGTCTCCAGGGCAAAGCCAACTTTCTGAGACGCTTTGTTCCTGATTACGCTATATGCGCACATGGTTTCCTTCGCTTACTACGTCACGACATCCCTTTTTAGTGGGACGATTATGCCCAATAGTCATTTGATGATCGGAAGGCAGCACTTTCAAATGCACCTTTGATTAGTGGACCTGACTACAATCGTGACTACATTCTCTACGTATCAGCATCAACTGTATTAGTAGCCGGCGTCCTTGTCCAGCTCGGAGATGAAAATCATGAACACGTCATTTACTACGTCAGTAAGAACCTCTCAGGACCACCTCTGAAGTACAAACATGAAGAGAAACTGGCTCTGGCAGTTTTCCTCGCAGTCCAGAAACTGCGTCATTACATTCTGCTTCGCACCACCAAGGTCGTCGCAGATTCCAACCCTATGGAATATTTGCTCAGCCGTCGACAAATCAATGACAAGTTCTCTCGATGGATCGTTATCCTTCAGGAGTACGACCTCGAGTTCTCAACACCAAAGAGTAAGAAGGCCCTGGTTCTTGCCGAACTTTTCATGGCTCTCCCCTCTGACACACCCAGTGCCCCCATCAATACAGACTTTCCTGACGAACATCTCTTCTACATCGCTTCTGATGATCCTTGGTATGGCGACCTCCTTGTCTACCTCCGAACTCAAAAGTTCGGAAACCACCTATCCATAGATGATCATCGGCATATTCACCATCAAGCCCCCCGCTATATCCTCATCAGAGACATCCTCTACTGGCGAGGTGTCGACACCATCCTTCGTCGTTGCCTGACTATTGACGAGGCCGACAGAGTCTTAAATGACTGCCACAGCGGTGCCTGTGGGGGCCATCTTTCAGGCATTTCTACGGCTCAAAAGATTATACGGGCCGATTACTTTTGGCCTACCCTGTTTCATGATTGCATTCATGCCGTGAAACGTTGTGAGCAATGTCAACTCTATGCCAACAAATCCCGCGCTCCCCCCGCTCTTCTTCACCCTGTCATTACTGCAGGCCCCTTTTGTAAATGGGGCATTGAATTTATGACTTGTAATCCCCCCTCCAGCAATGGTCACAAATACATTGTTGTCGCTGTCGATTACTTCACCAAATGGGCTGAAGATATGCCCACCTTCAACAATACCGCTGACACAACAACACATTTTTTCTTCAACTACGTCATCTCCCGGTTCAGAGTACCACTCCAATTAGTGTCCGATCATGGGAAACATTTTGAGAATAAGATCTTCGTCAAACTCTCATCTTGGTTAGGATTCTCTCATGAGTTTTCCTCACCTTACTATCCTCAGTCAAACGGATAGGTCAAGGCAGTGAACAAAGTCCTCAAGACCATGTTACAGTGCATGGTTAATAAACACAAAACCAATTGGCATCATATGTTATTTTCCACGCTATGGGCTTATCGAACAAGAGTGAAGACCGCCACGGGTTTCACGCCATTTCACTTAGTCCATGGGATCGAGGCAACTCTTCCCATCGAGTACGAAATTCCCACACTTCGCACCGCCATCGAGCTATTACCTGACATTTCTCCCATGGAGCAGTGCTTGCTGCACTTGGATTCGCTGGATGAGGATCGTCGATCCTCATTACAGAACAATGAGGCAGCTAAAAAATGATCCAAGGCTACCTTTGATTGCCATGTCAACCTTCGATCATTTCGCGAAGGCGACCTTGTCCTAGCCTATGATATCGCACATGATACCTTTGGCCATGGAAAATTCGAATCACTTTGGCATGGCCTTTACATCATCCAACATTGCCTCACCAAAGGCACATACATCCTAGCCTCCCCCAAAGGCCTCACGCTCAAAGAACCCGTCAATGGGTTATACCTCAAGAAATTTTATGCTTAGTAGTAGTCATGCTACTTTAGGTTACTATTTCTTGTTTAGTGTTTTTAATCTTTTTTCTCTACCCCCTCATCTAAACTATCCTTTGTGTTGTTGACAGATGTCACCCCCACCAGCTTACCACATTGGGTACACCGACGGCGCCAGCCGTTGGACACAAAATCTCGCTTCGGCTGCTTGGGCTCTCTACACCCCTTCACATGAAATGCTACATTCCAACGGCATATGTTTAGGACCAGAAACCAATAACCAAGACGAATACACTGCTGTCATTGGCCTCCTAACCGACACCCAGCATCATCATATTCGTCACCTTAGCGTTTTCCTCGACTCTCAACTGGTCGTTCTTCAACTCAACAATGTGTACCGTGTACGCGATCCGTGCCTCTTTCGCAAATACCTGCAGGTTAGATTATTAACTCGACATTTTGATTCCATTACATTTACACATATTCCAAGAGAATTGAATCAAACAACAGACCAAATAGATAACATGGTGCTAGATTGGCATATATCACATCAAAATACACATACATAAAGCATCTCATACAAACCTGTCATAACATATAGATAGCATCAACATCATCACCATCAACCAAAAACACATGTAAAACACATTTAGATCTCAATAAACATGTATACTCATATATATACGTGGGCCCCTTAGGCCACTCGAATGTTTACATACAAAAAGTACATCAGCCCGTAGGCCCGTGCCACATCATGGTACAAAAATTGGCTCACTAGCCTAATAAAAAAATGGTATACACAATACAAAATACATCAGGGTGCCTCTAACGCACCCCCGGCTGCCCCTCCCTTAGGAGGACATGGTGGCGCCTCCCCACCTGCTCCAGGCAGTGGTGGGGGAACACCTGCAAGACCCTCCTGCCTTGGAGGCAGACGTCCACTCGTCATCGCCGCCGCAACAATTGCTCGCCGCACTAGGCCCCGCTATGGTGCCGGTAACCCTATACACTGCTCCAGGAATCCCTCATCCTGGATGCGGGTCCACATGCCCTCAGGCACGTCCCGCAGTACTACCTCAAAACGACGGTGTAAGTCCTCTAGCTCTCCTCTGGCTGCCGTCGGCGGAGCATGTGATGGCCCCGCACCAGGGTCATCAAATCAGGGCCTCCTCGCCGGTCTCGCAGCATCTCCAGGTCTCCCCGCAGCCTCATCCCATGGATGCCTCTCTCCACGCGGAGGTCTCCCCTCTCACTGCACTGGCGGTCTATACAGCTCCACCTCGCGCCCGCGAGGTGCCAAATCTACACATGCACCAAACAACAAACAAACAAGGATATCAATGTCTATACATCAAACATCTGCACTAGTATATCAACAACATAACATAAATCACAAAACACAAAAACATCACATACCTCTGTGGTCGAACACCTCCCCAGGAGGCAACACCATCTCCGGGTCCCCCCGAAAATCCACCCCAGCATAGGGGAACTGCAAAATGACCTGCGGCATCTGCCGCCATATCTGCGCTGCCTCCGCAGTGAAGTAGTGCCTGCCTTCGCCACCACCATGGCGAACCAATATCTGCGACCACCGCCGCAAGCGCGGCTCTCGTACCCCTGGTGCCTCCAGTAGCACCCTCGGGTGCAACATCGGCACCCTCTCCAAGAAGAAGGCCACCAGGATGGAGCCAAATGCGAACTCCCCCCTGCCTGTAGACCGACAACGGTCCAGCTACTCAATCATATGTGCATGTAGGGTCAAACCCCAGGAAAACCGCTCGTGGCCCACCACTACCCTCTCCACCAAACTCAACTCCCCACCACTGATCCGGTGAGGCACTCGGGACCCATACACCCGTACTATCATCGCTGCTATGCAGCGATGAAGCAGAACATCGATCCCACTGATCCTCACTGATGTCCCGGTCATGTAATCCTCGCCCGAGCAGTATTGCTCGGCGACAGTATGCAACTGAACATCCCTCGGGAGCACAAGCACCGCCAGCAACGGTGTCCCCTGGAAGGGGAGCCCCGTCAGAAAGTATACGTCCTCCACCGCAATGAAGGCAATCTTCTCTCCTCGCACGAGGAAGCAGTGTCGATCAGGACTCCACATGTCGATTAGAAATTGGAGAAGATACTCCTGCGCCCGTAACATCGGGCACTCAAAGAACTTTAGCAACCCACTGGTTGCTAAAGTCGTCTGCACTGCCACTCGATCTGCCGGCGGTGCATTGGTCACCGCCTCTCGTAGTGGTGCCTAGTCTCGCTCACGCCATCGAACGTCCATAGTCACTACTCACTACCTGCACACAATCCAGAATCCTATATTAGCTTAGGAAATCACCCAATCCATCAAAACAGCTAATTTTTCCACCCTGAAACCTTGCCTCCAAGGCGCGGTTTTTCTACCCACATGCGCGCACCCATGTGTGCATGTCATACCCACAGGCGCGCACCCATGAACACCTGTTATACCCACAAGCGCGCACCCATGCACACCTGTCATACCCACAGGCGCGCACCCATGCGCGCCTGTCATACCCACAGGCGCGCACTCATGCGCGCCTGTCTACCCCACAGGCGCGCCCTTAGGGCGCGCCTTACTCCCCTACCCCCGCGCATTCATGCACGTTTATTCAGTGAACAGGCACGTGTGCACACGCGCCTTTCACTGAGTTGCCTGTGCATTAGGGCCCACCCCTAGAAAAAAACCCCCTAAAACCCCTGTACGACCCCCCGTACCTACCCTGCCCAAAAATTTGAAACCTATAGCTATGCAGGATGTTCAGACCACTAACCTAAAACTCGCACGCCGGGAAACGGATGCCTCATGCTCTCTAAATCGCTCAATCGCCTCTCAATCTACTCTGGAAATCACTGTAGCAGCAGGTACAAATGAGGTGGCAATGTGGGCCCTACAACTATATATAGGGTTTTTTCCAAACTTCCACTCACCATTCCGGGAGCCCACAGCGTCCATTTTTTGAACCATCTTCAGCCACGGGATCAACGTCCCACCGCCTACATCATGACTGTCCCTAGGACACTTTTTACCCTATGCCCCCGGGGTGCCTTTTTTGCACATTATGGCCAGGTACACACGCATTGTCACATTGCTCTAATACATGTTCATATTTGGTACTATCTTCAGATATTGTTCACTTTGGGTATTTGGTTGTTCTGTGTGCAGGTACTTGATCATCACCCCTCAACAACTTTCCTTTAGGTATATACTCAGCACTAGCATGTAGTCTCTCCCACTGTATTGCATTTACACTCCAGTCACACCCTCTGATATTGGCCTTTAGGATACCCATTCCCGGCTCTGCAGTACTCACCCCTCGAGTTGCATCTTCAGTACTGTCACCTGGTAGCATTCCCACCCACATGAGTTGTCCCATTCATAGCACGTTTTTGCACTTATGACACTCATGTTGTTCTTTCCCTTTAGGGATGGGAGTCCCATTAGTCTGTTATCATGTTGAAGATCAACCACATTCTCCTTCTTCTCATTTTGCTGGCTTTCCCACATGGACTCCCAGATCATCGCTTTCTGCTGCACATCCGCAGGATCATGAACCCTCCATTTCATCCACCATCAGTTTGCCCATCTGCGAACCACTCTTCATTTCACCTACCTCATACAGAAACTCGCCAATAGGGCCCCCACCCTTCATCAGTTTTCCCGAATTTTCTTCCCTCACTGGGGCACCCGTTTCTGTATTTGTACATATTCCCCACATTTATTCATTATTTATTGTACAAACGCCTTTATTTCCAGCCTTTTCTTTTGTCGTCACCGTTGACGACCTACTTTCCTTTTTGGCCACAACAAACCCATGTCACCCTTGGTTGGAGCATTACTTCCCATTTACCCCTGCCAACATCGTCTATATCTTCAGAGCACTACCCAGGTCACTTACCTTTATCCTCTGAATTTGTTCACCTTGTCCCGCCTCTGACACAACTTATCCCTGATCTTGTCGTCCCCCTGACACTCAATCTCGTCACACGGTTGCGGCCACGCCTTCTATCATGCACCCTCCAACCAAGGGCAGTCTGGAGTCTTCCCACTTCCTGACTTCGTCCATGTACCTCTGCCACATCCTCACCACAGTAGATTCCATGAAGCCCTTTGCTTCCGGGAGTCGCGTCCTCCTTTTTGTCGACATCAACACTCTTTTCCAAAAAGGCGGAAGTATCTTGATTCTCATTTTTCATTTAAATGAGAGATCTCAGATAGCACAGGGGGAAACACCATTGCTCCCTGATGTCGTTGACCCCCATAACATTCGACGCCAAAACTTTCTCATGTTTCGGTGGGTCTTACTTTTGCGACTATTGCAGTTTTTAATATCAGTTGCCGAAGACCTCTGAACTTGGTCGGGCCACCAATGCCCCCATCACCGTCGCTGTTTACTTCCGTGACTATTACCACTGGTTCAGAGTACGTTCCTTTGCAGAATTGTCTTCTGTCTTTATCATTCCACCCCCGAGGGCGCTGCAGTTGTCTACACCAACACTTCCGACATTTTTTCTTCAGATTTACATCACACGAGCATGGGGCATGCCCGCCTCGTTTGTACACACTTGTATATTGAAACACACCTTGTAGACGGTTGGGAACTACAGGTTCCTTTCTTCTCCAATGGATTGCTCTACACGGTCTCATTCTTGCTCTCCCTTACAACACCATTCTCCCTAAAGAAACATTGATGGATTTCGGCTATACGTTTTGCTCCTAACCTCATCCATCAGGGGGCATCTGTTATCACTGAAATTTCATCCGCACAGGGCGACAAGAACTCTACATCGTCAACACAGGACTGGATTCATTCATGGAACATGATTAATTCCTCAGCATTGCAAAAGGGTCAAAAAACTATACAAATGATCAAAAATTCAAAGGCACTTTACAGAACATGGGCGCGCGTGTGTGCGCACGTAACAACATCGTACAAGGCACGCCTGCGTGCACGAGGTGCAGCTGTTGGGCGAAAAACCCACGCGCCTGCTAAACGGTGCATTTATTGAAATTGGTCGGCCTCCCAACCACTAATGGATCAGCTCCCAAGTCGATTTGACACCAAATCCGAGCTCAATCCTCATGGTGGGCTGGTCAAAGACCTAATTGTGCCCTAAAGAGCCCCTTTTCACATTCAAAAGAGGACACATAATAACCCAATGCTTGGCTATAAAAATCCATGAATGACCACCATTTTCTCAAGGAATTCTTCATACTGTTATGCTGCTGAGATTGCTAGAGACTCCTTCTTTGGCAACACACATTGTAGGCTGCATTTCATAAGCTATTCACCCCTCACTTGAGTGAATAAGATTGGAGTTCTTTCACCCACATTTCCATCTTTTCTTTGTAAGGAGAGCAATCAGTTGAGGGCCTCAAGAGCCTTCCATTGGAGAGGGAAGGGACCCAAGTCCTCTTTCTCCATTGTGTATCTTTGGATTTCATCAATCAGATCAGCTAATACATTGGTGATATTGGTCCATTTACATTTGTTTTTCATTTTCTCACATGCTCATAGTTTTAATTAGTTTTAGTTTAAGTTTTGTTTATTGTTTTGTAGTTTCTCTTTCTAACCTTTTACCTCATAGCTTTCATGCCTAGCAGAGCCCAACTTGGCATGTAAGCACTCATAATTTGCTCACACAGTGTCGAATTGGGTGCAAACAGCAAGGATGTGCATGCGGGAGATAGACACTCGGAGGAATGTTCCCTCCTTGGTATAGGGTTTCAAATTGCGACGGATATAAATGAGGCTCTTCTTGGTTGAGGATGAAAAAATGTTGAGGCAAATGGTTTATAACGCAAAGAGAGAACCGACTATAGGCTCAATACTGCAATAAAGGGCATGAGATGCAATCACAACTTAACGCCAAAAAATGTCCTTTTTCATGATCTTTAGTCTACTTGGTGTGAAAAAGGGATAAACTTGTACCAAAATAGACATCCTTTCAAATCCAATTTATGAGTGTGAAAGAGACAAGTTTACTCGGAAATATTTTTTTGTTTTGAAAAATGATTCAGAAAATATCTTAACCAAGACTCATGACCTTTCAAGTCCAATTAACAAGTGTGAAAGGGAAAAATTCACTTGGAAATATTTTTTCTTTTTAGACAAGTCGGAAAAGAGATTAAATCGGACTTGTTGAGAGGTTTCTAGGCAACATGTCACAGGGGAGGCCAAGGCTCCCATGTTGGACTTCTATGGAATGTCAGTATCTTACAAATAGTTGACATAAGCTTGTGAAAACCCAAAGCTCTCCAAGTCGAGGAGAATAAAGTGCTAGCAAAGTTTATTGTTTCCGTTATATATCGGATAATGTCTCTTACTAGAAAGGACATAGGGGGGGGGGCATTGGATACCCCACAAGATCATCCCTGTAACATCCCCAGCCACCAACAGGCTGAGCAACAACACTACTTGGGCACTTCACTTAGCTCTGATACCAAAATGTAATGTCCCCAACCACCAACAAACCGGAAAACGCTATAGAGGAACATACATATATATATAACATGCATTTATAATGAATTTAAAACAAATAAAACAGAGTTACTGCTACCATACAAACTCAAATGGAATTGACAGTAATTCCTATATGCAATGGAACACATGATAAAATTTCAAGAATCACAAGCATGCATAATATCCACAATTAAGAAAGCAAATGATACTTATCTTTTAACTAGAGAAAAACCACCAATTGCGTGCAGACCTTCCATGAACCTCACAGCCTTAGACCACACTGCTCATCACTCTCAGTAGTGGGTCACCCCTGAGGTTGGACTAAAATCCACCGAGCAAGGGATTCCCAGGCTAGGCAAGGTCAATAGGAAAGTCACATAGTTTAAGAGGAAGGATTCTTTCCTAGGAGCCAATTACGCCCACTTCTCACACACTCTCATTCCCCACATGCATGTCCCACCCCAGGAGTATACACCTTCACCGTCACACAGTCCATTAGGTTCTCCACCTCCATTACCCTGGGCTTTAGCAATAGGTTGGACTAGAATTATCATAGCTCTGTAGAAGCTACAAGACTCCCTCTAGGAGAACTCACTTCCTCAACACACTCGTTCACCTAGAGAGAGTTTCTCATAGGCCTGAAAACCTGCTTCTTCAACCCACAAAAACCTCTCTCACTTGGAGAGAGAGTTGCTCACAGGCTTGACAACCTGCCTCTTCAACCATGGGCTTGGAAACCTTCTTCCCCTTCAAACCACAATATCTAAGTTGGGTAAGGAAAGGGATGGCTCAGTAAATTACAGAGGTGCAAAAATGGCCACGGGTTCAGCAATAGAAGAAATGGCTAGCTGTGTGCTTGCTCAGTGCGTGAGTGACCTCATGAGGAGAGATGGGGCAGACTGGTCTCTCCTAGTGAAGATGGTGAAAGCCCAAAACTGTATGTGCCTGAACCTCCCCGTGTGAGTGAGTGTGCGCCCCCCCTCCCAACAATAATTTCCCCCTTAAGAATGCATGTGCCTAAGCCGACACCTATCACTCATGAATCACATTCCTTCCCTTTGGAAGTCACATATCCTCTCCAAGGAACTTAGGATAAAAACATATCCCTCTAAACAAATTTTGGAATAATAAAAAATTATTATTCTCTTGGACTTAATCCCTTAGGATTATCCCCTCTTTCCAACCTCTTAGCCCCCTCTCCCTTACCTATCCTAGTGGATATTATTCCCCCATTCTCTTTTATCGTGTTCAGTCTACACACAACGATGTTTTTATATTAATAATATGAATATTTACATGTACAAAAAATGCTCCTCACCTTTAACACCTAGGCTCTCCGACCTACTAACACATAAGCCTACTAGCTTATAATTACTCAACTCTTCGTGGTTGGTCTGCACATAGCGATGTTTATATTTTATTAATGATCTGCATAGTTACATATACAAAATCAAGCTCTTGTCCTTTAACACTTAGGATCTCCAGCCTAATAAACAAATAAGCCCACCAGCTTATCAAAACTCGGCTCAGAAGCCTACAAAACATGTTTACAATTTATAAATACAACTGGGGCTCATCCTTGGGGATATTACAATCTCCTCCACTTATTTTTTCACTGTCCTCAGTGAAACTCACTTACACAGCATCGACAAGATTTTCAAAATATTCAAAAAGATGCAGGTATTCTTCTGGCATAGTATCCTCATGCTCCCATGTCGTGTCCTCAGGACTGTACCAGGTCCACTGGACCTTTACAAGCCCTATGGATTGATTCCAGAGATGTTTTCTCTTCCAGTCCAATATGCACACCAGATGCACTTGCAAGACGCCTTCTTGCTCCACCTGAATCACATTCCAATCAATAACATGGTTAGCATCAGGTATATATTTCTTAAGCAATGAAACATGAAACAGATTATGTATAGTCATGGATGTAGGAAATGCAAGCATATATGCAACTGGTCCAATCCTTTCTAGGATTTCAAATGGCCCACAATATATGGCTGCCAACTTGGAACATTTTCCCAGCTTCGGGGAACTTCTGTTGGCTTTCACTTTCAATAAAACATGATCACCCACTTTAAACTCCCCGTGGGTCATGTTATTATCAGTATAAATTTTCTGCCTCTCTTGGGCAACCTTCAAATTCTGCTTAATCTTCAACATTTTCTCTTCCATTTCCTTAAGCAACTCTGTCCCAATCACAGCCCTATCAGTTGGGTTGTCCCAGATTATTGGTGTGTTTCACTTTCTGCTATAAGTTGCTTCAAATGGACTCATCTTCAGTGGTTCTTGATACCCATTGTTGTAGGCAAATTCTACCAAGTGTAGGTAGTCTGTCCATTTAGATGGTTTTTCCATCACATACATCCTTAACATATCTTCTATCATTTGTTTCACCCTCTCTGTCTACCTATCAAGCTCAGGATGATAATCAGTTCCGAAGTTTAGATTTTTTCCAAACCCTTTCAATAACCCCTTCCAGAACTTCAAGGTAAATTTTGGGTCTCTATCATACATAATTATTTTGGGAATACCATGTGATCATGCTACTTCCCTCATATAGATATTGGTAACATTAACTTCCTTGTGAGTAGTCTGCAATGGAATAAAATGGGAATATTTCTTAAGCTTATCCACTACCACCATGATGTAATCTTGTTGATTATTTGTTTTGGGTAATCCTGTGATGAAATCCATTTTCACCACTTCCCACTTCCACTCAGGAATGGGCAATGGTTGTAGAAACCCTGTTGGGTGCCTATGTTCAGCTTTGACCTTATGACACTCCATACATATAGCGATGTATTATGAAATCTACTTCTTCATACCTGGCCAAAAGTAATGGCTATTGAATGATGACACTTTTTTCTGATATCTAGGGTGCCCAACATAAGACACATTATGCATTTCTTTCAAGATCATAATTCTCAATTCCTTGAAATTAGGTACATAAATTCTATTTTTGTACAGGAGTGTTCCATCAGCTTCCAATTTATAATATTCCACTTTCTATAGCATCTTACCTTGTTGTAGCTTTGCTACCAATTCCATGTACTTCAAATTTTCATTTGCAGCCTCCGAGATGTTTCCTTTAATATCATCTTGATACATGCTAATGGTCGTAGCATGTAGTTCATGGACTCTTCTGTTGATTGCATCAGCCACTTTTTTCTCCTCTCCTTTGATATTCTTGATATCAAAGTCATACTCACAAAGGAATTCCAACCATCTACTCTGCCTAGCATTCAAGGTTTTCTGATCAAACAAATACTTCAGACTATTATGGTCTTTCCTCAATTCAAACCTCTTTCCCATGAGGTAATGTCTCCATTTCTTCAGAGAGTGCATTATGGATGCCAACTCCAAATCATGAGTTGCATAGAGCCTTTCATGCTCTTTCAATTTTCTGGACTCATAACATATTACAAACCCATTCTAGATGAGGACTTCCCCCAGTCAATCTTTTCATGCATCTGTACACACTACAAAATATTCATTCATATATGCAATCCTCAGGATTGGAGCACTGGTTGGAAGCTTCTCTTACATTCTTCTGTCCATTGAAATTTCTTCTCCTTCCTTTGCAAGGAAGTTATGGGGTTAGCTATCCTTTAGAGCTATGCAATGAACCTTCTGTAATATCCAGCTAGACCCATAAAGGATTTGAGTTATTTCACATTCTTCGATGTTGACCATTCTTTAATGGCTTCTATCTTCTCAGGATCCATGACTATCCCATATTTTGAAATGATATGTCCCAAATAATGGATATTATTTAGAAAGAATGAGCACTTTCTCAATTTTTCATACAGTTGGTTCTGTCTTAGCACTTGCAACACCATCCTCAAATGATGTTCATGCTCTTCCTCCGACTTGGAATACACTAGGATTTCATCCAAAAAGACTATGACAAACTTGTCTAGATATTCTCTGAATACACCATTCATTAGGCACATGAAAACAGAGGGTGCATTCGATAACCCAAATGGCACCACTGTGAACTCATAATGACCATACCTTGTTCTGAAGGTGGTCTTTCTGATGTTTTCATCCTTTATCCTTACCTGGTGGTACACTGACTTGAGATCTATTTTTGAAAATATCTATGCATCCTTCAACTGATCAAAGAGATCATTGATCGTTGGCAAAGGATACTTTTTCTTAACAATCACTTTGTACAATTGTCTGAAATCGATGCACAATCTCAATGTCCCATATTTCTTCTTCGCGAACAAGACCAGGGCACCCCAAGGTGACACACTTGGGCGTATATACCCCTTCTTCAGAATATCTTCAAGCTACAATTGCAGTTCTTTCAGCTTTGGTGTACTCATTCTGTAAGGCATTTTTGACACTGGAGATGCTCCAAGAATAAGGTTTATAGAGAAATCAATATCTCTCTTCGAGGGTAGTCCAGGTACCTCTTGGAATACATCATCAAAATATTTTAATACTGCATGGTCTTCAATATTTGACACCATATCCTTCAGTGCTTCTTCCATATGAGTTGCAAATATTTGGCAGCCTTTCCTGTAACACTTCTTCAGCTACATTGTTGATATTTCTCTGACAGTAACTGCCCTTGGGATTCCCTACACTTTCCTTAGGTTTCCTTCCTCATCCAGGAAAGTGAATGCCTTGTTACGACAATCTAATATGGCATGGTGTTGGTCCAACTAATCCATCCCAATTAGACAGTCATAGGAACCTAAAGGTAAGATGTTCAATTCGACCCTTGTGCTCAGTCCATTCATGTCCACTAGATGAGACTTAACCAAATCAACAACATTTCTCTTGTCTCATGTAGCCAGCTATAGTAAATGATTTCTTCTTGGAAAATGAACTCTTTCCACCATTCTAGGATTTATATAACTATGACTAGCTCCTGAATCAATTAGAATAGTAATGGTTTCGTTGTTGATCATACCTTCCACTTCAATCATATGTGAATGATATTGTTCTTGCGTGTTGTCCCGGGCTGCATAAATCCTTGGTACACTTCTGCCGATGTCCTCCACTGTTTCTGCTTGTTGAAAATTGTGGACAACTCTCACTTTGTCATTTCTGTGGGGGAAATATATGTACCTATTATTTCCTTTACAACCCCAACATTCCATAGGTGGTTGTCTTGGCATTTTACCACCTACTTTAGCCTTCTTGGGTTCTCTAAAACCTGGCTATTCTTGAGGAATATTTATGAAAAGGGGAGGCTTGTTTCCCTTCTCCCTCTGCTCTTTCTTGAATTTCTTCTTTTCTTCCCAAGCCTTCCGAAAAGTGGGTTTTTTTCTTTGCTGCTCATATAAGAATTTTTCTCTCCTTATAGTTTCTTCCATAGTTTTAGGATCATCATACTGGATCTTGTCGCTGATAGAAGATGTTAGTCCACTCAGATACCTTTGAATTTTGACAGTCTCATCTTTGATGAAAGGGACATACTTCAGCAATTCCAAAAACCTTCATTCATATTCATCAATGGTCATGCTACCCAGATTGAGTTCAAAGAACTCTTTCATATTTGTGTCATAGTATCTCTCAGTTAAGTATTTCTTTTTGAAATACTTCTTAAATTCATTCCAAGTAACATTTTTCTCTTTAATGTGGTGCACCTGCACAAGTTGATCCCACCACATGGATGCCTTTCCTTTCAGTTGATACATTGCAATTCTTCCTTTTGAATGAGAGGAATTTGTTAGGATATTTAGACACTTAGGAGTTAGTTAAGATCTACTTGGTCTAATATGTCGTTAGGTAAAAGTGTGTTTCTTTAGTATGCATTAGTATGCATTTGTAGTTAGGAAATCCGACGGTCACGATATGTTCCCGA
>ML784302.1:190450-216105 GCA_009831015.1 Picea engelmannii | reverse complement strand
CGCGTTGGCTGGGGCCGTGGATGTTTCCCCGTAGGGGTTTTACCACGTGAAAACATCGGTGTGTTGATCTTTGATCTGGTTATGTGAGTGGTTACTGAAGGTGTTCGTCCTCTGTTGGAATACCTGTGTTGTCGAACAGAATTATTCTACAGTTGGAAATATTTCCTCATGCTAAGAAGCCATGTCTCATCATATTCCTCCTTCTGGTGCTCTCCATCAAATGTAGGAGGTTTAATCTTTTTCATTTCTCCCTTCAGTTAATCCACTCCATATCTCCTATGTTTTCTAGTAGGAGATGGGCTTGAACTACTGTGTTCCCTCCTCTTGGAGTGTCCTTGGGAGTGATGATGGTGTCTACCAACACTCCTTGATTTTCTCTTCTCATTAGGGGACCTGTGAATTCCTGATTTACTGGAGTCACTCTCCTTAGCCAATTTCCTTTCTATCCTTTCCAAGCTCTGTATCAAATTTATGTTGAATTCTCCCTGTTGATCCCTGGATTTAATGAGCTTTATGTTATCTTCTCGATGAGTCTAGACATCTTTCTGAAATATTTCAATGATTTTCATCACGTTTCCCTCCTTATCTATCTCTTCTCCATGCCCATTGGAGTTCGATCCTTAAACTCCCAAATGGACATCCATTCCTCTAGCCTCATTCTCTAAACTTGAGGCATTTTGTACCTCCTCCATTTCTTCTCACTAAACGATGATTCGATTCACTTCTAAAAATGGTTAACTCTGCAAACACAATGTGAAGTCAACCAAAAATTTTCAAGACATCATTCCTTAACAAATTCCACAGTATTCATAAACCAATCTGATTCACGAAAAATTTCATATTTCATTCTTCGGTTCTCGAGCAATCAAAAATTCTTGTAGATCTTTTCTTTCTGATATTTGATCTATTCTACAATAATGTTTTGGGTACTATATCTTTTCTCTTATCCCACATCCTATGTGATCACAGGTTGTGTCCAAGCACTAGATTGATAGACACTTACTCGGGACTTCGGGCCTCCATCTTCGAAATTTTTCAAAGAACATCACAACAAATCTATCGGAGATCTGGATTAATGAACTCATGAAGTAGGGTGGATCAACAGTCCATGAATACCCAACATCCAATGAATGACACTCACTATGGAACTTTTGACATATGAGCTCCAAGACTTCGGAGCTTCGGAGCTTTGGAACTTCGGAGGATTTCACATCCGCACACCCCCAACACCACGAACCTTTAATCTATGAACACTTCCATTTCACCTTTGGTGATGTCATTAAGTCTTGTCACCTCAGCGTTATGAAACTTTTTAAATTTCTTCCTTTCATTCCCTTATGAACCATTCGTTCGGAGTGTCAAGTCTTTGGAATTCACAACTGGCGCCACGTGTTCACTAGGACCCATAATTTTCGTACTAGAAATAAGATATTGAATAGTCACATCACTTAATGTCTTTCAAATTGTAGGGGAATGCATCCGCAGTTTGGAGTAAACCACCTTTCATCCTGCAATTCCTCTGACATTGACATGTAACCTTTCATTGATACCGTGGTTTGGATGGCGTGATATCCTTTGGGAATTAACTCTCATGCAACTTGGGTTCTCTAATGCCTCATGGTCATCGATCTTGATGTATTATGATCAATGCCACTGTGTACCGTCGACCTTTAACTATGTTATGTAACCTCAAGGCCCCACTAACCATGCTCAAATGGAGTGCCACATGGAAGAATACTAGCGGATGACACGTGGCCCACTCATATAGGTGACACGTGTCACGTTACAAATGAAATTTCAATATTTGATGGGTATGAGACCCACTAACATGTGGCACACATCCCATGTGTCCATGTCATTCCCGATGACATCATCATGCCACGTTACTCTCGAATTTCGGGTTTCAAAAGTTTTTATGCCTACTTCCTTTCAGTCTCCCCAATTTTGAATTTCCAGACTTCTTTACCCTCTCGGTCCACATAGTACAAATGTCAACATTCCAAGTGGGGGGCACATGGCAGGTATAGGAGAGATCCACATCACCTCTGAGTGTTTGGATCTTCGAGCTTCGCGAATTCTCACCTCCGCACACACTAATTCTCCTGAACGTCGAATCCCAAACAAGACAATCTACTGAAACATGTCCCTATTGACGAACGGTCCAGATTAACTATAGACTTCAGAGCTTCAGGCCTTAGGCCTCTTCTTCTTTATAACACATAACTTCATCAAAGTCTTGAATTCTGAAGGACTTGTAGGTTAACCCTCCTGCACTTTTGTCCATATCTGACGGTCGTGAATTGTCCTCCTTCTCCTAAATAGATCCTATGGCCAACATTACTCTACGGCCCAATACCACATCTGTCATGGTTTTATAATACCTCTACACCTCTTGAGCTTCATAACATGACCAAGGTAACCTCTTGGAACTCAGGAATGTTCTAAGGTTTGAAATTGGTTCCTCTTGACACAATTTCCACCTAAAACATTGGTTCTAATGACCACTTATCCAACCCATCCAAGCTCAGTGCTTGAGCCTTGTCTCTGATACCAATTTATAACTTCCCCAACCACCAATAGGCTGGAAAATGCCATTACTTGGACACTTCACTTATCTATGATACCAAAATGTAACGTCCCCAGCCACCAACAAGCCGAGAAACACCATAGAGGAACATACATATATATATATAACATGCATTTATAATGAATTTAAAAAAAATAACGCAGAGTTAATGCTACCATACAGATTCAAATGGAATTGACAGTAATTCCTACATGAAATGGAACACATGATAACATTTCAAGAATCACATACATGCATGAAATACATAATTAAGCACGTAAATGATACCTATCTTTTAATGGGAGAAAAACCACCAACTGCATGCAGACCTTCCATGAACCTCCCAGCTTTAGACCATGTTGGCCCTTGACCAAGCTTTGAGGATCCTTGGTCATGTTTTACCTATTTTGGGACGTCGACAGGCTGTCAAAGGCGAAGTGCAAGTCGAAGTGGAGATCGCAAATATCAGCCCCTTGTTTAGGGATTTTTTGGTTTTGGGCTTATGTAACAGGTATGGGGATGTTGGCCCATGGGTTTACCCATGTTTAGGCCCTTTTTTTAATGTATAAATAGAAGTCTAGGCGATGTAAGAAAGATAAGAGAAGAGAGGCTAGGTATCTAGCCAAAGTGTTGAGTGCAAATTGTAATTTCTTTGTGCATGCTATGTTGAGAACTTGTAGAGATAACTGCAAGTGACTATAAGAGACTATGTAAAGGATTTTTGCTGTAATCTAGCTCGGGGTAGGAGGATATAGAGAAGTGCATGCAGATCTCCTGTCCTATGCAGAGTAGGATTTTGTGGTTTTGTGCATGTAGAAGATTGATAGAAGACAATAAAAGAGAAGAAGAGTTGGTGGACGTAGCCCTAGGCTGGGGGTGAACCACGTATATCTCGTGTTATGGTTTCTTTGTGCATTATGGTTGTTTCATTGTTTATATGATTAATTCTTAGTGAACTAATGTATGCTTAGATGAATCTGATATGATAAGCTTAGTGTTGAATACTATGAATGAATGTTATATCTAACCTATGTGAATGTGCTTAGTGCCTAAATATACTAGATCTAGGTGAATACTGTGTTGATCTGTTGTTAGGGTTTACCTGCGCTGTAAATTAAGGTTGAATACTAATGATCTATAACTCCTAAGTTCTTTGTTAAGGTGTTACAATCACAAATGTCTGCCCCAACTAAGGTTGTAGACACTGGAGTCCTACAACCACCTCTGCCTCTAACTCGGGTGAGACTTCATCTACTTCACAGGTGTTTCCGAAAGGGACAGTATTTAGGGTTTTGTTTGTTTGATGTTGTAGCGTTGAACCCTGGGTCTGCCCCTGTGCCAACAAATGGTTCTGTTATCAGGACTCGAAACTATGATTTTTGGGAACTGAAGAAAAGAGAAAGCTCTGTGCGTAGATCTATTTCCCTAGTGCGCAATATTCTACTTGACTTGTGAAGCTTTGTGCTAAGAAGAAGTTATATATGAAGAAAAGAGGTAAGATATTGAATCTTCGTGCTCTGATAAAGGTAAGAACAGTGAAAATCTTTGATTGAAAAGGTAAGATAAGTGGAAATTTTTGTTTCAAAAGTATGAATCTAGGTATGTTTGATAAATTTTATCTTAGCCTGAAAACTAGGGCACAACTAGAAGAAAGAAAATTTGATATGAGTAGATCTGATAGAAATGATGAAAGATGTGTTATTCCTCTACATAGAAAGAATGTTTGGATTGACAAATGGATGTAGGATCCTAGAAAGAATTTTTTGTAGGTTAGTTACTATGATCCTAGTGCAAAGTACATGAAAGGTTGGGGATTGTTCAAGAGAAATAGAGGATTAATTATTTTCTATAGCTGCAGAAGACCGAGACATCTTGCTAAGAAATGCCCTAATAGAAGACCTAGTTGTCTTTTTTGTAAATCTATGGACCATGAGGTTTTGGATTTCCCTAGAAAGATTTCTAAGGTTGAAATAATGAATATGAGACAAGAAAACCATGAGGAAGATCAAGCAACTAAGACCATGGCAGAACCACATAAAGAATTAGAGAATGTATTGCTACAAATGAAAGAAACCCTGAATGATCACAAAAATGTCAACTTATCAGAGATCTTCAAAGAAAAAGAGTGCATAGAAATAATAATAGGAGACTTCAACATTGACTTTGTTTTGGATGAGGAAACACAGGTGAATATCATTACAGAAAGAACCTGGGAAATTTTAGGAAAGCCTGCTATGATTCCTTCATTAGGAGGAATACGATTATTTAGAGGAAAGCTGATAACCCTATGTGGAAGACACACCCAGATGTCTATGAGTGCTCATCGAACTTTGACAGAGGAATATTTTGAGGTTGTTAAATTTATTGAGAACAACACCCCATTTGCTATGTTACTAGGAAAAACCTGGATTGAGAAGGATCAGGCCATAAGAAAAGAAGAGGAATCCTTAGAACAAAAGAAGCAAGAATTAAAAGATTTCATGACTAGGAGGATAGTGCACTTGTTTGAAGAACAAGAGAACAGATCGAAGTTGTTTAGAATGAGAAACTTGGATGTCGAAGTTGAAAGAAAACAAGAAGACTCAAATAAGAGTGGCAGTACCTACCCCAGAAAAAGAAGAAGTATTTCCCTTGAACCCTATGAAGGAATCTCAACAGCGTGAAGTTACTATGCCAAAAGGAAATAAGAATCAGAATGGAAAGAGGAATACTAAGATTAAGATCATAGGGAAGAAGGCTAGAAAGATCAGTAAGAAGAGAGAAAAGATAGAAAATTTGTAGAAGGTTCCATAGGGGACTTCGCAGAAGGAAGGTTTGCAAAAATGAAAATTCAGTGGGATATCAAAACAATGCAACATGGAACTTTGCCATGGTGGAGCGATATGACCATTAGAAGAATTATAACTATTAGATGAATGCCCCGAATGGTTAGAACAATAGTTATGACCATAAATCTCGTCTTCAGACCATTGGGACTGCGCTACAATGGACATAACCACATTGATGAAGGCATCTTTTCCATTGGAGATATCTATTACCTTGTTGTCCACTTAGTCCATCGACTGTTGCACTGAGAACACTTTCACAAATTGTATCTGAGCCAAAAGAAGAATTGATTGCTACTGCTTTGTGTTTACTGAGATCGACACCTATCCTATTGCATTGAACATTCAGTCATCGACCTGATTTATCCAATTGAGTGCGTGTATGTTGGACGAAATCAGTGCCATAGAGAAGTTAGTTGAAGAAGTTCTCATCGATGTGATGGCCAAAAAAGTAATGTCCATAGGGATTCAAGGTTCATCGATGAGAGGAGTGAAAGCCTCTCCATCGACTGCTCATGGATCCAGACCATCCTAAGTTGCAGTCGAGAAAATAACCAAGCATCAAGATGACTTGGCAAATGCGAATTTAATCCCGACTATCCTTCCTACCTACATCCCGCCTTTGGCTGGCATGGTGAGTCGATACAGTGTCCCCAAAGACTTTAATTATACCCTAGTTACTGCGTACTTCCCGAAGGGGATATGTGTAGTTAGAACACAATAGGATAAGATCGGGACATTAAAATTCAACGACTTCAACCTAAGGTTCCACAAGAACCACAATATGCTCACTCCTCATAGATACTTGACTAGGATGACGGAGCAGAACTCAAAAATAATCCCCCAACCATGGACTATGAAACTCACATAGTCAACCATCTTGAATGTGATGAAGATTCCACATTTTTTAATGCACCAAGAGGTTAACGTGTGTGTTAATCTCCTACCATTGTGCTACCATGGCGGCTATCTATGGATAGACAGACGCATCACATTCAATCCGACGTTGATCCATAGGATCACCGTATTGAGCATGCAGGGACCACACCCACAAAACGTATACCCAGGGAAGGCTGCAGACCATGCCTTGGCATAGAGATTTAAGGATACCTATGGAAATGTAGAAAAGGGGATGTGAGGCTACATGGTATCTTCCATCCATAATGGCACAGTGCGCTTGGCCTGTTAGATGATCACAGGAAATCTAGTGAGAAAGAACATACCTACACAGGTCACAGGGTTCATTGTTGACCTCGCTAGAAAGTGTGTAGAAGGACTCCAAATGAACTAAGTGAAGTACTTAGTCAAACAGCCAGAATTGGATTTCCGTGAAGCTTAGGATAAGGGCTATGAGTTCCATTTCAGCTGGCTGCTAATCCTCATAGCATTTACTACTTGGGAGATACCAGAAGGTGTGACCTTCCCGGAAATTGATCCATTCGAGAAAATTGTTGCGAAGTTCACCATGCTCTGGTACTCAAGTGATATGGGAAAACAATCGAGGTTGAACATAGTATTTCACACATACTATCTCCAATTAAAGAGGGCTATTGGGGCTATCCCTTATATGACACCAAACATCCTGCACCAATTCAAAACCCTCTTGAAGTTCCACACAGATCGACACTTTATTTATATCACTGCGCACACAGGTGAGCATAAAGAAGAGCTCCAGTCATACTATAATATCATAAAGGAGGACCTCGAAGAGATAACTAAGGACTAGTCTATAGAGCTCATTATCCCTGCTAACCCCGTAGAAATGTATGATCCCAAACTAATTGGCAGCTCGAAGGATACTCACAAAGATCATGATACACCTGGACCTAGAAGAAGGAAGAAGACTGAAGAGGTACAGAACCTGAGCAATGTATCGGATGAAATTTCTTCAAAATCAGCTTGACGAGTTGATAATGACGAAGTAGATCAACAAGATACCAATGGCAAAGAAAATCAGCAAAATTAAGGCAAAGTAACACCGCCTAGGGATCTTGTTGATGAGGTTGATCCCTCTAAGAAAATAAATGTTTCCCCCATGAAACCTACATCACAGAAGAAATCCAAAGTCACCAAGACTAAGCTATAGACTGTACTCACGCTCAATGACTTCTACTTCATCATCGCAGTTGTATCAAACACTTCACAGGATATTATGTAGAACACTGAAGCCAAGAAAGTAGCCATGTATGAAAAATTTGAGACATAGCTAAGAGGGGTACAACAGGCCCTTCAATCCAACCACACAGTATCCACTGCACCCCCACCATCAAAAGAACCAGAGTTGGGATATGAGCCTACCCAACTCCGCAGAATAGCTGATGCGACCGAAGCTCGCCTTCATCGAGCGCAGGAAGAGAAAGAACATGCCATGGTGGCCTTGAAGAAATCACAACATGAAGTGGTAGAGCAATGTCAAATTGAGAAACAAGAGAAGGATGACCTCTACACCAAGTTCGAAGAGGAGAGAGCATAGGTCAAGAAAGAGAAAGAGAAGTTGCTCACAGAGTAGCTCAGAGTCAAAGAAGCAGTCAACAGAGCACTTCACTCTATGACAGGCTTAGAACAAAAGGCAAAAGAACCAATGGAGCATCAATTAGCGCATCTTGTGGAAGATATCCAGTAGCTTCAACAGAGAATTGTAGACCTAGAGCTACAAACAGTGCCAAGTACCCCACAGGACTTGCGATACCAAAGAGAAGCCACTACTTGGAGCGCAGTTGATATGATCAGAGCATTCACTCTGGAATGTAAACATCTTAGCAGTAGAAGTGTACAAACCTATGAGCGACTTACTGAAGACCCTAAACTAAAGGCACTGGAGTCACAACTCCAAGAGTCAAAGTAAAAAGCAATGATAGTACAGGCACAACGGAAGCTCCTGTCAACAATTGAAAGGATGAAGCGATCCCAGAAATAACACACTGCTCAACAATAGGTCCACACCATACAAAGAAAAGTCATGGAAGTGACTCAGAGGCTGGAACCAGTCAAGGACGAAGTGTGCCAGTTGTTTGAGGAGATTGAAGGTCGAGGAGAAGAACTAGAGAAAGTAGTCATTATAGTCAAAAAATGCTTATAGGGACCTTTCAACAAAGTAGTTATCCAAGAGTTCACTGAGAATGAGGCCTTGGCATAGCAACAGGTCGAAGCAGCTCGAGCCAAGCTCGAGGCTTTTGAAGCAGAGCTATCCAGACTAGAGTGAATCGGGATGAGTCACAGGTGAATTTTGGGGGCCTATTGGCCCTTGACCAAGTTTTGAGGATCCTTGGTCATGTTTGACCTATTTTGGGACCTCGACAAGTTGTCGAAGGTGGAGCACAAGTTGAAGTGGAGATCACAGATCTTGGCCCCTTGTTTAGGGATTTTTGGGTTTTGGGTTTTTGTAACGGGTATGGGGATGTCAGCCCATGGGTTTAACCATGTTTAGGCCCTTTTTGTAATGTATAAATAGAAGTCTAGGCAATGTAGGAAAGATAAGAGAAGAGAGGCTAGGTATCTAGCCAAAGTGTCGAGTGAAAATTGTAAATTCTTTGTGCATGTTATGTTGAGAACTTATAGAGCTAAGTGCAAGTGACTGTGTAAAGGCTTTGTGCTATAATATAGCTCAGGGAAGGAGGATCTAGTGAAGTGTGCACAGATCTCCTATTCTATGCGGAGTAGGATTTTTTGGTTCTATGCATGTAGAAGATTGACAAAAGACAATAAAATAGAAGAAGAGTTGGTGGACGTAGCCCCGGGCTGGGGGTGAACCACGTATATCCTGTGTTGTGTTTTCTTTGTGCATTATGATTGTTTCATTGTTCATATGATTAATGATTAGTTCATTGATGTATGATTATATGAATCTAATATGATAAGCTTAGTGTTGAATAATATGAATGAATGCTAGATCTAACCTATGTGAATGTGCTTAGTGCTTGAATATACTAGATCTGGGTGAATATTGCGTTGATTTGTTGTTAGGGTTTACCTACGTTGAAACTTAAGGCTGAATACTAATGATATATAATTGCTAAGTTCTCTATTAGGGTGTTACAATCACAGATCTATGTCCCAGCTAAGGTTGTAGACACTGGAGTCTTGCAACCACTCTTGCCTCTACCTTGGGTGAGATTTCATCTGCTTCAAAGGTGTTGCTGAAAGGGACGGTAGTTAGTGTTCTGTAGGTGCGTTGTTGAAGTGTTGAACCTTGGTTCTGTCCCTATGCCAATAGAACACACTTCTCATCACTTTCAGTAGTGGGTCACCCCCGAGCTGGGACTAAAATCCATCGAGCAAGGGATTCCCAGGCTAGGCAAGGTTAATAGGAAAGTCACACAATTTAAGAGGAAGGATTCTCTCCTAGGAGCCACTTACGCCCACTACTCATAGAATCTCATTTCCCACATGCCTATCCCACCCCAAAAGTATACACCTTCACTATCACACAATCCATTGGCTTCTCCACCTCCCTTACCTTGGGCTTCAACAACATGCCAGAACGAAATTCTCAGAGCTTTGTAGCAGCTACGAGAATCCCTCTAAGAGAACTCACTTCCTCAACACACTCTCTGACTTGGAGAGAGTTTCTCACAGGCTTGAAAACCTACTTATTCAACCCACAACAACCTGTCTCACCTGGAGAGAGAGTTGCTCACAGGCTTGACAACCTGCCTCTTCAACCACGGGCTTGGCAACCCACCTATTAAAACCACAATAGCTAATTCGGGTAAGGAAAGGGATGGATCAGTACATTATAGAGGAGGAAAATGGCCATGGGTTCAACAATAGTGGAAATGGTTGGTTGCGTGCTTGGTTAGTGCGTGAGTGAACTCATGAGGAGATATGGGGCAGTCCGGTCTCGCCTAGCGAACATGGTGAAATCCCAAAATTATCTGTGTGTGAACCTCCCTGCATGAGTGAGTGCATGCCTCCCTGCATAAGTGAGTGTGTGCATCCCTGCATGAGTGAGTGCGTGCCCCCCCTCCCTAACAAGAATTCTCCCCTTAAGACTACATATGCCTGAGCCGACACTTGTCACTCGTGAATCATGTTCCATCCCTTTGGAAGTCACTTATCCTCCCCAAGAAACTTAGGATAAAAATATATCGTTCTAAACATATTTTGGAATAATAAAAAAATATTATTCTCTTATACTTAAGCCCTTAGGCTTAGACCCTCTTTCCAAAATCTCAGCCACCTCTCCCTTACCCAACCTAGTGGAGCTTAGTCCCCCATTCTCTTTTATCGCGGTCTGTCTACACACATTGATTGTTTTATAATAATAATATGAATATTTACATGTACAAAACAAGATCCTGGCCTTTAACACCTAGGCTCTCTAGCCCACTAACACATAAGCCTACTATCTTATAATTACTTGGCTCACCAGCCTACAAAACATGTTTACAATTCATAATAAAACTAGGGCTCGTCATAGGGGTATTACAATCCCAATCGAAGGGAACTTCTCTAGGGCCTGAAGGGAGGGCACTCAAGGAGAGTAGAACACTCTCTTGTTTAGAAGGAGTGTTATCAGGAATGCCGAAGACATGGTTGAAGGGTGCATCACCCTCCAAAAGGAGAGTTGTATTGATCATAGATTGCACTAGTATGAACACTTCTTCAACTATTGGTTGAAGAGGATGTGTGATAATAGGGATATGGGACACATTACCCTCAACAACGGGGGTATGGTCAAGAGATGATTGTAGCGGCGTGACTTCCATGTCAATCAACAAAGAAATAGTATGTGGGGAAACCACAGACACTTCAGATTTCAAAGGGCCCTTAGGTGAGCCCCACACTTATGGTATCCTAGCAGTAACATGACAGAAATGAGTAAGGTGATTTACTTCGCAAGTCCTGCAAAGGAATTTAGGATTACGTCTGAGACGTCTAGCTCGATGCCCCCAATGTCATTTACAATGGCTGATGACATGCTTTTAACATGACTGGCAGAGGCGAGAGAGTCATCTCCTACATGATGTACATAGGTTGGATAGGTGACATTGATATGACTCTTGGTGACTAGAGTGATGCCCCCTAGCATGACTAACTGCGGTTTGGTGTGGGTCGTCAACATGATTTGCAGAGGTTTTCAGCCCATCTCCAACATGACTGGCGGAGGTTGGTGATGGAGCTTTAGTATGACTGGTAGTGATTGGACTAGCGGTGGGTTGTGGTATTTGATATGAAGGTCCAGGGAAATATTGGCTTTGAAACATTGTAGGCCATGAAGGATTATGTTTTACACCCTGTCCATGTATGAAAGGGTAGTATCCTCTGCCTAAATGATCTATAGAGGTTTGTACGGGCATCATCACTGAAGAAGATGTCTGCGAAGAGACAAACGTATGATAAGAATTATTTGAGTGAGGATATATGTTTCCCCATGTGAAGGGATAATGTGAAGAGGGTATCCCGAACCGTAAAACTGATTCTCCCCATATGAAAGACCCGAGGATATATGTGGACCCGTCATGGGAAAAGTGTTCATTGGAACTGGCATGGAGGACGAAGGATACATAGATGGGGTGTAATAAGTAGAATAACCACCCATTTGAGTACTAGATCCTGAAAAAACATAGCTAATACTGGATCCATAAGAGGGTAGGTTCCATCCTCCCCTAGTGAGTGTTGGTTGAGGGACATGACTCAGATCAAAAAAATATGTAGACAGTGGGGCCATGATGTCCCCCTCCTCTCCCTAGCCCATGCTAGGATTCATATAAGTGGGATAGGGAGAGGATTGAAAAGATAAGGCATATCAATAGGAAAATGATTAGAGACCCAAGGCATGGAATGAGTGTCATAATTCTTCATACCATTATGAAAAGAGGACAGATTCATCCCCATGAAATTAGTGAACATCATGGGGGTGGTAGTGGTAAAAGAGGGAGCTATGGGAACTCCTCTATCCATGATAACAAAAACTCAGTATAAAATCCTAGGGCCAACTAGTAATCAAATATCACACCAAAAAATCAAATGACCAATATGCACACGAACGGGGTAAAGTGGCTGAAAGGGGCATCCCTCTCTACAGAAGGTATGTCTCACCCAAGAGGGGCTTGAGACTCCCTTCTAAATATCATAGGTAACAAATCAATTATAAGGGCCCTCATGGGCATAACAACCAGTCATTTAGATCCCCTCGGAGAGGTAATCTTCCATAAAGGTTGTGTTTTGTTTGACCCTTATCTTACCTAGGGTACCTACAAAATAACCCCTACAAGTAACCTATGTGGCACCTAAGTCAAGAAACTAAGCAACCAATGTATAACCGATGCACAAGCAAGCAGTCGTAAGTCAGGTCCACCGTATGGGTAGGGTAGCAAAGCCGAAAACCTTAAAAACACCACCTCTCATGGAGGTAAGGGCACTAGCAATATCCCTAGATACGAATAGATCACCAAAAATATATTTGATGCTAAGAAGGTATCGAGGGTATATCCCTTCAACCAACCTCGCACGACCTTGTGATTAACTCCAGTGTGAGCAAAGCCTCTTGATATTACCAATTATAAAATGGATTTATCCACTCCCTTTTTCAGACACATATGTTGATTTAATAGCCTTGGAGAAGTTTACTCACAAAATCCTATTCCAAGGCACTAAATCCTAAGCTAGTTTGTGCACCCTAGAAAATAAAATTGTGACTAATCAATTTTAAATTATAGCATTAATTTTAGTGGCCGTGCTTACTAAAAAATGTATGGTAGTGAAACTCATGATGTTATGACTCAACAAATAAATTAAATATGAATACAATGCAAAGTCCTAACTTCAATTTTGAATGAATGATATGCTTCTTAAAACAATGCAATTTTCAATTTCAACTCTGGAATTCTGAAGTAAAAATTCAATCTTTCTTTACATGGAAAAAGCTAACGACTAAGACTCAAAAGATGAAAATTCCAAGCAATGCAAAATTCCTAATAATTTTGTATTTTCAATATAAGAAAAATGAAAATGCATGGACTGAACAACAACTTGGTATATAAAAGCTCTACTGTGTATAGAAACAAACAACTCAAGTAGGATACCAAGAAGCAAGACACCCAACCCAATGTACAAGGACAATTAAAATGAAAATATGATGAGAAATACTTTGCCCATAAATTCAACCAAACACAGGTTTCATGTCATCCCACATACACTTAGCAGTCACTACAGAGACCCAAGATGACTCAACAGTCAACAAAACCTACCTAGCAACCACCAAACCAAACAAACAAGAAAAGAAGGATGATGTACATGAATGTTCAGGGAAACATGTATCTACACAACTTTCATAAGGACATCACGCGTATATACACTACTGTCAAGAAAAAAACTGTGTATATGTTTCAAAAACAAAGCTAGGCAAGGGAGAAGGCTGAAACACTCAGACCCAGAGTGAATAGAGGTTGTCAAGCAATGATACGACAAGAAACGAAATAGGAACGAGAGAAATCTAAGGAGAAAAACACTTTAAACCCCAATAAAGAAGATTCAATCCCCAGTATGGTCGCCAATTCTATTACGAGGAAAATCTCTCTATGGCTAGGGTTAAACAACAATAGACAGAAATGACTACAGAAATCAACTCTATTCTCAAGTATGTTATATAAACAAATATGCTAGTAAGACAAGATAAAATGCCTACCTCATTCAGATGTTCGATGATTTCCACCATTGAGCACTTGACCCAAAGAAATATACATGCAACTAGTCCTCAACAACCAAGCAAATAAATCATATGGTGATAATATACTATGTTAGCATAATCCATTAATATACATAGCAAATACGCCCATGGAATAATAATTCAAATATTTGCAAGATATCAATTGGACGGGAAAATAGTTTTTCTATTAATATATGATCAACATAAGTGAAAAAGTTATAGACTTCCATGTCAGCACGGTTCGGAAACGAGAAACTAAGTTCCTTCCAACTGGGCCTCCACCACTTCAATCCTCCACCAAAGGCAAGCTCATAGAAGAGAGACATTGGAGTTCTCAATCAATAAGGGAAGATATTGGGGGATGAACACTATGTTCAGACTTAAAGGACAAAGGGATGCATACTGAATATGAAGTGAATAATTTCTCCAAAGTAACTTTTCTCTCAAAGTTGAGTTCTTTCTCCTCCTTTCCATAGATCAGAATTGGCCCATTTAAAACCTTCAAATGGAACTGAAGGGCTGAGTCAGAATGTTTCTGGTATACGGAAGGCCAAGGATCATAGATCTCTTGTCATTACATGGAAAACCAACACCATTTTTCATATTTGGGCATAAATCCCGATGTACATGAGCTGTAGTGGTGCAGCCTTCATATACGCATGTTGTATGGTAGGCAAGGTGCATACATGTGGAAAAAAATGTATTTTTTAGCTCTGGAATTTGCAAAAAGGGATGAAAAGTCTGCATAGGGAAATGGAAAAAGGCCCTATGTGCAAGATTTCATAGGGTGAGGAAAATCTTTCTATAACAAATATTTGGCTAATTCCTAGAGTGCCAACAAGTTAACGCTAAGCATCATCCCCCAACAGGTCTATTACAGCCTATACCCATTATTGAGTGGAAATGGGAAGTGATTGGTATGGAATTTACTACGGATTTACCTACAACCAGGAAACAAAATGACTCTATATTGGTAGTAATAGATAATCTTACCAAAGTTGCACATTTTATTCTTGTAAAATCTAATCACAAGGCCATAAATATTGCAAAAAGTTTTATGAAAGATATTTCCATAATGCATGGTTTACCCAAAACAATCATCTCAGATAGAGACACAAAGTTTACCTCAAACTTTTGGAAGACCTTTTTTAGTAGTCTGGACACACAATTGAGTTTTAACACCACTTTTCATCCTCAAAATGATTTTCAGACCGAAAGGACTAACCGCATTGTTGAGGATATGTTGTGTATGTATGTTATGGACTTCCCAACAAAGTGGGAGGATTATATTCTTCTGGTTGAGTTTGCATACAATAATATTTATTGGTCTTCTTTAAAAATGAGTCCTTTTGAATTTTTATATGGTAGAAGGTGTCCAACCCCCGTGCGTTGGGACAATCCATCTGATAGAATCATTCTAGGACCAGACATGTTAAAGGAAATGGAAACCATTGTTAAGAAAGAAAAACAAAACTTGAAAAGTGCACATGATAGGAAGAAGAGTTATGCATATTTAAAAAGGACACATACACAATTTAATATTGGATATCAAGTTTACCTAAAAGTAAAACCCAAGAATAGTTCATTTAAAATTGGAAAAATTTCTAAGTTGTCACCACAGTATTGTGGGCCTTTTGAAGTTCTTTCCAAAGTAGGTCCAATAGAATACCAACTTTCATTATCAGGGAATATGAAAGTATACAACATAATTCATGTTTCATTGCTAAAACAATATGTGCATGATGTAACTCATATTGTTAATTGGAATGTGATCCAATTGGAACGAGAAGGTGATTTCTAGGTGGAACTACTACGCACTCTCTAAAGGAAGGAAACTCTATTATGGAAGAGAGACATCGCTCAGGTTAAAGTGAAGTGGAGGAAATTTAGTCCTAAGGATTCCACTTGGGAAATGGAGGAAGCTATGAGGAAATCTTATCCATTTTTATTTCATAGCTGAGATGGTCAAATGGAACACCAAGGATGGTTTTTAGTTCAAGGGGGGAAGGATGTAATATCCCTCCATTTAGAATATTTTAATAATTTTGAATAATGGTGATTTTGGATTATTATGCTGAGAAATAATTAAGTTAACACTATATCATCATAAACCTTGGATGATGAAAAATATTTGCGTAAATATTATTTTATATTTATTTTATTTTACTAGAGACAAATGGATGAGAGAATCAAGTTATAAAAGAGTAATTATTTATTCCATGGGAGAGTGAAAAGGGATAAAAACCACCAGGGTAAAAGTTGTCCATGAGGAAAAGTGTAAACCTACTCCCAAAGATGTGTGAGGTGATGGAACAAGATAGAAAAAATTTAGGCCAAGAATCCCTAAGGTTAGGGATGAGGATACCTTGAAAAGAAATACCTAGGAAAGTTATTATTCCTCTTGGTAACGTAAGAGGAGAGACAACTATAGAGGAGGTAGGATGCTACTGAGTACTTGTGTAGGAATTGAACTTTATGGTTATGAGAAAGATTCAAGTTATAGAATTTACTTGGAGAAAGCTATTGAAATTTTCAGTCCCTATGGAATAAATAATTAGGCTTGGGGGTGATAAGAGCAAGTAATCTATCTTTTCTAGTCTATGGTTGGGAGGAACTAGATTCTCTCCTCAATTTGACCCTAGTATTTCATTTTGACTCAGATATGTTTATTGCCTATCTTTTATTCCTGTTACTAATAGTTATCAATGCTTTATGTGGTGGTTTTCTGAACAAATTACATTCTGGAATAACTAGGAAAATTATTTTTGTATAATTCCTATAACTGTTAGAAATAAATTGTGTTACAATAGCAGAAGAAGAAACTCAGTTTATTATTCTTATTGCAGAAAGAATGTATATAATAGAAAATGTTGATAGTATAGAAATAGTTAAGAAAATTCCCACTTTCAATATGCAAAGCTTATTTCTGATGCTAGAAACAATAGTTAAAAAAAATAATCTTTCTTTTGATACAGGAGCAACATAGATATAAATTGTTTAGTTTATATAGTAGAACTTGTTATAAATCTTGTTTTGATTCTAGCTAGAAAATACTTTACTTGCAGAATAAAAATATATTAATACATTCATTTTTATTGAATAAAAGAGATATATTAATTTTACTTTCATAACCTAGTGGCTATCTTAAATACCTAACCATTTAAATGCAATTTAAATATAGATGAGAACCAAACTATAATGGTTTTACAACAGGATAATAATGGCATCAAGAGTAAAATAATAATGATGATAATGAAATTATATCTACGCATCTTTGTAAGTAATATATTAAATAATGGCGAGACTCTACAGTTAGGAAGCCATCGATATAGTCTCAAAACAATGCATATACAAATATAACTAAATGGAAATACCCAAGTCGTACTCATGAATGCATGGAATTTATTCATTGAAAAAGATATTTAATAAACCATTGTTTTTGTGTTAATAAAAATTGTTTGTCCTTGAAGACCAACATTTTTGGTTGACAAGTAAAGACCTTGCTCTGTATAAAGAAAGAGATTCACCAAGAACTAAATAAAATGGGTTTGATATAATTAGAGAGAAACCCATGAGGTCGGTTACCTATGTCTCTGATTAAGCTCATAATTAAATTAACAAGGGTTTGACCTCTTAGTCGTCGGTCACCGTGATTATAGATGGAACCATTGTACAATTATCTTGAGAGAAAATGAATTTACAGTACCTTAGAATGGAGGTTTGGATAGAATCCAAGAGGGTTTACATTCGACCCTAGAATGCAATACAATACCAATGAATTAATAATGAAAGTTAGAAAATATAATAAAATAATACCTGACCATGTTAGGGTTAGGGTTTTGGTAAGAGGATGTAATTGTTGGTAAGCCAAAAACATGTATAAATAGGTACCTAGGAGGTCTAGTTCGGGGGCGAAGACTATTATTGTTGTTGGTTTGGGTTTTTGGTTGTGGTTCAGAATGTTTCTAAAATCTGATCTCATTTTGTAATTTGTTGAGCTGAGGAGATGAAATAAGGTAGATATTGAGGTTTAGATCATAGGTTGAGGAGCCTGGTGTGATCTAGTCCACCTCATTGTAGATCTTGACCCATTTGATGGAGAGTTGTAATGTGCGCGGCGTTGTAGTTTTGGAAACACCATAATAAAATAGCAGAGCAGCCAAATATTTGAGGATGTAGCCCAAGAGGGGGTGAAATATGATAGATCATGTGTTATGTGATTGAATATTGTGTATTTCCTTTACTTTTAATGATTAGATGTTAGACAAATTCATGAATGACTTAGTTAGATCTGTTATTTTACATGCATGAATAAGAATGATAGAATATTCAATATAAGATGAATGTTAGAGTAAAAAAATGAAGATCACATAATGTAATCCCATATCCCCACTCATTCCCAGGATGCAAGAACCTAAGCATTGCATCCACCCATAAGAACTATCTCGGGTGAGACAACACAGTGCATTCTGTGCGTTGTGTTTCCTTCTGGTTTACCAAGAGGCTCGATAGTTTTAGGGGGTTTTGTTGGAAACCATAGTAGATATGAAACTGGGTCATCCCAAGAATAGTATTTAGAGGAAATAAGAAACCAACAAATTGTTTCGTTTCTGGTTGAAACTACATGGGATTGACTGAGAGGGATCCGCAAAAGAATCGCGTAGAAAATGACAGTATAGAGGGGGATGTTCAGACCATGGAATACAATGAAGGTAGAGATAAAAAGTTTGTTGAAAATAAGGGAGCTGGAATTTGCGCAGAAAGATAACAGAAACCCGAAGTTAACACTGCACAAATATATGGACAAGTATGTGTTTAGCGACCTTCATGATGTGTTTTTCTATGATTTCTTGCATGAATTGCAGGAGCAACTGTTGAGGCTAAAATAAAATCATACTACAAATTAGATCAGATAGATTGAGTGGAGCCCTGCAGATATCGTGAAATTACATCAAGTAGACAACAAATTTATGCATGTATTGGATTTCTGGCTAGATGGTATTATTGCAGGATTTATCATGTAATTTACATTAAATACCGTGAATTATTACAGTGCAACAATGAAAGAGTTTATGAAGGTACCTAGAGGTGGGTATATCATATCGTTGTATACTTCCATAAATATTTTACTTTATAACAAAGGTGTAATGACAATGGAATCATATAGCTAAACCTCCATGCGTGCATGGGGGAAGGGGAAAAGCATTTACTAGAGCTAGAAGGACTGAGGGAGAAATGGAGAAGGGAAAGAAGGAGGCCATGGACCCGATCATGATGGAGGAAGATCATATCAAGAATATAATGGAAACAACTGGAAAGACATGCAGTGGAGAACCCTACCAATATAAGATGAATAATAAAAAGAGATCCATAGCTGAGAGAGTGGGCTTGACAAGTGATGAAGAAGAGGAAGAGGATCTTTGTGCTATGGAGAATATTGAGGAAATCATATGCAGAAAATATGAAAGGAAGAAAAGTGGTCCAAGGGCAGGAACCAAAGGTAGAACTCGCATCCATGTTAGTGTCAGTGTGGAACCCATAAACCCATGTGAGAATAATACACCAATAATAACACCAACATTTAGACAACATAATTTCAAGGGAAGGAAGACAACATGAAGTACATCTAGTCAAGGAGAAACAATTGGAGGAGCCAGTTCAGGAAGTAGTAGTCAAGTATCTACACCGTGTTGAAGTAGTAGTTCATCATTCATGATGGCAGGACATGATCCCACCATATGGTTATCATAGTTCAAGGAATAAGCATCTGAGGACCCTGAGAAGCACTTGTTCATATGTGAGAAGATATGGGAAGAAAAGTAGATCACAAATGAGGATAAAGAACTTGCGTAGTTATCTATCACACTAAGAGACCACACACTCGATTGGTACATGATATTAGCTACAAACATTCCACCAAGAACAACTAGAACGATTGTATATATCAAGAATATGTGGATAAATGAATTCCAAAATCCTAGCTAAGAAGATCAATACATGAATGAGATGATACATATCAGACATAAACCAAGAGAATCTGTGTGGGATATTGACCAGAGATTCAAACGATTGAAGGGAAATCTTAAGTATGTCATGACATATATGTATCATAGACATCTATTTGTGAATTCCCTGCTATCATAGACATAAGTTTCAAACTCAGGAAGAGGCTTTGTAGGAAGCCTTACAACTAGAAGAGAACCAATATCAGAAGAAATATCTAGCAATAGAGGAGCCGAAGGAGGATCTGAAGAATTTAACATTTCAATTGAACCAGAACAGGGGTAAGGACAAAAGAGAAGTTGTTTGGTGTACCACATGTAGGACAGAAGGACACCACAATAATGAATGCCCAACTTTCATGTAGTACATGGAAACAGGACTGCCAAAACCTTTTCCATCATGAGGAATATGTTGTGATATCTATAAGACACATGGGCATGATCCATATCATTGTACAATGATGTAGAAATAACAAACAGTGCCTAAGAGTTCATACTGCAACTTTTTCAAATCAGTGGGCCATGATGAAAAAGATTGCAAGACAATGGATCTCATGAGGGAAAGAACATCAAACACCTATAGGGTGCAGGAAGAAAGGATGACAAGGCCAGTTTCACCACATTTTAACCAAGTACCATCCCCATATAACATTGTGTAGCAGCAGTATAACATTGCGCAATAGAAATATAACAATGTGTAGTCGTAGTACAATACCATGCAACCATAGTATAATCATGCCTAGTATAATCAAGTACCTTAGTACAACACACCGCAAGGAGTTTGAGTTGGATACGGAAGTGGAAGATGAGGTCAAGGAGGATTTGGAAGAGGCAGAGGACCAATGGTATGTCATAACTGCCAACAACCATGACACTAAGCAAGAGAATGTCCACTTCCACTTGTGACATGTATGTATTGTTGTGCATCAGATCATGACATAGAATACTATTCGACACTATTGAGGAAGATTCAAGAAAAGAGAAATCAGAATAGTCAGAATGTTTAATGGATTTCTGTAGAAGAGAGGGATGATGGAAGAAATACCAACATAGTTACCTATAGAGGATATAAGACATGATATGATGCAGTACGATAGGATCCAACACAACACCAATTGGTGAAGAAGAATACTGAACCACTGAAATAGTTCGATGCGGGGAAAGAAAAATAAATATTCAAGGAGGCAAGATAGGAGTTCCTCAAGCAAGATATTGCATCAACATCAACCACGCAACACACTCAGAACATACTAATGTATGAAATTCCTTCATCACTGGACCACACCCATGAAGGACAACCTTTCGAACAAGTAAGTACCACAAACTCTTTTATGCAATCCTATGTTAAAATATTAAATGATTCATCATCTGTTAAGGTATTACAAAATATGTTTGAAAGATGTAACATAGACATAGAGGGAAAGCTAGAGAAGAAAATAGTTAATCACTTGCATACAAGGAGGAGGACAAGATGAGAATTCAGATTGAATGCCAACATTGGAGAATTCAACATGGGAGATATTATACTGGACTTAGGCTCTGAGGTAAATCTGTTACCCAAGAAGACATGGAAATGTATGCGGGAGACCACATTAGGCTACTCACCTGTCCAATTGAAACTATCAAATAAACACTTATTTCTACCAATTGAAAGGCTAAAGGGTGTGACAATAGATATGGATGGAATGCGCACTAAAGTTGATTTTGAACTGATAGAAATAGTGGATGGCACAACACCTTATACAACATTGATTGGTTTGGATTGGGAATTTGACAACCAGGACATAATCAATTTGAAGACAAGGAATATGACATTCGAGTCAAGAGAATACAGATTCATTGCACCACTAGACCGATCAAAAGGAGAAAGGTTTGTAGAACCCACTTGCTTAAACCTGAAGGAAATCAACCAATTATACACAACCACCATGCATGAAGAATATTATGTGAATCCAACTGCAAATGGGGTACTCAGTTGGAGAAGTATCACATCATGTGCTTCAAAATTAGATACAAGGTTGGATAATTGGCAACAAAGATTACATGAAGTATCCACAAGAAGGTGCACAAGAATAGACCACACAGTAATATGGGTGGGTACATAAATCAAAGAACCTCCCAGTTTCTATGGCATTAACGATTTAGAAGAATTCCTATCAAGATATTGAGATGAGGTGTTGGAAAATCAGAGGCTATTATACCTGGACATAGCAATCAAGGAAACCTACAAGATGGTGGAGTGCGCACAAAGAAATAGTTAAGGACTGGTATTAATGAAAATGACTACTACGCATTAGATTCGACATAGAGCAGAAGAGCAGAGTCATGCATAGATATGATGGACATGGATCACCACAAGAAAATTTGGAGAAGTGAAAAGCACTATGGAAGATGACACCACCAAAATAATGGCCTCATCACTTTATTCATACACTAGAAGGAATTCCAGAAAACTAGTATGTAGACCAAGAACTGTGCAGAGGCACTGCAAAATGGACATCATTGCAGAAGAATTTTGTGGTAAGTTTCTCATTTGAACATGAGAACCCCAAAATGGATTTAGCGCTCAAGAATATAAGAGGGGTAATATTCATCTAGGAACTAGATGTGGAACTCATAACAGAATACCAACAACAAAATAGAAAAACAATGAAAGAATTATTCCCATGTTATCATGTGCAGGAAGAAGCACCATATGAAGATGACCCGTGCAATATCCAAATTACATAAATTGAAGGATAAAGAGAGGTGGAAGGCCCATCTATGGAATCGTAAGTATTTGTTGTGCCAATCAAGGTGAAAAAATTAAATATTGGGACAAATAATAATCCCAAAATGGCCATTATTGGAGACTATTGGGATGGACAAACAATAGAAAGAAGAGCAGAGCTACTACGTGAATGCAATGACTTGTTCCCAAAAACCTTTATAGAGATGAAAGGCATAGCATGAGAGATAGGATATATGAAGATATCTCTCAAACTTGAGGCTAGATATATCAGACAGATACCTTAGAGACTAAATCTTATTTATAAATAGAAAGTCAAAGCAGAAATTGAAAGAATGTTAGAAGTTGGTATCATAGAACCAATTGAGGAGTCTGAATGGATAAGCCCTATGGTAGTGTAGGAAAATAAACAAGAAGGGATAAGGATCTGTGTATATTTCAGGAAATTGAATGGGGATCCTACCAGTACACAGTCATTCCTTTTGGTATTAAGAATGCACGAGCTATATTCTCAAGGGTATTCGTAGCTTCCTTAAAATAATTCATCCACTAGTTTTTAGAAGTATACTTGGATGATTGGACAGTATAAAGTATGTTGAAGGAACATGTATAGGTTTTAATGATAATTTTGGAAAGATGTAGACAGTGTCATATATCATTAAATATCAATAAGTGCATCTTTGGGACACCCTTCAACATATTGTTGGGACATATAGTGTGTAAACAAGGTTTGCTAGTAGATCCTGCCAAGATTGCAGTGATTGTTAATCTACCACCATTGAAATCAGTGCGTCAGTTGAGAGAGAGAGAAACATTGAGCCACACATGATACTACAATAAATTCATAAAATGATATGCACATATCAATGCGCCAATGGAGAAATTGCTGAAGAAAGATACTAAATTCCAGTGGAACGAGGATTGTCAACAAGGGTTGGACACCTTGAAAGAGAAGATGCTAAGAACACCTATTATGGTATTTCTAGATTGGGAGAATAAATTTCATGTGCATGTAGATGCATAATCTATAACACTTGGATCTATTCTGGCATAGCCAGGAGTAGGAGTGTTACACCATCCTATAACATTTGCAAGAAGACAAATATCAGATTCAGAGTAGAACTACAATACTACAGAAAGAGAAGGCCTACCAATGGTATATGCACTACAAAATTTAAGACACTATCTACATGGGAAAAACTTTAAAATGTTTACATATCATTCTACCCTTAAATACCTAGTCAACAAGCTAGTGTTGGGGGTGAGAATTTGTAGATGGTTACTGTTGTTTCAGGAATTCGACTTTGAAGTGATAGTAAAACTAGGGAAGTTGAATGTAGGACCTTATCACTTGTCGAGGATCACCAATGGAGATGAACCTATGCATTTAGAGGACAACTTCCCTGATGCACAGTTATTTTCAGTCCAAGTAGTTGATGAATATTTTGTTGACATCATTGAATACTTGAGTACGGGGACTGTGCCAAAATAATTCAACATTGTGCAGGAGAAAAATATGGTATTCAGAGCTGCAGACTATCAATTGATTGTAGGACACCCATCCAATATTGGAACATACAACATTCTGAGAAGATGTGTCCTAGAACATGATATGCCTAGTGTATCACTCTGTAATTCCCAGAGGTTGTTGAAAGGTAGAATAAATTGACAGAGGTAACTATAAAAACCACTTTTGAAGTTGGGATCTATCCCTGCCAGCTTCAGAGAGGGATCTCTCTATAAGATTTAGCTTTGTTTAAAATTTTAAATGTTAGGCTAGTTATGGAAGTCTGAATTTGTTTGATTGTTTGTAATAGTTGGCTGAACGAATGAATTAATTTTCCATTGGGCTATGGGGTCTGTATTAAAGATGAGGATTAGATTCATCTTTTTATGAGGTTTTCTTCACAAGGAAGGGTATTAAAACTATTAGATCTATTGATATTAAATGAGGTGAATAAGACATAAAATATATGAGATTCCACTAAGAAAAGGAGTAGTAAAGAATTCCCTTACTCAACTTCATATGAAAACATATAGATCGTTAAAAGACCAGAGACAGAGTATACAAGATAAATTGTGTTCTATTGACTTCCTTTTAATGATTAGAATTTGAAATACATAAATTACTACAGAGAAAAAGAAAACATTGAACAAAGAGAGAGATACATCACCAACAATCTGACACAAGAATCCTGTGAACAAGCCTATTTTATTACTGGTCAATCCTTTGAAAAAATTACACAACAACTCACTAGCAAATTTGGGTCATTTTGTGATGGCTCTTTCGACGCTCTTGCAACATTATGTCGTGGATATTGTGACGAATGTTGAGTCTCCAAAATGTCGCTTCAGATGATGTGACACGTGAGATGAACTTGGATTTTCATCGCAAGTGCGATGACAAAAGGGAAGTTTTCACGATTGCGACAAAAAAGAAATATTGTCGCCAGAATGACTAAGTAAAGAAATCATAGAAATAGAAACCAACTAGGGAAATCATTGCAAGAGCAACCATAAAGAGATTTCGTCGCACCCTCGAAAATATTGGCAAAGCGATGGAAACATTTGTGATGAAGCGGTCGTCGCAATTGCGACAGACGTAGGGTATATTGCGACGAAGTTGCAATACAATTTTCGTAAATTTGTATAGCAATTTTGTCGCTAATGGAAAATTTTGTTATGGAGGGTTCATCACAATTGTGACGAACACGTGATGAAGTTGCAATACAATTTTCGTGATTTGTATAGCAAGTTCGTCGCTAATGGAAAATTTTGTTATGAACGGTTCATCGCAATTGCGATGAAGTTCCAATACAATTTTCGTAATTTGTATACCAAGTTTGTCGCAATATTTGTACATTTCGTCGCAATTGTGATGACG
>ML784302.1:106436-189074 GCA_009831015.1 Picea engelmannii | reverse complement strand
TACTGAAATAGACAAAATATTGATAGATCATAGTAGATATTGATAGATGAAATCTGACTTCCTCCACGGGCATATAAATTAAAGAAACAATTAAAAGACAATAAAAAAACCATTTTTAACCTCCCACGGCTTGCTTTACAAAGGACGCGTGTCATAAAATCATGACACATCCTTAGAATGGTGTCTGACAAGGTTTTCTGACGTGTCCTTACCTCATGAAATGGGTTGAAGTGGTGTCCGACATGTACCATAGCGTGTCATGACAATGACATCGTGGACACGAACACTTGGCCCATAAGGGACATGTCAGGTGACTTAGATCTAATCTAGTTTAGCATGTATGATAAAAAATATTTGGTCTAGTTTTTGTGGATAATAATTAACAATCAATGATAATCAGTTCGAATTTTAACAAGCCAAAACTTTCAAACACAAAGATATTGTTGCAAATACACCAACATAATGGCACAATAAACCACTTGACTTGTAGGTCATCTCACAAATAATATTCCCTAGGAGCTTAGAATTTCTCCATTACTAATCAAGTATACAATGTAGAAAATATAATTGTTAACCTATTTACAAGAAAAACAACTTCTAGCCAACCCCAAGTGGTAGCTCAAACAGTTGTCACCAATGTTTTTGGGCATTTGGCTAATTTTGTGACAACAAGTGCCTGAATCAAATCCCCCTAGGTGAGGTGCACTAGTCTATGCTGACAGATTTACTACAGATGCCATCCACGAATGTGGGGAAGTATCCATTGGGTTTCCTCATGGGGTTTTCCTTGGGACAAACAAATTTCCAAACATTTCTACAAGTACAAGTATGGTGGTGATTCTCTCCATTCCTTTCTATTCCTTCATGAATCTTAGACTAAGTGGTAGATTGTGATGCCAATCAGAGGAAATAAACATTTTTATTTCCAAGAGATGTTATTCTACCTTATAGATGCAAGAATACATGTATTAGAAAGGATCTACCTAACATTCACATCTGCAATTTCAAATTTTGAAGTAAATTAGGCTTTGTCCAATTATTTGGAAACCAACTACAACTAAGTCCAAGGTTATCACTTTCAACTCAAATGTTTTGGATCCCAACCATTCACATTTTATTATAAAGATAAGACATTACCATCCTCACTAAAAGAAAAATTATGTATAGTGTCTAAGCTTACCTTATGCCTTATTAATGTATCATTCTATCATGCATAAAAGAAATTATGGTGATTATAGTTGTATGTGATGATAACTTGGATAAGTAAGAGAGGTGATGGAGATTTCATATCCAATTTGGCTTCTCAAGGAAACAAATTCCCATCATTAAAGCCAAAGAATAAAAGTTAGATGTCAAATGACAACTAGACCTTTTGCATGGATACTCTTTCCACTAATGTTGATAGGGTGTAATGAGAGATTGAGAGTTTATTTAGATTGAATGGGAAATACTCCTTTCTTGGTATTTGATCTAATTATTTGCAAAAAATCCTGGGTGAAAGCTTGGCATATGGATCAAGAATTAGGATGTGGATAAGATTAAAAAATGTGAATGACTCACATCCTTGGAAGATTAACATAAAATAGATGCATGTGAAAAAGAATGGGCATTTGAATCCTTTAATGTATCTGAAGAGACAATTTCCTTCATTGTATGTAGAGGTGTAAATTTTAATAAATTAAACTTCCCTATAGGCTATAGGAATAAATAGTAATTCCATCTCTGGACTGGGGATCATTTTCTCACATGCAGGACCTGGGTATACTTAACTTTTTTGATTGACCTATTGCACATAAGGAGAGTTGTTGAAGGGCATATATTTTGTAGAGAGCATAGAACTACTTCTAATTTTTTTGTTTTTGAGCCAATTATAGAAGGTGGTATGATTGCACACTAAAGAGGTCATCCAAGTGAAGCTATTGGTTGGTTGGTTGAGTCAGTTGACTGACCTAACTGTTCTAACTAACTATCTTCTTAAAACAATTACACAATTATATCAAAAAGAAATACTCTAACTTAGATTTACATATTTAACATCTCTGTGGCCTCAAATCCTTCTTTGTCCTAAAAATGTGAGGAAAAATAAATACTCATGGGTTATACATTTTTAATATGGTGCCATTAAATACCTTCTATGAAATTAGTTCCCTTGCCTCTACATTTCTAGGCCATGGTTTCTAACATAAAGAGGGTTTTCCTAGGGGGATAATACTAAGTCCCATCATTGCATTTCTAGATAGGTGAGGACAAGGACTTTGTTTGACTTGGGTTGAATTCTATAAACTAATTCTTCAAGAAAAGTAAGAGAATAAAATGCTCAATGAATGCTTGAAAGGAAAACACTTACTTTATTAAACACAACACACCAATGCACCATTACTCATAATTAGTGATGAAGCAATATACAATGTTCAAGGCGAAACTTTCTAAGTAAAAAGTACATATCCATTTAAAAGATAGTCGTCATTTAGAAAATTTCATATGTGAAAGAAGTGAAGCATGAACAAGACTTATGAAGCATTTAAGCATGAAATTGGGTCATTATGATACCAATGAAATAGAGCATCTTTGTAACAAGTTCATAACCAATATAAGTTTGCATCCATTCAATAAGTATATGCCATGAAACACATGAAGTGCCACTATTGTAAAGAGAGAATAAGGCAACGAGCTCAATGCAATAACTTTAGAAGAAATACAATGCTACCAGATTAGCAAATTTCATTATTATATGTCAAGGCAAAAAAATTATATCATTAACCAAACTTATCATTCATTCATCAACACTCAGAAATTAATCTGTTTCTCATCATACAATATAGATCAATTCTTTGGAACCATGATCGTCGCATGAATCGAACCTCACAACTAGCAAACAATATAAATGTTGCATTGTTTGGGTAGATTGTTTGGGGTGGTTAGGGTAGGAATGTATCATGGTCAACCAACCAAGACAAAAGACATGAAAACACCACAACAAAATATGGTTAACAAACCTTCATACAATATTGAAAGGAGGCAACGATTGGACTAATTAAAAGTTCCTTTGGAATTCCTTAACATATGTTGGCTTCTTTGGGATGTGGAAGACAAGTTGTCATAAAAACATTGCAAGACATCAACACTTTAAGCACCATTGACAGTGGAATACTTCTTTAGTTTTATGACAGTCCTAGATAGAGTTTTGGATAACACATAAGAGGAAATGTCAAGGCTTTAAATAGAAGGATATATCCATCATACGTGTGATACCTCATCTAATAAAATAATTAAATGAGCCATAATAATGTTGGATAGAAAAATAGATATATGTGTTAAGAGGGAGGCTTACTTGTAAGTGCAACTCATACTAGGTTATAATAGGGTAACCCCCTTCCATTAGACCTAATAAGGGTTATTTGACTATAAATTAGGTTAAGGAACCATATATATACTTTCAGTAACTAAGGAAGGTTAGGATATCTATAAGGAAGGTATGTGAGTTAATGTTTTGGTGATTATTTCATAGTAAGGTTTTGGTGATAACCTAGTAGAAGATAAGACACGTTAGGGTACTTCTCCTTTACCTTGACTTTCCTAGTAGGTGATTAGGGGAAGCCAAGTGATATGCCCTTTTAGAATCCCATAGTCAAGTTATATGATTTACTTGAATAACGATTTGTGAGATATTTAAAGGTGAAATATGAATTTATGATGTTAAAATTTTATGATGTTCATGTACATATCATGAAATCAAACCTAATTCATGATTTTTTTAAGGTTGTTTAGTTGAATCAATTAAATTGTGAATTAGAAATGAATGAGTCAAAACCTATCATAACTAACACAAGTGGAACCCTTAATTCATTGTGTATAAATTTTCCTTGTAAATCCTTGAAGCAATACATCCTAGGATTTTGATCCCCCTCACCAAATATTGCATGGTTATGATAAATGAAAATGAAAATTGAACTTGTCTAAGGTACCATAACCACCTAAGAGTTCCAAACATTAAAAATATTGTCTTTAATTTAAGAGGGGCATTTCCATCATGATCATCTTAAGTATCATCATCATTATATGACTATAACCTAATTCATGTATAAATGAACTCCTTTAGTATTAGTAACCCCACCCTAAAATGTTTCTAATGAAAATGATAAAAGCACCACTAAGACATCATCAATATACTAGAAAACACCAAAACCTAATTGGCATAACCTACACTTTGATGGTTCTTCATAGGGATTGATAATAAATGACGGTGTCATCCAAAACAACCAAAGGCACTTGGCATTGACATAATTTGGTTACATGTGCAATAAAAAGTTACAATGAGGCTAATTTCAAATCCTATTGTAGGATTTCAACTTAGCAAGGGATCAACTACAAACACAATATGTTATAAAGGCACTTGATTGTTAAGTGTTTATGGGGTTAATAATGTTTTCTCTTTATGTTATTATTTATCTAATGACTTAATTAAGTGGGCTAATTGGGTCTCAATTCATACTCCTTCTCATCCAATGGGTCCCAAGTCTCTATTGTTATAGGTTCTAGTCTATTGTTATCTTTGCAGGTGGATGTGGGTCAAGTATTGTAATATGGAGTTGGGGTATAATAACATATTTGATGTGTTACGGTGTGTGTGTGTGTGTGTGTGTGTGTGTAATAATGTATATATTTTATTACATATATGTGTAGTAAAACATACATATATATTCTACTACACATATATGTAATAACATATATTACAAAAAACACGAGTTGTAAGTTTGGCCAAGCTCATTGTGAGAGGCACTGAAAAACAAAGCCTTCTCCATTCTATTTGGAGTTTCAAGGATTATTGTGGATCCCTAATAGGGATTGTCTCTGGATTCTTTCATGGATTTACATCCTTGTCCACTGATGAGTCCATTGTGTTGGCTCAATGACTTCAATGTACTATCCCATCTATTTATTTGTTTATGGAAGTGTCATTTTGTGCGAAAGGCAGTGTGGTAAATAATTTGTTTATTGGGTCCACCAAATTTGTATTTCAATATGTAGGAAACTTTCATGAACTAATTATCAATATTTCAATATGTAGAGGACCTCTCATAGAGACAGTGCTCCCTTGCACATCAATGAAGTTTTTTTAAAGGGACAAATTAGTTGACATATGGTCAAAACTCTCTCATTGTTTCCATTATTGTTCCCTCTAAGTGACAAAGTGAAGATTTGAATTTATGTCAACATTAGAACAATGAGTGTTTATATCATGGACCTCTATATGGATTAAAATGACCATGACAAGAATAAAGTATGAAAATATGAAGAAAGTAATGAAACCTTGAATAACCCTCCACATATTGTAGACATGAAGATTGAGATAATGCACATGTGTGAAAGAGTAAACGTTTGACATCACCATTTCCAACCCCTCATGTTTAATCCTTAATGTTGTTGAAGAAACAAAATAAATTTCATGGAACTAAAAACATTAAATTGTTGCCAAAATTGTGCCCTCTAATCGACAAAGTGAAGATTGGAATTTATGTCAACATTATAACAATGAGTGTCTATATCATGGACCTCTATATGGATTAACATGACCATGAGAGGATTAAAGTAGGAAAATATGAAGAAAGACTTGAAACCTTGAATGACCCTCCACATATAAATTGACAATGGCAATGTGATTTTGTTTCTTTGTCATGTGAGACACAATGAAAAGAAGGGTAATGCTCTGAAAAAATATTATAAAATGATTGACATGGCCATTTCCAGCCCCTTATGTTTAATCCTTAAAACTTATTATTGCATCTTCCCAAAAATTTCCTTTTGCATGTTGCACCAAGTTTAAAGTTTGCACATTGCTTGGAAAAATATTCTTGCCACATGTCACATGTCACAAGACTTTCAAAGTTTCATATATCATGTCAAAATATTTTGGAAGTTTCATATTGCATATTCAAGTTATATTTGTTGCCTAGACTCCATAGCCTAAGCACAAGGGACTAGGTCTTGCTTCCATTCTCACATCTTGAATAAAGGATTATTGAATCAATATATACCAAGTCTTATAAGAGAATTTGAAATTATCATTAAGTGTATAACAAAATTACATTCGCAGATATATAGAAGCCGTAGAAATAACCTTGTGTATATTATCATATGAAAAAGTACCCATAATGTCAATGCATTATATGCATCATTACATGTTCAACTATAAAATGTACATCTAACTGTCTTATAAAATTATTACATGACATCATGAATTTCTTTTAGTCTTCTTTTGTGCTTTCCAGGTCTTAAGTAATTCATCCATATCCATGTCTTCATTTACTAGGTTCTCTTCCACAACTGATGTTGTTTCATTCATTTCACGTCGAGTACATATGGTCTTGTACCCACAGCGTGGATGCTTCTATGAGGGGCCATCACGTATAAAAATAAAAAATATTAAATTTATATGGCCACTTTTTAAATATCATTGAAGTAGTTCATTAATATTAAAAATAATCTCTCCAATGTAATTATTTACTTGGTCCTCTAGTCGGCACCGTTGGAATGGATTTCGACCTGTTCACCTGATCATCAGGTTAAGGAGGATCAACTATGACATTCTCTGCCATTGAAACGTCAAAATTTATAAGTACAAAATTATTAAGTATATAATTAATATATAGACATTTTACCATTATGGGTCTCAGTCACAGGAACATCTTAGGGATACACCTCATTGGGATGGGGATGCTGGGGAGAACCATGATCTTTTGGATGCATTGCACTATCAACTCTTTGTTGTCCAGTACTAATGGTTTCGTTGATAGTGCTTCTCCCCTGATTAAAACAAAGTAAGACATTAAATTATGAACGATATCAAACATTTACATATTTTATAAGCAATGAAAGGTTAATGTGGATTGATTTTTATTTACCTTATCCTGCAAATTGGATCTTGGGGTCTGCCCCATTCTTTTCCTACAATCAACCACGAGTTTATAACTGTACTTGTAACCAAGTTGGAGGTCTTCCTCCATGGTTTCAATTCTGAATTCGTCGCCCCACATTTCATAAGGGTCTGCTTTTTTAATGTTTTTGGCTGCAATTACCTTAAAGTTTTAAGGTGATACAAATAATATTCTTAAGATATTTGGGTACTTACGATTCATGACTGTAACCTCGAGTAGCTACCCTGGCCTAGCTTGTGTTGGTCATGTTTGGAAATCCTTTCTTTGGTTTCCTTCGAAGTGTCAGGCAACCTATCATAAAAATTTTCAAGTATGTTATATATAACCACAATTTTATTTAGATCTAAAGAAAAATAAAGCTGGTATTGAATTCAAAAAATTGTAATTTATCTTGGTGTACCGGTATTTGTTCTCCTGATTTTTTCAAAATATTCTCTTTTGCATCATCAATGATCACCTTCCACGCCCTCTCTGGAATTGAGGGAGGATGCGCATACCTAGGATTTCTTGCCAAGCTTCATCTATAAACATCTCGCGTATATTTTAAATATTCACCCGCTGTAGAGGTGACCTCTTTTTTATTGAACGTGTCTACTCCAAAAAGGCCTCCAAGATAATCCATAAGTTCCTTTTTGAGGTTGGAATTCTATAAATTCTACCTCATGCGTAAGGTTGCCCCAAAAATAAACAAGGTCTTGCTTTCTAGGTGCCTATAAAAAAGGTCATTTCCTACACACAAAAATATATGATCATTAATTTAAAATTAGTAATATAGATTATTTTTGTATGAGGACAACATTAAACGATTAAAATATGAATTAAAACTACCTGGGAGTCTTGATTTTTTTAATGGAATTCCATTATCATCGACCAAAAATGTGCACGGAAGGGTCCCCATGCTTTTCACATGTTTGGCTCCAGGAAATGCAACCATCTCAACCACATCACTATGATCCTCATCTCTTCCACCATATCTAGACTCTGATCAAGGTGTGGATGTCTGGAGGTGCATGTCATGTCTCCTTTCTAAATTAGGTGTGGAATATGGAGAAGTAAATAGTGCTCTAGCAGCTATATGACCACCTGCATCAGGACCTCGTAGAGTCTCTATAGCGCCACTGCTACTAACACCAGGCTAAGAAGGATCCAAAAATGACTTTATAAAAAAGAAAATGCTTTTTTGTGAGATAATGTAAAAGTTAAAGAACAAAGTATCATAATTGAACATATGAGTACATTAAAAAAAAACACTTTAAATTATGGTTATTACCTTATATGTGTTAAGTTGTGACATAAGGATCTTGATCTTTTCTTTGACGTCGGGATTTTGATCTGGACGATCTAAGAAGCTATCAATTTCCTTGTTATCTTTAATGATATATTTTTTTATTAATACCATAGGATCATCGCATGAATAAAACACCTCCTCATTGATGGAATCATGATCAACATGGCTTGCAGACTACATATAATTTCAACAAAAACAATGGTATTTCAACAAAATTATATAAGAAAATAATAAAAACAATGTAAAATGAAAGTGGAAATTGATAATCATTTACATGTTCTGCGGCTGGCCCTTTTCCACGATCATCTTGCCACATTATAATATAATTAGAACCCCCAAATATTTAAAAAATTGTTAATGATAAAAAAAAAAACAATGTTAAAGATAATGTTTACAACAATGTTAAAGATAATAAAAAATATAATGCAATAAGTAGAGGTTTCTTAAAGAGGTGTTTCATAAGAACCTGCACACTAATAGTCAATGTTTCTATTCGATTCAAATGGTAATCCAGTAATAAATCTTCCCTGAGAGATATATTTTTTATTGTGCACAACACTACCTGATTCTCTTCACATCCCTCATATATGCAATTCGGTTGTTTGTTTGTTGTCCCGGGTCGTGTGTTGTTTATAAAACCTACGATATTGTTGGAATATTTAGGCCTTCCATCAATATAGATAGTCGCTCCCTTATTTTTATCCTTGTTTATTAGTTGTATATAATTTGCGGCGAGTGCATATCTCTGCATACTTCGCATGTACTGAACCAGCCGCATCCAATCATTATAATTGTAACATAGTCTCACATAGTCCATCAATTCAATTACTGTATTTTATTTTACAATTATTCCATCCATGGAAAATAGCCCCAAGCCATGTAGGGAGGATGGTGCAATGTGATATGTCTTATTGTTGAAAATGAAGTCAACATCTATAGGAGGTAGTTCCTTAGGTACCCATTCTTTCACCATATTCTTAAACCTGAGTGGAACATCTATGTCTCCCATGCTCTCATCATCATAAGAGCATGATCCTCCTTCGGCAAGAAAAAAATTCATGCATCTAAAAAATTTTATTCTGACTTTTTCACCTCTAGTCCTTGTTTGCTTATCATATCTACTAGATGAAGTCACATTTCCGGCCTCTATTTGTCCTAAGATTTCCTCACTTGATGAAGAAATATCTGACATGTACCTATTTGGTTGTACCTTCAGTTGCATGTGCACATGTTGTTAGTTAGTAGTCCATCATCATATTCAAAGTTCTAAATACAAATTTATGTCTTTAGTTTTGGATGCACAATTAGACTAGGGTGCAATTACCAATATTAGTGGTCAACCACCTAATTTAATGTGATATCCCTCTTGATTTTGGACATATTAAGGACATATTAATGTGATAACACTAAATACATGATAAATTTATCATATGTATCTAAGAAAAAAATAGTAGTAAGGTTGTTGTTTGTTGGATTTGTGCAAATTACAATTATTATAAGAAATGTCCATTGAAGATGAGGGTCAATGCTATGGAGTAAGAAATCCAAACATCGGTTGGTGTGCTGCAAATATTGGGTTCTTTAGTTGGAAATATGTCTAAGGCAAGCCAAGAGTAGAACTATACAAATATTACTTTTGTTTGATACAAGAGTAGAACTATACAAAGATTAGTTTTGTTCAAGCCAAGATTAGAACTATACAAATGTTAGTTTTGTTCAATCCAAGTTGAAGAATAAGTTAGTTATGGCGATAAGAATAAGATAATAATAACATTCTTCCTTGACCTTGTGTAAACCATTCCATTTGGTGTTTGTTGCACTAAGTGCAAAGAACAATGCTGGAGAATTATAAGATGTAAGTTAGGTATGAGCTATTTTTTACCTCTTTATTACCTTTTATTTTAATTGTATCCATATTTTGTATTGATCAAATGAGGAATTAACCAGAAACTGATGCCATTAGATGCAAACTCAATCCTAAGGCAAACTAAGGAGAAAAAACAATACACGCTAATTAATATAGGATTCAAGCATGCAAACAAACCTTCTCACAAAGAAGTGCTAATTGGTGATGGAATCCAACATCGTAAAATCGATGCACGAAGGGGATGAGTTTTGGTGGGTGGGAAAGTTACATTGAAAACCTACTTAACAAACTAATGCCCTGGTGCAAGTTACCTCACTGAGCAGTGGGCAACCCTCCAAGGATTCTGAGTGAGTCTAGCTAACGTTGATCCCAGGTACAACACCAACTTCCTTGTGTTGTCACCTTGTGTAGGAAGTCTAAAATATTATGGCCTCTATTGTACCACCTACTATACCAAAGAAAAGGGGGATAGTTGACAGTGGACACCAAGACCAACAAAGTAGGGTTGATTACTCTTAGGGCCCCAATGCACCTCGTGACTGACCCTTGTGTTAGAAGGGCTTCCCAAAGTCAGTGATATAGCAACTAGATTTCACTCCCTACCTCAAGGATTTATGTTTGTATAGCATCTTTGGAAATTTATTCTCACAATCCTATTCCAAATCTCTACACCTAAGCTAAGATGGGTTTGAAGAGCCCTATAAAAGTTGCTAGATAAATTTTAATTAGCACTTGATTTTAGGTTGTTGTTATTGAAAGGAGTGGTCGTGAAACTGATGGTGTTTTGACTCGACTCTTTAAACCATGCAAGAGGAAAATGAAATGAAAGAAATTCAACTTCGATGAAAACTATCTATGGGAAGGAGTAAGAGGTTTTAAGAAAAGAAATAATTTCTTGATAGATTACTATGTGTGCAGTACTGCAAAATGACCCAAATTTTAAAAATACCATGCAAATGTCATAGTTCACTTAGTACACCTATACAAAATTGAATCAAATTTCATCATTTCTAGCATAGTAAAATTTTATGATTATAGAGACCACCATACACATCTTGAATACTCATAATGATCATGGGGGATTCACCTTGTTGATACAACATCCATGCAACATACATCCCACATTTTCATGCACTGTATCCATTCCTACATTATGCATCATCCAACTTCCATTGCTTGAAGAGGTGGAAGAACTAGAAGGGGATGAAGCTGATAGACCAAAAGACTCCCAATGGGGATGTGTGGTTCAATCCTAAATGGACCAATAATAAATGAGGTTCTATTTAATGTTTTTTTATTATTTATGTTCAATTTTAGTGCTCTAAGATACAGTTTTGCATGGTTTAAGGCCTTCAAAAAAATCTCCTTTGCAAGTTTGGCCAAAATCCTATTATTTTTCCTTAGAAAGTTTTATGCATGCAGAGATAAGAATGTAGTGAAGGGAAGTTCATATATTTGCACTTTTCACTTTGCACTTTGCATATACAAGAAAATAGATAAGGAAAAAGGGTGACATGATGTAAAGGCTACGGGGAAGGCTGATGCACATAGAAAAAATCACATAAAAATTAAGGGGCTATGTTAAGTACAAATGAAAGTTAAGTGGAGTGTTTATTTGGAGCTATATACCAATGTGGATGGAAAGGTATAGACTATGGGGTTTGAAATCAAAGAGGCATTCCCTCCACTCTTCACATCAGTACTAATGTGGGGCAACAATAATCTTGGTGACTAGGAGGAAGTACAACTACACCCTCTACAATGTGGTTGAGTGAAAACTAACAAATATGGATGTACATATATGGATGTGGCTCAATACAAGTCATATACATGCTAGGTACCATTCATGTACATGCTCAATCCAATTCATATACATGCTCAATCCAAGTTGAAGAATAAGATAAGAATATCATTCTCCATTGACCTTGTGTAAACCATTCCATTTCGTGTTTGTTGCACTAAGTGTAAAGAAAAATGTTGGAGAATTATAAGACATAAGTTAGGTATGAGCTATTGTTTACCTCTTTATTACCTTTTATTTTAAGTGAGGGTGCACTTGAGCGAGGGTGCACAAGCTAAGAAGAAGGGAACACTTGTTTAGAGAGGGTGTATAAGTTCAACAACAGGCACAAATCTTCGAGGCTAACACTTTCTTAGATGAAGTTCCCTACACCTTTGAAGGGAATTTAACTGATGTCTAAAGGAATTCTACATGAGAAGGAATCTACACTAACTGTAGCTCCAATATTAGAATCCACCAAGATAGTTTGGGCTTTGATGCCATGAAAATACATAGATATGACACAAGATATAAAAGGATCCTAAAGGTGAATCTGTTATCAAGCTGTACATGTTATATTATAGTCTAGCATATGTTATATTATAGTTATCTACTGGGGGCCCTTACAAGGGTATTTTGCCATGGATTTGACTATTTGGTCCCATACCAAGAACCACAGGAGTGCACTGGGGCCCCTAGATCTCATCTAGGGTATTTTCCATCCTCCCGAAAAATGGTTATTGTAGCTACTTTAAATTCAACACTGATAATGTACTTTGGGAAAAGAACTGGATGTTCTCATCTACCAATATCTCCATGGGCATGATACTCGACAATCATTTCAACAGCTGAGGCAAAGTTGTTACCCCTGCACTTTATAGGATGAGAACAACTATAGTATTAGCAGCCTCATCATTGATCATAAGCACATATGTTATTAGGACTTCCATGTCTCCAAATTATTAAAACATCTTTGTTGGCTGTCAGAATTTGTAAGAGCTGCAAAACATCTTAATGGGAGAAGCTATAAGCTATGTCTTTCTGGGGTAGCATATTTTGGGTTAACTTTATTTAGAGTGAAAGTGCTTCCTTCTCCTGTCCAAAAAGGGGATGTTATATGTTATCACTCTAGGAGTCCTTCTAGGTTGTAGCTAGAAGAAGCCTGGTAACTTAACTAATATCTCAATGATTCACTCAAATGGATCAAGTAGGATGACTAATTCAAACCCAACTCACTCAAGACATGCATAAAAACACTCAGATAGATCAAGGATTTCAACCACTATTGTTCAAAGATTTTTCAAATAAATGGATGTGTGGAGAATCCTTATTATACCAACAAAAATATACATAAAGGTATATATGAATGGCCAATTACAATAAGTAAAGAATACTTGCAATTCTAACTCATAAATGCAATGATAATATGACATTTATAAGGCATTAGAAAAACAAGAACAGTATGAACATAATATCCAAGTGCAAGTGCAGAATAGATAAGAAGATGAAAATATGAACAAGTAATGGCAAAAGAAGCTTGTATTACTGATATGAAAATGAGAATCTTGAGAGTACAATGTATGAAAGAGTCTGCAAAGTCAAACCTTTATCACTCTTGTATCTATGAGCTTAAACAAGATTTACAAATTAGTTTAAATATCCTCAAAATATGGATCTAATAACCTCTTTTCCTATCTCAAATTCGAATTTGTGAGGTGGCTGGAAAAGACAGAAATTTCTGGAAATATGTTGCTCAAATATTGACCTATATCTCTCAAATCAAAATAGATTTTGGAAAACTAAGAGAGGTTTTTGAAGATGAGCTCTTGATTTTAAAACTGCTCTCTCACTTTCCAAAAATACATTTCCATATTATCATAATCTATCTCCAAAGAAAGTGACTAAAATAAGAAAATTCAGATTTCCAAATCTAGTCATAAGCATACATTTTAGGATTTGATTCCTAGAATGTTTACATTGATGAAATGAAGTGCCACCTGCACTCATGGATGATATTTGATAATATCTTTGGGTAATAGTCATCATATGATCCTAAATACAATCTAGCCAAGTCGATTTTTGACTTTCTGTGAATTCTAGAAAATTTATGCACTTTCGGCAGCTAATAGGACCAAACAAAGCATCCTTAGCTACTGAAAGATTCAACGTTCGACAACTTACAACGCATAAAAAATTGACCCTTAGCTACCGAAAGATGATTTTTGGGATTTTTTACATTCAAAGTACACACCTCTTATTTCTTGAAAAGACAAGTCTGAAACTCAACTTAAAGAGACTTAACTCAAAAATAACAAAAATCTTTTATCTGATGACCATCCTATCACCTAATGACAATAAATTGGAAAATTTATTTAAGGAGATAACACCATCTATATTGATTAAGATTACTAAAGGTATTGGAATTTTATAAAGAATAGTGATGTATCCAGATTTTATGAGGTTTTAAGAGAGATTCTAAGTGGAAGAAAAGAATATGACATGGATTTTGATCCACCCAACACTATCAAATGGGTAGTTCCCCTGATCAACCAGACATCAGTTATTCTAGATTGCAGTTTGGATTTACAATTAAATGTAGAGCCTCTAATAAGATAAGAATGGATGATATTGTAGAGATTTTTTTTATGCATGGCCCAAATGAAAGACTGACCATGTCAGAAGTGGCTGCATGGGTGGAGAAACTCGTCAGAACTAGCTCTTACTTATGTTTTTCTATCTATAATTGTGAGAATTCTTAACAAATTAAATATTATTGCTAGAAAATATATTTTCCCTCAAAGGAAAAGCCAACTGGGGTGTTTTTGTCTAAAATTCAAGTTCAATAAGCATCTCATCTGCCTGCGAATATTGTCCTTACATGTGGCAATTATGGAGCCAATGCATGGAATCTTATAAAACCAGCGCATGATGACCAGCGTGAGACCTCTATGCCTTGTATTTGTACCATGATCAGCTTAATGATTTTATACCAGAAGAATATTTTCATCCCCAGAAGCTAACTCAATTGATGTTATTAGAAAATTCTTTTGTCTGGACCAAAACCAACCATGGCTAGTGATTGAGAATCTCTACTTGTGTTTGGGAGAAAATCGATTGACTAGAAGTGTTTTCACTTACTATATTACTCTCACGTCCTCTCCAATTATTTTAAGTTTGAGGACTACTGCAATTTCACTGTGACAATCCCATATTTAGTGCTTCTTATGGAATATTCTATTAAGGCTATGACAATCCCATATTTAGTTCTTCTTAAGGAATATTCTATGAAGGTTTAGATATACTCCTCAATCCGCAAAGAAATTATAGATCATGGATATTAAACGATGCACTGAATCTGGTTAGAATGACATTGTGACAAGAAAGTGTTAAAATTACACATTACCACCTCAAGTTTGCTTGACAATGGCCCTCAGTTCCTGATGCAACTTTACTAGCAATGGACTAGAGGGGTTCTTCCTCATGTCGTACTAGAAAAAACTTTGCCTATGCAGGAAAAATCCTCATACAAATTCAAGTTGCAATTTCTGAATAAAATTTATCTAAGTTTTTCTTTGTATAAACACTACGATTACTTATAATGATAATTTACCTTTTGGTCTAAAAAAACTAAAATTAAGCATATATTCTCCTAGGATGGAATTAATTATAATGGAATATATATGTCAATGTTTCATTATGGCCACTCAATAAGTATTGTCCAAATTTATATCTGAGGACTACTGAGTCAAAAAGGTAGCTTAAGGTTTACATAATTGAACAAAATTGCAGCCTTTTGCATTGAAAGTAGTTTGCCACCTCAAAAAACATGCATTTGAGGGCTTAAGTAGTGTGTCTAGTTGCCAAATGACATGGAGGTGGAATTGTGCCATGTTACTCTACCAGACCAGATGAATTGCATAGTGTAGTTTATTTACAAATCTTGATCTCCACTCAAGATATAATTAGATTCACCTTAAAAAACAAGATATGCCGAAAACAACTTTAGAACTCATGAAGTCTGATATGAATTCCTAGAAATTTTGGTTGGTCTCATTAATTCTCCCTCTACTTTTTAGTGTCTTATGGATTATATTCTGAGGCATTTCCTTAGTTTTTTTTTTCCTTTGACGACATTTTGACATGCAAAAAAATTGTTGGAGATCATATGGGACATGTGGGCAAGGTATTGCATATGCTTTAGTATAACAAACTGTATGCCAAGAAGTCCAAGTTTACTATTAGGTTACAAGAAATGGAGTACCTAGGCCATATGGTATCAAATGAATAAATCAAGGTAGATCCACACAAGATAAAAGTAATAGTGGATAGTCCAATACTAAATAACATCAAGGTCCTTTGATGTTTCCTTGCCTTCATAGGATATTATCGTCATTTTTTCATCAATTATGCTCATATTGTTGCACCTCTAACATACCTATTAAATAAGAAATAATTTTCATGGTTATATGTGGCAATGTAGACATTCCAACAATGCGAGGATTTCACCTTTACTCCAATTCTAAGCACCCCAAACTTTAATAAGACATTCATTGTGGAATGTAATGCCTATAGCCAGGGCATTGGAGTAGTTATTATATGGGAAGGTTGTTTGTTGGATTTTTAAATTAGACAATACAAGGAAATATTATATCTCATACAATGTATGAAAAAAATAAAAATTTCGTCATTCGTGAAATTAACAAATGACATCAATATCTCTTGTACGAGCTTGGGTCATAGCACTTACTGAACTTATCTTCTCAGTGCATATATTCACTCCTAAAAAATTTCAGCCTCAGAGCTACATAGGGGTTCGAGGGGAGGTCAAGGAGGTTGAGGGAGAAGCTAGCTAGGATTTTGAGGAGAGGCAATGGCTTGGTGGAGGGGTTTCCATCCTCTAATTTGCAAGGAATCCTTGGTAAAAAAAATAAAAAAATAACTCATAGTTTGTAACTAATTAGTAAAAAAATCAGATATTGGAGAGATTTTAACTATAAAATTACTGATTTTTGCGGCATGATGTTAACCCCTAGGTCTCTCCACTCCACAATCATTGTTGGGTTTGGCTAGATAGGGATACTCTTCCTCTGTCGTTGTCCAAATTTTCTGGATAATTCCTCCTTCGAATCTCTCTGTTGTTGTCGAGGGGTTTTTCTATGCTCGCCGCAGGGTTTTTCTTCTCTGTTAGTCTTGGTCGGAAAGGGAACAAGTGTTTTTTCTGTGCTCATCGCGGGGTTTTTCTTCTCTACTAGTCTTGGTTGGAAAGGGCACGAGTGGGTTTTCTATGCTTGCCACGGGGTTTTTCTTCTCTGCTAGTCTTGGTTGGAATGGGTTTTGGTTTCTTCTCTGCTAGTCATGAATAGGCGCAAGGTCAACTTCATGAATGGGTGCGAGATCATTTAAATTTGGTTTCAGTTTTTATGTTTTTTTTTTCTTTTTTTTTTATTGTATTTAATATAATTAATATATATCTATATTTTTGGTTTCAAACTTGTTTCAAAAGTCATCAGTGATAAATTGAAATATAATTTTAAGAAACCTCCAATGGCCTCCCAACTGGTGATTCAAACTCATCTTCAATGTCTTCTCTGAAGTGTAAAGTGGGGACAAAGGTTTTATGGAGACCAATCACTAGTAGGACACAATCTTGGTGAAAGGAAGTTATCTTTGCAAGAAAGATCTTTGGAAATATCTATTGCTATGTTTGGATGATCCTCTTTCAAATTCTACTAGCTTTAGTTACCCCGATAATTAGCTTTATGGAAGCAAATATTTTTATGGTTTTGATTACACAATGATTGAAAACAGGGATTGCTTGATTGATTGCATATAAACATTAATGGATGGATGAAAGTGGTTAAAAATGGGGATATCCACTAGGCCAAAAACTTTGAATCCATTGCTTAGCCATAGAAGAATAGCTTAGTTACATATCCATCCTAGGTTTGATCCAAGAGAAGATTGCTAGCCTTGGTGTGTCTGGGGACCAACCTAGCACTTCCTAACCCGTTGTTCAATAGGGGAGTGGGGGCAGTTATCCACCCTAAAATTTGGTTTATTTTTAAACATCCATGTGTAGTGAGTCTCGTAAGAAGCCAATAAACATGAATTTCATTGATTATTTCTCACCCTATATGCATATTGTGAATCCTCAAAACCCGTTTGACACTTTCTAAGTGGAAAAGCAAGGAGGTTGTTTTTTTTAAGGTTTCCAATGAAGATAATATCATGGAATTTTTGGGGGATTACTAACCCCTATCACAAATCCATGGTTTAGAGAGTAATATATTTTTCTTATGGAATTGATTTTTGTGTTTATAAGAGTTAGAGTTACTAGGTTTAAACTTTATTCAACACTTTGAGTAATTTGGCCAAATTATGTCAAAAATTTCACCGGGGCTTTGGTTTAGTTGGTATATTCCAAAAAAACAAACTAGTAGGTTTTGAAAATATTTGATAGAGAATAACTTCTTCTTCTTCTTTCACCATGATAGAATATGGTTAGTTTAGGTAGCAGGATATATCACCTTATCTAATCACTAGTTGATATGTTTCTCCATTTCCTAGGGATTTGAAAGACCAAGGTGTTGAACTCTTAATTCAAGTTGAACATCTCTAATTTGAAGCACAAATCATGTGTTGAAGGTATCAAAATAATATGGAACCTAAGTCCAAGTTCCCGAGGGGACAAAGGTTGAATTATTTGGTGGGAATATTCCATTAGAAAAATCATTTCCTTTCTCAGATGTTATGGTAGATAGTTGGTGACATTTAGAAGAATAAAACAAAAGGAAATATTTTAATAGCTCGAGGAAGTTTCAATAATGCCTCAAATTATCCCTTCAGTGAATAAAAATTGACCAAAAAATGACAAACACTAAAGGTTGATGAGACATATAAAATAAGGGGGTCCCAAATCAAAGTTGGGTTCCATTAGCTTAAGACACGTGAGAAGCCTTCTATGAGATCTTTCAAAGCTCTTACTTCCAAGGAATTTTTTAAGCATATTAAGGCCTTCAAAATAAAAAAACAATAGAATCATTAACCAAGGGAACATTGGAAAGGAGTTTGTTAATCATTACAAATTGGTTTTTCAATCTCAATGAATTATAACAAAGGAAAGAAAGGTGTCTATGCAAACTTGTGTTGATGTAGTCCCAAGAAATTCGATGCAAAAGGAATAATGGGTATGTGATAAAAGGATTATAATGTTGGATGAATTGATGAATACCCTCAAAGAAATGGTTGATGATCAATTTCTCACACGAGACTACTTTCCATAAGAATTTAATAAAGTTATTTTCCATTCTTGGGATTCTAGATATTTAGAATATGGGAATTTTATAAATCCACTTTTATTAAGGATAAACTTCCAGTTTTAATGCATCTCCCTAAGTCATGAAAATGAGTCAAAGGCTCATTATTTATAGGAGTTGATATTAAAAAAATGGTGGAAGTGGCTACATAATTCAATTGTGAAGGAGGTTTTTCCAACTAACTAGTAGGGATAGACTATATATGTATGATCCACTAAAGGTGATATATTATCTTTGGTCAAATGTGGTTGTGAATCATAATATGAGCATTGATTGATGGTGATAATGAATCCTTCATGTGGAAATTGCATCAAAAAAAGAGTAAGGAATTACGACTTTCACGGTGTACATACAATTGTGCCTAAGGAACAGGTTGGATTTTGTTGGGTGTGTGAGTGATGTTTGAGTCTGGAAACCCTCCCATATCCTCAAGGCATACAAATAGTCTATCCATGTCAAATTCCAATGCATACAGAAACATTTTGAAAAAATTTCACCATTGTATTTTAATAGTTGTTTCCTTTGAAATTCGACCAAGAAAATTAAAACAAAATGAGGACGAGATGGGTCAATATATAGAGTGGGTGTGTGAGTAATATTTGATTCTGGAAACCCTTCCTGACAGGCTTGCTAGGGATGAAATGCGGCCACATAGGTGTCCACATAGGTTGATGAAATGCCTCTATAACCCCAAATTTCATTAGAGTCATGTTGGGGAATATGTTTCATGAAGTGATACTTGAACTCACTGTCACCTAAACTCCCTTCCTACTAAAATCACTTTCAACCTATAAGATAACTCTTTTTAGCCCTCTAAAACTTACCCTGGACATACTAATTCCTCCAATGAAATATTTCCCTCTTCTTCTTGTGGTTGTTTGTGTAGGTAGATAGGATATCAATAGAGTGGATACAGAAAGGCCTACGAGGTCCTATAGGAGAATCTACGCAAAGTATGCGAATAGGCCGAATAGGAGAATCCAGAAACCCTCCCATATTATTAAGGCATGTGAATAGTCTATCTAGGTCAAATTCCAATGCATACAAATATAGTTTGAAAACATTTCAACGTTGGCCCCATTCACATGTCATTGTTTCCCGCCTCTAGTATTTTTATGGTGTTGATTAAGAAATCAATGAAAAAGAGGGATTTTTCATCACAACTACGACACAGATACATTATATATACATTAATGTAGAACCTGAAAGAAAAATGAAGAAAGACCGACGAAAACTTAAAACTTGTGTGAACCAAATTGTGTACTTTGAAAGAAAATTAGGGTTTCAAAAAAACTTCTATAGAAATGACAAACACATTCATCAAAACTTCATTGATGCATCCAATACTGTGAAAAAAATATTGATGAAATCTTATACGATCATGATGGTATAAAAATGAAAGAGATTCTATTGGTTTCAAGAATAATTTATCCTCTACTGAACAAGGCCAACCACGTGAAGATGGAAGCTCATATGGCCCCTCCCCTCCTCCTCACATGACTCTCAATTGATCCCCAAAACCAAATCTATAAAATAGAAAATAATCAACATAAATGTCCTATTAAGATTCATCCATAGAAACTACAAAAACAAAAATTAATGAAGGTACATGAAATTATGTGTTTCTAAATGATATTTTTAGTCTACCACTTACTTTAGTATATTGGAAACTATTTTCAGGTTTCAAATAATAATTGAACAACATGTAACATAGGATATAAAAGCATCGCATAAAACTTAAAAACATGTAATTAACGCATGACATTATAATTAAATTATTTTAAGAGAATAATTCATACAATTAAAATGTTATATAGTCACATACCTAATCCAACCTCAACATCTGTGTAATCATCCTTATTCTGTATCTTGATCTTCTTCATTGAACTCGACATCTCAATCATCATCTGGTTCTGAATATCAACTAGAGTTTAGACAAAATCAAGGCTAGGAATATCAAGTAGAGTTTAGAAATTTGCATTGATAACCACTTTCCCTTTCTGGAAAATTTGGGCTAGGAAAAATCAAAATTGTGATTTTGATGGGTCAGTGTATATTTTGGGGGTACCTTCAATAGGATGACACACATTTTAGGGATATTATTTGCACTAGCTTTAATGGGTCAAAATTAGGATTTTTCCTAACGACTTATAGAGGTCTAGTGGAGGTGGGAAGTGAGGTGAAATGGATAGTAAACATGTTGATAATGGTATATTTCAACAAAAACTTGTGGAAATGTCACAATTGAATAGTTTTTAGGTGATAACATACTTCCCCATGATATGTGAGGTTAGGAGGAAATTGTATGACCAAAATACATCACAATTTTATTTGCAATGCTCAGAGAGGACCAAGGAGGGAGACAAGTGTCCAAGGAACAAGGACCACCTATGGATGAACAATAGAGTACCACCTATCAACAACAAATTCAAAAGGTGATAGGTGTACAAGATCCCAATAGGGACAAGTTAGGCATATCCATACTCATTAAGACATCTCATAAAAATGATACAATGGCATGCATAGCATAAGGGAGCCAAGTGAATGAGACAAAATGGGGTCTCAATATAGTACAACATGGGGATGGAAAATACGTGCCAAAGTATAATATAGTGATATGAACAATCATACATAGAAATTCCTAGAACAATGGGGTCAGGTCCAACATAGAAGCATGATGACTGCAAATAATATGGATACATAGGAATTGATTCCCTAACCCAAGGGGGAGGGGGAAGGAATAAACCCAAGAAGCCCCAATGAACATGAAACAACCTGAGAAGCCCCACTAAATAGATAAGGGGCTCCAAAAATCTCAAATGAGCCAAACATTCGTCTCTCTTGCGATGATATCAAATGATGCTTGGATTCATTTCATATTTGGTTTATCAACTTGAAATCTCAATTTGATACTTTGCAAGATACCTAGACCTTCAGTCAAATACAAATATGAAACTTGGAATCATTAGCATATCTACTAGAACATATGAAAAATAAGGTTTATGGTTTCCATGATGAATTGATGATGTAAGAAAGTGGGTGTGTCAGTCAAATTTGAGTTCAGAAACCCTCCCATATCGTTAAGGCATGCAAATAGTCTATCCAGGTCAAATTTCAATGCATACAGATACAGTTTGAAAACATTTCAACATTGGCCCCATTCACCTGTCATTGTTTCCAACCTCTAGTATCTTGATGGTGTTGATTAAGAAATCAAAGAAAAAGAGGTATTTTTCATCACAAATATGACGCAGATACATTGTATATAAATTAATGTAGAACTTGAAAGAAAAATGAAGAAAGACTGATGAAAACCTAAAACTTGTGTCTGTTAGTGTCCTATAATGATAGGAGATCTGATGATTCATATATTATTTGTGGGTCTCATGATGAAGTTCCTGGCTTGTTGATCTTGTTATCTCCTGAAATAATTTTTCCAATTTATTATCATTAGGTGATAGGATGGTCATTAGATGAAAGATTTTTTGTTATTCTTGAGTTAAGTGAATTTAAGATGAGTTTTAGACTTGTATTTTCAAGAAGTGATGAGTCTATACTTTTATTAGAAAAAACTCCAAAATTTCACTTTCGGCAGCTAAGGGCCATTTTTAAAATCATTCTAAGCTAACAAAAGTTGTCACTTTCGATAGCTAAAAAGGCATGTGTGAGGCGCTCTAGGCTATCGAAAGCACTATAATGATTAAAAAGAAAGCTTCACCTGTTGTCTAAATTGACTGGAATTGGATCATGATATGATCTGGGCAAGTGATGTATGTCTGATATGATTATTTGGTGAAATCTATTAAACCCTAATCTAGTAGATCCGAGTTCTCTACTACTAACTAAGATCACCATAAAGTCACATCATTTTCTTTTTACCTAATCTATCACATGGTTTTATTTCTTGGTCGAATGATGCAATCATCATTATGATTTTAGTTTCATTCTTTATTAAGGGTTTATTCTAAAATATTTTCATTCAAACCTTTTCTCCATATCACACTTTTTTCCTCTTCTCGATCTTCAATTTTTCCTCTATCAGCGCCATTGTGTCTCCCCAAGCCCAATTTTATTGTATTTCAGGTGTTGACAATTGGTTTTGCTGATGAAAAAGGGAGGGGCTCTGCTTAGGAAAGAGCTTAATGATATAGCATATCTGGAATCTCACCCTGAGATTTTCCAGATGTTCAGAGATGTTGGATGCTACAGATACTGTGAAAAGCTACAAGGTTTTCACCAAGGAGTGGCTGAGGAATTTTCCTTAACCTTTGATGGAGCCAAGGCCAAGGTGGGAACAATTGAGATGCTCGTTGATGAAGCCATTGTTGCAGTAGCGATAGAGATACTTGGGACTAGTGAAAGATGGTTTAAAACAACCATTACTAAAGACATCAAATTCAGGTCTTATCTCAAGCCTAAACACAAATGTATTATTTGGAAGAAAGATACCCCTAGATCCTACTTGGAAGAAAAATGGCAACACTTTCTCAAATCAATCTAGGCATATATTACATGTGAATGAAGATATGGTAGATTGATGCTCTACCATTTCAAGCTCATGAACCATTTCACGAGTAGGTGTCCTTTGAATCTTCCCTTCTACCTCCATAGAAGTTTGACAAAAATGGCACACCAAGTCCAGGCCAAACCTAGCAAGGTGCAGGGAAGGATTTTCCATCATAGCCTTATCAAACTCATAGTGCTTGAAGAATTGTCAACGAGGGATAAGAATTGGGAGAATTTTATCTTCTAGGGTGAATTTGAACCAGAACCCCATCCTAAGGACAAAAATAATACTTCATCCAATAAATATTCAACACCCCAGAGTAGTAAAAGTAAAAGAAGATCCATTTACCCAATGATTACAGAGGATCCAACCTCTTCTTCTAAGTCCAATAGAGCCAAAAGGAATCTTGATTCCAGTCAAGCTACAGAAGGGAAAACTAGTGCCTCTAGTAAAAATGTCTTGAACCTGCCTTATACAGATTCAAAGGAGGAGGTAGATATTATAGAAGAAGAGGTGCTTGGGCAAGCAGATCCTAAAGAAACAACACCTGGAGTCCAAATTTCTAAGCATGAAGCCCCTGATTTTCAAGATCCTGAAAAAACACATTTCTCACCTGAAGCTCAAGATCTGGAGGCTGCTGAAGCATCAACAAGAAAACACAGTAAGTCAACATAAAATAAGATAAAAAATCTTGAGGAAGAATTCATGGAGTTGAGGTTACTGGAAAATTGGGTCAAATCCCAAAATGAGACCATCACAAGGACATCAACAGAGGTAAGAGACTATTTTCAAAGACTAGCTAAAATGCATGTAAAATTGGAAAAGAAGAACAAAGGGCTACTTGAAGAAAACAAGAAGTTGCACAAGGTAGCTAGAAGTTTGAAGGTGAAACTAATGCTCAAATATGCAAAGCCTATATATCATCCAAGCCTGGAGAGTCTAGCAGAGGCTGCATAGAATTTGAATGAGTAACCTTGAAGTTCGAAAGACTAAAGGAATTTCAATTTTGAAGTTTTGATGAATATTTTCAAAGCCTGTGGTTTCAACAGCTTGTGTGGGTTTCAAAAGGCGTTGTTAGCTGTCGAAATCTCTTCTTTCGATAGCTTACCCTCACAATTTTATGCTTCTAAGACACCAAAAGTGCATGAACTGAAAAAATACTCATCTTTTGCTCAAATCGAGGATTTTTGTTTCCAGATCATGTGGGAATGGTTTTTAAGGAAATATAAGAATTAAAGGGATACAAATCATCATCCCTTTCCATATTTTGAGGAAAATAATAAGGAAATAAGACTGAGTGGCATTTCTATTTTTGGCCAAAATTGCTCAGTTGTTAAAGAAGGAATTCAAAAATGTTCTACTATATTATGAAGACTATGAAGACTACTGAGGAGATCGAGGATTTTTGAAGACTTGGTTAATAAGGGTTTGACCCTTAAATTGGGACTCAATCCTACACATCATATTAATTTGATCTTGTTTTATTTTTAGTATATCAGATCCGGTTTCATAGGATCTGGAACTTGTTTGTAGAGGCTATAAATCCTATGACTTTTAAGAAAGGAAAGGTTTGACTTGGAGGGACCTGAATGGAAGGATGACATGGAAATGTCACCACCTACTATAAAAATTCTCAAAGGATGTAAACAAATGTAATGGATGAATACAAAGGCATTTTATTTCCAGACTATTGTGTCATGTTTTTGTGGTGAAGTGTTTCTTGATGTAAATTGTCATTTTCTTGTTTTTGATATTGTTTTTCTTTCCTCATTGCTTATAAGAAGAGTATGCCCAATATTTTTCTTGGACACCCTAATCTGTCTTAAAACAATGTTTATGTTTTCTTCTGAAGATTTAATGAAAAATTCACATAAGCTATGCTCTGGATTTGAAATGACCCCTGATCTTTTCCTCTCTCCATCTCACAAATTATAAGGATCCAATGATGTCATTGTCTTGCCTAATTACATATATCTCTGTTATTTATTCACCAAATCATATTTAACTTCTTCAATCCATTTTTCCAATGGCCCTCTTTTGTTGTCTCAACCAAAAACTCTAAAAACAAATCCCATTTATCATAGCTAGCCTAATATCCAATCCAAAAACAATTATATCATACATAGAGATCCCTCTCTGAGACTTGGAGGGATAGATCCTTGACTCCAAGTGGTTTTGTGGTTACCTATGTCAATTTCTCCCTCAGCCTGAGAAATTACGGATATTTAACAAAATGGCGATTGTACTGGGGAACTTTCCAGTAGTGCACTTCAAATTCTAGATTTGATCACTGATGGTGGACAGTAACCAGACACAAGAAGGCTGAAATATTTCACCTGGCGAATCCAGTCAACTCTAGAACAATGCCAACTCAAAGACTCCATTAGAGGAAGAACCTAAAGCATGACCAAGAAATCTAGAAATATTCACCCATGGTTCAGTGCCTCTTATGTAGTTGAATATTGTTATGTGTCCATGGTTTTCCTTCAAAGATTCATCCTTGGTTAGATACTCTATTTGTTGTCCTACCTCCAATTTTCTTTCTTCTAAATCTGCCATAAGAGATTCATCCTTGTCAGATTCCCCTTATTATAGTGGTCTCTTTTCTTTTTCTGACTACCTTTACATCATTTTATACCTGCTGAACAAGGTGCCTATTTTTCCTCAGTGTTTGAGGGAGGTTGCCAGCCTATGTTGAACTGTAAACAATTGAAGTTCATAACCTAACTTCATTTTTCCCAATGGCTCTTTTTGTGGTCTCAACCAAAAACTTAAAAACAAATCTTGTTCTACATAACTAGCCTAATATCCTATTCCAAACAAATCTAAATATGACAAAGAGATCCCTCTCTGAGTCTTGGAGGGATAGAGCCCTGAATCCAAGCGGTTTTGTGGTCACCCCTCCCGCTTTCCTCCTCATCCTAGGAAATTACAGGGTGATAACAACGTCAACCAAATTATGTACTTTGAAAGAAAATTAGAGTTTATGGTTTACATGATGAATTGATGATGTAAGAAAGTGGGTTTTTCAGTCAAATTTGAGTCCAGAAACCCTCCCATATGGTTAAGGCATGCCAATAGTCTATCCATGACAAATTTCAATGCATACAAAAACTGTTTGAAAACAATTCAATGTTGGCCCCATTTGTAGGTCACTGTTGTCGGTGTCTAGTCCTCGTACAATTTTTGTTACTTGTTCCTTGTTCCGTGTTCTTTGTTCCTCGTTACTTGTTCCTCTTTCCTCATTCCTTGACCATGTCATAGTCACCAAGATCCATTATTTTTGTACAAAACATACTAATGGAATAAAATGTCCCACACAAAGACCAAATTAGTATCTGCTACATAAGTCTTTTGTCTTTTTTCAACGCCTATGTAACGAACATCAATTCTAAGAAGATTCAAATAGGACCTAAGAACCTTAAGTTATTTCCTTAATGATGGGTGACATAACATTATCATTCAATAGTAAAATTGTTACATTTCATTGTAAGGCATCATGTTTACTGAGGGCTTGAGCCACCACAAAGGAAACATACCAAGAATATTTGTCTTATGAATAAGATATGGTACTATCCACTTTGAGGTTTGACATAGAGATTTTTCTTATAGAATACACTACATTTCACCATAATATAAGCACTAAACTCAGTTCAAACCATGTAAAACCATTCAAATTAGACACAATATTCTTGCGACAAATTAGCTATACTATCGACGAACGTTTTTCATCGATAGTATAGCAAATTCGTCGCAAGATTATTTACATTCGTCTCTCTTGCGATGATATCAAATGATTCTTGGATTCATTTCATATTTGGTTTATCAACTTGAAATCTCAATTTGATACTTTTCAAGCTACCTAGACCTTCAGTAAAATACAAATATGAAACTTGGAATCATTAACATATCTACTAGAGCATAAGAAAAATAGGGTTTATGGTTTCCGTGATGAATTGATGATGGAAGAAAGTGGGTGTGTCAGTCAAATTTGAGTCCAAAAACCCTCCCATATCGTTAAGGCATGTGAATAGTCTATCCATGTCAAATTTCAATGCATATAGATACAGTTTGAAAACATTTCAACGTTGGCCCCATTCACATGTCACTATTGCCTGACTCTAGTATCTTGATGGTGTTGATTATGAAATCAATGAAATAAAGGGATTTTTCATCACAACTATGACACAGATACATTTTATATACATTAATGTAGAACCTGAAATAAAAATGGAAAAAGACTGACGAAAAACTAAAACTTGCGTCAACCAAATTGTGTACTTTGAAAGAAAATTAGGGTTTATGGTTTACATGATGAATTGATGTTGGAAGAAAGTGGGTGTGTCAGTCAAATTTGAGTCCATAAACCCTCCCATATCATTAATGCATGCCAATATTCTATCCATGACAAATTTTAGTGCATACATAAACTGTTTGAAAAACTTTCAACATTAGCCCCATTTGCAGGTCACTATTGTCAGTGTCTAGTCCTCGTACAATTTCCGTTCCTTGTTCCTTATTTTTTGTTCCTCGTTACTCATTACTTGTTCCTAGTTCCTCATTCCTTGACCATGGTGTAGTCCCCAAGATCCATTATTTTTGTACAAAACATACTAATGACATAAAATGTCCCACACAAAGACCAAATTAATATCCGCTATATAAGTCTTTTGTCTTTTTTCAATGACTATGTAACAAATCTCAATTCTAAGAATATTAAAATAGGACCTAAGAACCTTAAGTTATTTCCTTAACCATGGGTGACATAACACTATCATTCAATAGTAAAATTGTTACATTTCATTGTAATGCATCATGTGTACTGAGGGCTTGAGCCACCACAAAGGAAACATACCAAGAATGTTTGTCTTATGAACAAGATATGGTACTATCCATTTTGAGGTTTGGCATAGAGATTGTTCTTATATACTAAACTACATTGCACCATAATATAATCCATACACTTCTTGCAAACCATGTAACACCATTCAAATTAGACACAATATTCTTGCGACGAATTAGCTATACTATCAACGAACGTTTTTCGTTGATAGTATAGCAAATTCGTCGGAAGATTATTTACATTCATCTATTTTGTAACGATATCGAATGATTCTTGGATTCATTTCATATTTGGTTTATCAAATTGAAATTTCAATTTGATACTTTGAAAGCTAGCTGGACCTTCAATAAAATACAAATATGAAACTTGGAATCATTAACATATCTACTAGAACATATGAAAAATAGGGTTTATGGTTTCCATGATGAATTGATGATGAAAGAAAATGGGTGTGTCAGTGAAATTTGAGTCCATAAACCCTCCCATATCTTTAAGGCATGCGAATAGTCTATCCAGGTCAAATTTCAATGCATACAGATACTGTTTGAAAACATTTCAATGTTGGCCCCATTCACATGTCATTGTTGCCCGCCTCTAGTATCTTGATGGTGTTTATTAAGAAATCAACGAAATAGAGGGATTTTTCATCACAACTATGATGCAAATACATTGTATTTACATTAATGTATAAAATGAAAGAAAAATGAAGAAATACTGACGAAAACCTAAAACTTGCGTCAACCAAATTGTGTACTTTGAAAGAAAATTAAAGTTTATGGTTTACATGATGAATTGATGATGGAAGAAAGTGGGTGTGTCAATCAAATTTTAGTCCAAAAACCCTCCCATATCATTAAGGCATGCCAATATTCTATCCATGAAAAATATCAGTGCATACAGAAACTATTTGAAAAAATTTCAACGTTGGCCCCATTCGCAAGTCACTATTGCCGGTGTCTAGTCCTCATACAATTTTTGTTCCTTGTTCCTTATTTTATGTTCCTCGATACTCATTCCTTTTTCCTCGTTCCTTGACCATGGTGTAGTCCCCAAGATCCATTATTTTTTTACAACGCATACTAATGGCATAAAATGTCCCACACAAAGGCCAAATTAATATCTGCTACATAAGTCTTTTGTCTTTTTTCAATGACTATGTAACGAATCTCAATTCTAAGAAGATTCAAATAGGAATTAAGAACCTTGAGTTCTTTCCTTAACCATGGGTGTCATAACACTATCATTGAATAGTAAAATTGTTACATTTCATTGTAAGGCATCATGTGTACTGAGGGCTTGAGCCACCACAAAGGAAACATACCAAGAATGTTTGTCTTATGAAAAAGATATGGTACTATCCATTTTGAGGTTTGGCATAGAGATTGTTCTTATATACTAAACTACATTACACCATAATATAATCCCTACACTCCTTGGAAACCATATAACACCATTCAAATTAGACACAATATTCTTGCAATGAATTAGCTATACTATCGACGAACTTTTTTCGTCGATAGTATAGCAAATTTGTCGCAAGATTATTTACATTTGTCTCTCTTGCAACGATATTGAATGATGCTTGGATTCATTTCATATTTGTTTTATCAACTTGAAATTTCAATTTGATACTTTGCAAGATGGCTGGACCTTCAATCAAATACAAATATGAAACTTGGAATCATTAACATATCTACTAGAACATATGAAAAATAGGGTTTATGGTTTCCATGATGAATTGATGATGGAATAAAGTGGGTGTGTCAGTCAAATTTGAGTTCATAAACCCACCCATATCGTTAAGGCATGTGAATAGTCTATCCAGGTCAAATTTCAATGCATACAGATATAGCTTGAAAACATTTCAATGTTGGCCCCATTCATATGTCATTGTTGTCTGCCTCTAGTATCTTGATGGTGCTTATTAAGAAATCAACAAAATAGAGGCATTTTTCATCACAACTATGACACAAATACATTGTATATACATTAATGTAGAACCTGAAAGAAAAATGAAGAAAGACTGATGAAAACCTAAAGCTTGCATCTTGAAATAAAATTAGGGTTTATGGTTTACATGATGAATTGATGATGGAATAAAGTGGGTGTGTCAGTCAAATTTGAGTCTAGAAACCCTCCCATATCATTAAGGCATGCCAATAGTCTATCCATGACAAATTTCAGTGCATACAAAAACTATTTGAAAAAAAGTTCAACATTGGCCCCATTCGTAGGTCACTGTTGCGATGTCTAGTCCTCGTACAATTTTCATTCCTTATTCCTTGTTCTGTGTTCCTCGTTCCTCATTCCTCATTCCTTGTTCCTTGTTCCTCATTCCTTGACCATGGTGTAGTCCCCAAGATCCATTATTTTTGTACAAAACATACTAATGGCATAAAATGTCCCAGACAAAGGCCAAATTAATATCCTCTACATAAGTCTTTTGTCATTTTTCAATGACTATGTAACAAATCTCAATTCTAAGAAGATTTAAATAGGTAACAATATTGATGAAATATTATATGATCATGATGGTATAAAAATGAAAGAGCTTCTCTTGGTTTCAAGAATAATTTATCCTCTACTGAACAAGGCCAACCACATGAAGGTGGAAGCTCATATGGCCCCTCCCCTCCCCCTTACATCACTCTCAATTGATCCCCAAAACCCAATCTATAAAATAGAAAATAATCGAAAGAAAAATCCTATTAATATTCATGCACAAAAACGACAAAAAATAAAATTAATGAAGCTACATGAAATTATGTGTTTCTAAATGATATTTTTAGTCTACCACGTACTTTAGTATATTGGCAACTATTTTCAGGTTTCAAATAATAATTAAACAACATGTAACATAGGATATTAAAACATTGCATAAAACTTAAAAACATGTAATTAACCCATGACATTAAAAGTAAATTATTTTAAGAGAATAATTCATACAAATTAAAATATTATATAGTCACGTACCTAATACAACCTCAACATCTATGTAATCATCCTTATTCTCTATCTTGGTCTTCTTCATCGAAATCGACATCTGTATCATCATCCAGTTCTGAAACAATGTTGAAAGGATTGATGATATCATCATCGTCATCAATGTCATTTTTGAGCATATCTTCATCAACATCATCATCAAGAATTGAAATATTGTCTCCTATGCCTGAATCATGATATTCTTCGTCTTCTTCATCTGTTGACCCTCCATGATCTTCTAGCTCTGTCTGATCTATCGAATCATCTTCTTGATCTTCAATATCATCTTCTTCCTGTAAATGAGTATAATTAATTGGCCTTCCTCTTGGATCATATCTAACAACAAATGACCAATCCCTTTCACTTGGAACATTTGAGTAAAATACCTGGTCACATTGGCTTGGAAAAACATAGCGATCATGTCCTCTTTCAAACACCGTTGTTTTAATCTTTGGAAATATGTTTGCATGTTGAATAATAGTTCTTTCCTCATCACGTTCATGCATTCGTAACCTATACCATTTGACATCGAACAAAACTAATTTGAAGGAATTAAAATCACACTCAAGTATATTGTTTAAATACCCATAATATCTATTTTCAGATTCTTGGGGATGTTTGTCACTCCTAGAGGAAACATTAGTGACCCAGAATACTGCAGTTATCCCACTATCAGAATTTTTCCTAGTTTCATCCAATAGTTTGATGTGAAATTTACAACCATTGCACCACATAGCCTTATGGTGTTTCAACTGCAATATGTCAGATATGTAAAAGATGCATTGTCAATTAATAAATTAACATATATTTATATAACTTTGAAAGTATCTGAAAAATGTAGTACAAATGTAGTCACTTTAATATAATATAAAATAATTGAATAAAATGGGTGAATTTGCTTACCTGTCCATATTTCAAACCATATGATAAATCAATTTCCCTCTGCGTAACATTGGCATCTCCATTACGATGAGCTTCTCTAACCAATTCAGACAGTCGTTTCCATGATAACCTACCTTCATTATGTTGTTTACATCTTTCAATCCATACATTCATCCAGTCAAGATTATTTGCAATGTATAAATGTAGTGCATCCCACTCTTGAGCAAATGAATAAAAAAAACATAATTCACCAATATTAAATATTAGTTATAACATACAATAAGTAGGTAATTATAAATATTTATAATTTATGAAATAAATTATATTAATATATTAATGAGTATGATCATATACACAAAAAATGAAACTTTATATGTATTATTAATATAAATTTTCACAATTATTAATATATTACCTCTCATTTTTTTCATTCTACCTTGCCCCAACAGATGCTCCTAATCTTCAAATGTTTTTATGGAGTTCACATCCCAAATGTGATCCACTGCATGCATAGTTGGCGCTACTAATTTAGGAAGATACTGGCTAATATACATCATGGATTTATATACCATATATCCCTCCACCATAGAACCCTCGAGACATGCTCTTTGTCTAACCAATGCCTTTAATTATTTCAAGTGCCTCTCCACCATCCACATTGAACTTGTGTGAACATTTCCACAAATTTCAATCTCCTCAATTTGGTGTATGAGGTAGTGTTCTTGTGCATTGAAAAATGTAGGAGGTATATACTTTTTCATTTCACACATTAGACGAGGAATTTCTCTCTTCCAATACTTTATATCATCTTCATGGATTTCTTTCAATGACAACCATCTACATGATATCATGACACACGAAAATAACATGTTTTAACATAACATAATATAATATATTACATTACAAGTAAAACACGTATCATTAAGTACCACAATAATTTGAAAGAACATTTTGCATATAAATCACAACTACTTACCTCATGTATTTTCCAAGATCATATATAACTTGTTTGACGTTGTTGTCGAAGTCGTTTGGGAGAGATAGCGGTATAACATACTGTAACAACAAAATTAATCGTTATTTGTTTCGACCAAAGTAGACAAGAAAAAATAAAAAAAGTAAAATATCTATAAGGCTAATATATATAAATATGTATACCAAAATTATTACCTTAATGAAGGTATGCCAATCATGTGTTTTTACCCCACCAAATTCACCTTTCTTCATTAAGATATTTTTTATGTTTGAAGCAAAACCCGTGGGAAATTTAATTCTTTGAATGACCTCTTTTACATCATTGCTTTGTTGCTCTGTTAATAACCATGGAAAGTTATTTCGGTCTAGTACTCCATTTGATCTATTTGAATATCAGATCACACTTCGCATTACATGATTCACTTCCTGAATGTCAGTACAAATGTTGACAATTTTTTCTTTGTCCCTCCTACCATCTATGATTCGCCATAATGTTTCAATCACATTCTTCCCGATATGCATTGTATAAAAAAATGAGCTACGTTTAGCTCCTCACAGTAGGGAAACCTCATGAATTGAGCGGGATAACATTTCATTCCTCATGGAATCCCATTATTAATGCCTTCATGATGATTGCGGCCTTCATGAAGCATACAAGAAATCACAAAAATAATTATCAAATATGGTAAAATAAATTCAATGATTAAAATAAACATTAAAAACATTACATGATCTACGATACATTATGAAATTGAGTACCTTGACGATTTCTATTATATTCCAACCTCCATAGGTGAGGTGTCATTCTTTGTGGTTTTAAACCGATCTCTTCTTTCCCATTGAAAATATGTTTTTCAGTAGTACAATACCTATGGTTCTTAGGAAGAAGGTGTATATACTCATCAAACATCATCTTTCCTAAAAAAATTGAATGATGATACTTCATCTTAGGGCCATAAACTGGACATGCAAATTTACCCTTTGTTTGAAGACTTGCAACAAATGGATTAATGTCAATTATACGATGAGATTATTTAAAAATTAGACATTCACCATGATAACATTAAAATATTATATAGTATTAAAGAGAAATATTAGAATGCTACATACCACAAAAATGTGTTAGTCTAGGGGCATCATGAATTTTCCATAAAAGTATTCCATGGAATTTAAATTTCTTCTCCCCGACTGGTTTACATATGTCATACATTGTGATACCAACCCATAACTTTAGTATCTCGTCGATAAGAGGCTCGATATATACATTCATATCTTTAACCTGGTACTTACCTAATTGTTTGAAATTACACATAATTACTATAGGAATGATATCATGTAATATATATAATTAAATAAATAAACAAAATATATTATGCAAAAATTGAAACAAATGAAAATGTTAAATTAAAAAAATTAATGTAAACAAATACCTGGAACAATCATTGTCAACATTATGTTCTCCCTCTTTATTGACATCTAAGGAGGAATGTTATCGTTGATAACAAAAATAGGCCACACTATGTAAATAGACCTAAGCTCTCTGAATGGATTAACATCGTCAACTGCCAATGAAAGCCTAACATTACGAGGTTCATCCTTGAAATATGACCATTTTTCCTCAATTTCCCTAAATGCAGAACGATCGACAGGCATTCAAAGAACACCATCTCCACTTCTGTTACGTGCATGGTAATCCATAAATTGTTCTATGCTTTCCCACATGAACAATCGCTGCAAACGTGGAATTATGGGAATATGACAAAGAACCTTTCGAGGCACCCTTTTTGTTACTTGATCGGTTCGATATCTACTAATAAGACATTGTAGGCATTCTTTTTTCGAAGCATGTTGTCCATAATATATAATATGGTCATTAGGACATGCATCTATAGTTTCATAATCCATTCCAATGTCTTTCATAATGGCATGCAAACCTCGTTATGTGCGAGATAAAATATTTGACAATGGTAACAAAAATTCACCTAACAATCTACAACATAACAAATAACTAGTTAATGTAAGAATATTAATCGTAAAAATTGCATTCTTATTTTACACATTAATTAACACTAAAAACAAATAGAAAAAAATCAACATTTATGTATAATATGAATTGAAACATATTACATACCTTAATATCTGTGTCATACAAGTGTTCGACAAATTATTCATAACCTTTAAGTTCACTAGAATCAATGTAGTGGAGAGAATATTTGCTCTTGATCCTTCATAAAGTTGTTTATTTGCCTTTTCTAATAAAGGTTCATCATAAATACCAACATTGTCCCCATCTTCATCCGGTTGTGAAAACAAATATTGGATCATTTGATTTGTCCCATCATATTCTTCCATGGGATCATTAACTTGATTTGTCCCATCATCTTCTTCCACGAGATCCTCATTTTCTTGGTCATTATGTTCCTCATCTTGTATAACATCACTTCTACTAATACTTGGTGCAATATTATGCGAAAAGTTAGAGGGAAACTCTAACTTTATAATTACAAACAATCATGCAAAATTAGTGTATACTATAACAAACATTCAAACAATATATATACATATATATGATTTTATATAAAATTGAAAAAATAAAAAAAGATAATGAATATATAGCTAATTACCATGTGACAATATTCATTCGATCCTCCATCAATGTGCCCATATTTCCGACAATGTTTTGCAGCTACTGCTATTAAAATTCTTACGGGATGTATGATGCAACATTTTTTACAAGGGAAATAACATCTACCATCACCCTTTTCACCCGCTTTACTTTTTTCTCCACCTCTAACTATATTCTACGAAATTCTTTCGCTCAACCTTAGCACAAAAATACCCTTTTGGAACCGTCATTGTTATAGAAAGATTGTTGCAAGATCTTTAAATTGTCAAATATTTATAGCTCAATTTTAGGTCACAATCATCACAATTGCGACGACGGTGACCTAAAATATTTCTTTTTTTTTACCTATTTATTTGTCATATTTAACAGTCATTTTTAATGTTCACTTATAATGGTCATTCGTCGCTCTTGCAATGAATGTTGACCATATTAATTTAGACAAAGTACATTCATTGAGATAGCGATGAATACAGGATGGATTTAAAAAAAAATTGAATAATTGAACTTTTTCTCTTGAATGTTGCGACAAAAGAGTACTTTTGTCGCAAGTGGTCGTCGAAATTTTTTCAATATGTAGTAGTGACTCCTGGGTGCAAAAATAAACCCTCAATACTTTGAAGGAGAAGTATTTATACAACTATTTACATCAGATCCTGTCATAAATGACTAGGATATTATGGAGAAAATATCTAACTAATTAGATCTCAAATTACAAAATATAGGAATTTTGTTGATTTGTTCAGATCTTTGGTGCTAATTTTGTGGAAAGTGGTTGATGATTCATATCTTTGAATTTGGTTTGCTTCTCCATGCTAAATCAAACCTAAAAATTATCTTTACTCAAGTAAAGAACATATATCTTCCCATCTCTTTTTACCTAGGATGGAAACCTTGTGTAACTTTCTGTATATCTCATCCATTTCAATATACATAGAAAACATGGGCTCGCTGATGAAGATATGTTTAATCTCATGCTGGATACTCAAGTCCAACTGTAGTATCTCTAGGAGATATATACTAGTAATGATTCCTTGTATCCAGGCAAACTTGGAACTGTCCTTTTCCATTGCACTGATCTTCTGCTTGTAATTTGACAGAGTGATTAGCTTGTCATTGAGTACTAATAGTCCAGGAAGACCTTTCTTATGTAGTAATTCAATCTTAATGAAAAATATATGCACTCCAATGTCCATCACCTGAGCCTTCTCTTCTAGCTGCAACATCAATCCTTTCTTAGTCAGGACCTTTTTTATCTCAAGGATGGTCTCTGTCCTATCTTCAATCTCCATTTCTTCTAACTCCTACCTTTTTTTGGAGTTTAGGAATTTGATGAGTTAAGTGGCCTCTTTAGGTGCTTCTCCTATATCTTCTCTTATTTCCCCAATTTCTTCTCTGGCCTTTTGTACCAATTCATGTTCAAATATGATTTGTATGGATGGCCAAATTTATGACATAGATTTGTTTATATCCAACCAGATGTTTTCCTTAGCTTCAGATAAGGTCTTTGCCATGACAATATATTTCTGTAGTTTTTGTAGTTGTTGACTAAGTCTTTGAAACTTATGCATTTCAGCATGGTGACTAGCCTAGAACATAAAATTCATCTCTTGGAGGTTTTTTACTTCTTCTTTCATTTTCCCGATCTCCTCCCCTTGGAGGGACATGTCTTCCCTAGACTTTACAAGTTTCTTATATGCCTCTGAATCTTGTACTGGGATTGTTGATGGAATCTCTACTGATGTAGTTGCTTTTTTTTTTTAACTCTTGTCAGAGGGACTGCCTCCAGTGGAATAACATCCATATGCACACTCTGTTCTTTCTCCTTTATTAGTTTATCCAATTCTACTTCCATCTCTCTTATATGTGATTTTTTTTCAATGGTAAGATTCAACATTTCTTCTTTATGGCCTTTAGTTTCAGCCACCTCTTTTTCTTGTGAATCTTCAATAGCTGGATGCTTCAATTGCTTTCTCAAGGATTCTATATTAGCATTTGTCTTCTTCATTAATTCCTCACCTTCCTTGACATCTGATGGGTTGTACCCAATCTTCAGCACCAATTCTTTTAGTGATTTGATCTTGTTTTCTTTGGCCAAAGAAGAGATTCTCTCCATCTTCAATTGGGACTGAATGTTATTCATATACAACTGCAATTTTCAAGCAGTCAATGAGGTGTTTGTCAAGGTGGATAGAATCAACTCCCTTGTTTTCCTGTGCATGTTCATTTGGTCCACTGGATGGACCTCCTTCACATCAAACTAAAAGGAAGTCTTCTTGTAGTCAACAACTGTCTTAGGATGAGGAACTTGTGCCTGCAAGAATTCTATTTTCATTCTTCCTTTCGCTGTGTCAAATGCTGATAGAAGTCTGTGCTGAGAAGTGGAGGTCTCCTTCCAGAATTGGGAATATGTGCTAATGTTGAGGAGTTCATTCCTTTGTTTGATCTATTTGTACTTGTCAAATATATTTGACTCTGTCTTCTCATGGGATGCTTCAACTAACATAGTAGTGTATGTTTGTTTTTTAGATGAAGATGTGGAAACTATGAACTGATTGTCTAAAAAGGTTGAGGAATGTGGTCCCTCCATGACTATGGTGGACTGTATTTCTCCTTCATTGAGTAGTTCTGGTGTGTGACTGGGTTTGGCCCTTTTTTTGTATAATTGGAAGTCTTCAGCTGACACCTCTATGACTGATGGAGAAACTTATTTCCTTGCTCTATTTTATGTTTGTATTTGAGGTGTGTTTGTATGTGAAGTAGTGACAAGGAGGGATTTTTATTTTGTTTCCACTAAAGTTTTCTCTTTCCATTCTGTCGGGTTCATATATTTTTCCACGTATGGATTCTGTATGTGAGCATAAGGAGTGATCCTTTGTTTGACTCTGAGTTCTGAGATGACACCAAATGGGTCATAATTCCAAGTGAAACTCATCTTCTTCTAGAGTTTATATGCCTCTTCTCCTGCAGCTATGTTGTTGCATATGAAAGGGCCAATTTGGGTCTTAATTCTGAGTTGTTGTTTATTCTTGACTAAAACAAAATGGATTCCATCAAAGTTCACCATTTTCCTGATGTATTCTAGTGAAAAATAATTATAGGGAGATATTTTGGCAGTCTGTATGGTGGAAAATCACATCCATATACTCTTATTTCAGTGTGGCTTTGATATAAGTACCAATCTCCTATTGAGGCTAGATCAGAGAGGTGAAGGATTCTCTGAAATTCTTCATTGATCCTTGACTCTATTCTATTGCTCAACATGCAAACCATTGGGTGATAAAAATGGTCTATGAAATCCTTGAAGCTGAATTCAGTTGAATTTTTCCTCACTATTAAGGTCCATGAGGTCATTGACTATGGGTTTCCTTCTTGATCCAATTTCTAAAAAGCACATGGAAATCTATCTGACTGGAAAAACAAGAATAAATACACAAGCACTGAGGAATATCTTAACATTCCCTTTGTTGAAAACCTGAAAAATAGATCATGTATACTATGAGCCAGAAACTGACTGGAATCAAATTGAGCTGTGGCTTTCTCCTATGTGGAAAAAATGGATAAAAATCCTACGATAGGATCATCTACCCATTAATTTGAGAAGTATCCTAACAAGTAACAGATAATAGAAATGATCTTCTTTTCCCTGATCGAGAAAATGGAGGATGGATAAGGAGGATTTTTCTTGGGCAATTGAGCATTTTCTGGCAGAAGGATCTCAAAAATCTGGGCTCTTTGGGGGAAGGAGAGCTTCTTGTAAAGGTTTTTCAGGGCTTCGACAGAAAATGGGATTAAAGAGTCATTTGTTGGGATCTGTATCATCTATTTAATGGATTTGGGGGTAATGGTGAACAAGGATTCGTCAGAAGAGTCAACAATGGCCCTTTGGCTTGGAATATAATGGGCTTGGCATTTAAAAGTGAATTCGGTGAAGTGGAAGGTCCGAGGGAATGTGTATAGAGGAAAATTGGACTCCTAGAGTTCAATTTTGTCACTCTGATCTAGGAAGATATCTTTTATCCAGAAGTGTAATTCGAAGAAGTCAAATTCACACTTCGGCTCTGTAATATTGTAAGCCTTATCTACAAGGGGAATGTGATCTAGGTCGACAGGAGGGGGAAGAATATGATTCCCAGAGGTTTCAACGGATTTGGCTATGGGGACCATGACTAACAAAATTTTAAGGTGGATTAATGGCGAAATATACTTACTCGACTTAATTTGTGCATGTTGACAATGAACCTTTGTGGCAGTCGGCTTGAAAGATGGTTTTAGCTCGGTGTCCACAGTTTAGGTATCGATAAATAGTGTCACAGGGTGAATAAACAGGGTTTTACAGTGAAATGGAGGTGTTCATTATGTCGTGGGGTGATGACGAGGTGATTAACGGTCATGGGGAAGGAATTGATTGGGTAACAGGTATGTGGGATGTGACGTGTGACGGGTGGTAGTGGGGTACGGTGGCAGAGTGAGGTGAGTAGTTTTGGGGTAGTGGTTTGGCAGGATTCCGAAGGGAGGGGGGGGGTAGGTGGTAAGTGGATTTGAGTGGGGGGGGTCCGAATGAGAGAGTGACATGTAAGGTGGGGCCAGTGTAGGGAAAACCTCTTTTCTAGACCCCCCCTCCCACCGTTAAAAGAAAAGAGGTCGAGGGGGGGTCCCAAAATACTCTAAGGACCGTCGAGGTGTTGCTGGATGTCGCCACTGAAACTTGCGCATACTTTAGTCGATTTGTGAAAAAATGTCTTATCCATTAGAAAACTTAGGATAAAATCATACTATGGGTAGCGCTAAGCTTACCCTTTCCAACTTTTACACCATGGTCTTATTTCCTAAAGTAAAAATAACCAAATTTACTCAAACAAAGGGTATTTTAACAATCCCTTTTAAATTTTTATTGAAATAAACATCACTAACCTAACTCCTAACCTAATCAACTAACATATTAATCCAACTTAGACTGTTGGATTAATTCTTACTCTAACCTAGCTAATTTGGCTAAGATTATACTATTTGACTAAATTTATTCACTAACATATCAACATAAATTCAAAAAAAAATTGATCATGATTATACAGTATGAATCAAACCAAATTTATTTTTGATGGGGTTTTATATCTTCTCTTTTTTTTTTGTATTTCATTATTTTTTATACCCTCTTTTCATTTTTTCTATTTTCATTCTTTTCTTTTTCTTTTTCTTTCTTTTCTTTTCTTTTGTTTTTGTTTTTATTTTGTAAATCATTTGTAGAATAAAACATTATTTACAATAAAATATGACTAGAGGAAGAAATTCTAATCACCAGGTGATACTATGAAACATAGGGTTATAACAGTGTCTCCACTTGGGGATGGTGCTCTCCTTGTGAGGTGCCAAGAACCAACTACCTCTTTCCTTGAAACTTCTTCTTCAATACGTTTCTGCATTCTTATTTTATTTATTATAAAGGTCATTTGGTGACATTGACTAGGGGCTTAGAGCCTTCTCTTTAGACTTCAACCACTGACAAAAATCACCCTCACCTAAAATAAAAAGTAAAATGGTATTTACAATGAAATGAGTGATAAAAAAATTCACTCCTGCGAAACATAGTGCTTTAGAATTCTTCCATTGACAGGTCCTCCTAGAAGATCTTCTCCATCGATATCCTTGATAAAAAATGCACAGCTTCCTCTTTAGGCATGTATTATGAAAGGGCCTTTCCATAGATTCTCAAATTTTCCATGTGTTCCCTTTTCTTCATTCCTTGAGTCCCATTTCAGTACTTTTCCTCTTAACAGGAAGTCATAAGCTTTGGTCCTTCTATCATAGATTTTCTTGATATTTTTTGAATCACCTGAGTTTGGTTATAGACCTCTTCTCTGGATTGTTGTAGTTGTATAGTTTGATTAATTCTTCTTTGGATGTCATTTGGTTCTACCTGTACTTCCTACAATAATTTTATGACATGAACACCTAAAGAAGTAGGAAAGACAACATCCATTCAATAGACCAACTGGTATGGAGACATACCAATTGACCTATTTGTATTAAGTCTGTCTGCCCATAATGCATGTACCAACTTATTGTGCCATGATTTTTTGTTGTCTTGAAAAAACTTCTTGATGATGTTGACCAGACTCTTATTTGAAGACTCTACTAATCCATTAAACATTTCCCTGAGGGTAATAGGTTTTAGAGTGTCCTAAGGTGATCTAATATTTGCTGCAAAACTCTATCATCTTTTTTTATTTGAATGTTGTTGCATTGTCAGTGATAGTTTTCCCGGGTCATCCAAATCTATAAACAATGTTAGTTTCCAAAACATTTATGGTCACAACATCAGTGGCTTGCCTAGTGGGTACAACTTCAATCCACTTGGTGAATTAATCAGTGGCTGTGAGAATCCACTTGTGCTAGCCTGATGAAGGTGAGTTAATTTCTCCAATGAAATCCAAACCCCATTGTTGAAATGGAGATTCAATTGAAATTGGTTTCAAGGGTAAAAGTAGAAGTTTCCTTTTTCCTTCAAATATCTATCATTTATGACAGGAGGTCACTTTCTTGTGGACATCTGCAAATAAGTTTGGCCAGTAGAAACCAGCTCTAAGAATTTTATTGGCAATGGTCTTCCAATTCAAATGTCCACCATAGTCTCCTTCATGGAAATCATGCAAAGCTTTATCAACTTCATCTTTCAACAAACAATTTAGTAGAATCCCTCGCACATCTTTCCAATATAGATTTTCACTTAAAATACAATACTTCATAGATTTGAGTTTCAAAAATCTAGCTTTAGTTTTAGTTAAAATAGGAGGATCTCGTAGATGATGTAAAAAAAAAATAAGGTCTGCATACCAGGGAGAGTTTGAGAAAACCTCTTTAACTTGGGGAATCACCTTCTCTTCTTGTTCATCAATTGCAACTAGAAAATTAATATCCAAAGCATGAAAGTTGGAATCAATGACCAGTTCAGATAATCCTTGACCCTTGATAAGCTTGGTTGGTTTGATCTCAATATCATATTCAAGGATCACAACAATCCATTTACCCCTTCTTCCATTTGGATTTTCTTGAGTCAAAATATCTTTCACCACAACATTAGGGACATAAGAAACAGTATGTGAGTAGAGAATATATACTCTGAAATGTTTAATTGCTTTCACCAAAGAAAAACCTTTCTTTTCCATGATGTTATAATTCAATGCAACGTCTCTCAAGGATTTACTGAAGAAATAAATAGGTTGTTCATGGCCTTCACTATTCTTCTGCAAAAGAATTGTTGCAATGGTATGCTCAGAGGAAAAAGAGAATAGGAGAAATTATTTTATATAATCGGGAATGATAAGCATAGGGGATTGTGTCAAGGCATGTTTCACCTCATCAAAGAAATGTTTTTCTTCTATTGTCCATTTTATTTTTGTATCTTTTTTCAACATGTTCATTATGTTTATGAGAAGTTCTGCCAAGTTAGGGATAAATCTTCTTAGAAAGTTTAATTTGAATATGAAAGACCGCAACTCTTTTATGTTTTTGGGATGATCTATTTTTTGAATGGCTTCAATTATGCTAGGATCTATTTTGATTCCATCCTTATATATGATGTGTTTTAACAATTTACCTTCTTTTAGACCAAACAAATTTTTCTTGGGATTTAGTGAGATTCTTAATATCGTGCATTTTTCAAAATATTTTCTAAGGTGGAGTAAGTGCTCTTCATCTGTTTTTGAAGAAACAGTTATGTCATCCAGGTATATAACAATGAATCTTCCAAGTTAATCCACAAAATAAATATCCATTTCTCTCTGAAATGTGGCCCCAACATTCATTAAACCAAAAGGCATTTTCACATACATGAAAGTGCCCCAAGGTGTAGTAAATGTTGTTTTCTCTTGATCATTAGGGTGGACTAACACTTGGTTGTAACCAGAAAACCCATGTAACAAAGGAATTCTACTAGATCCAACTACCTTCTGCAAAATATGGTCCATTTTGGGAAAGGGATAGTTGTCCTTAAGTGAAACTTTATTGAGGTTTATGAAATCAATACATAGTCTGATTTCTCCACTCTTGTTTCTGGTAGGAAATAAATTGAACACCCATTTAGAAAACCTTAATGGGACAATGATTTTAGCATTATACATTTTCTTTATTTCCTTTTCAATTAAAGGCATCATCTTTGTGTTGATTCTCCTAAGTTTTTGTTTGAAAGGATTATGATCTTATTTTATGGGAATTTTGTGTTGTATAATTCTAGTATCATAGAATTTTAGATATTCGTAGCTCCATGCAAAAACATCTATAAATTCTTTCAACAATTCTATATATTTTTGTTTTTGAGCAGGAGGTAAATATTTGGACAATTTAATCATTTTTTGTTCCTTTTCAGTTCCTATGTTATAGTCCTCAACTTCTTTTCCAGTAGGTTCATTTTTTGGTTTTTTAGCTACATCATCAAAATCAAACAATTCCTCCAATGGGACTAATCCTCTAGGAAGAATATTATCGTTTAACTGCAAAAAATATGAATTTTCTTCTTTTTGATGTATTTCTTCTAAGTCTATCTTATTTATACTTTATTTTTCATCATCACTATCTACATCAATATTTTTACATTCAAACTCATTTTTTGTTTGCAGAAAATCATCAATCTATTCATCATTACCAAGAACTTGCCAATACATGATATTGTCTGGGACAAGAGGTCTGGATTTCACCTCAACTGTATACTGGTGATTAGGATGAAATGGTATCATACAAGTGGTTTTTGAGGTAGACAGACCATCTGCATGTATGTTTTGGCCTCTAGGAATCACCTACAAATCATTTTCAGTAAAGCATTGAAACAAATCTACAACATTTATGTAGGTCCTCAGTCTTGGGTGTTTTGCAGAGTACTCACCTTTCATCTGTATTATGATAAGTACAGAATCACCCCTTATTTAAATTTTCTTGGCACCAAGATCTTTTAACAATTTCAGACCTAACATTAATGCTTCATACTCAGTTATATTGTTGGTACACTGAAAATTCAATTTGTAAGAGTGGATTTTTGTATATATTGCTTTTGAATTTGAAACCCACACTCTAGATCCAGATCCTTCCTTACTAACAGCTCCATCAAATTCTAAACTCCATGGAGTTTGCATGGGTTTTTTAGATTGTATTATCACTATTTTTTCTTCTTCGGGGGTTTCTTTGCTTCCCTACAAGTTATGAACATCATCCTCCAAATTTGCAATTTGTCTTTGCGTGTCTCCATCATTATGTAAAATAAATGAGTGAAGATTAGAATGAACAAATTATAAGGGGTATTTATGTGGTTTTTGTTGACTAATGACCATGTATTTCATCAGTGTCTCCCTGTATAATATTCTTTGTTGACCAAATAATGGGATAGTGGCATAAGACATGTCCATTTGTAGGGTGCCCTGTAATTTGGCTCCCCATGATTGAGACAACAACATTCCATACTTTGGAGGTATGTTTGTAACAACAATTTCCATTACCATGCTTTTGGCTGAGATTTGTGCCAAAGTAATACACAAATCTTTAATCAGACCTATGCATTTAACTTTACTTGAATCAAAAGAGTATAAATCCTTGTAAGGACTGGTGATATCAAGTCCCAATTTCTCCATCGCATCCTTAGGCATAAGGTTGTGAAAAGCACCAGAGTCTAGCATAACATTGTGCAAAGTCTTTCCATGAATATTTAAGCCGATGTAAAAAGTAGGAACATAACCACTTTCATATTTTCCCTCAACTTCAGGCCCAAACAACAACTCTGGTTGATCATCAACAATGTTCATTATGTTTGTACCTACTCCTGGCTCTATGTTCAAGGCTTTGATCACTTGTGATATGTAAGCATTCTTGCTCATTAATTCTCACAGAGGAATAGGTATTTTGAGTTTAGCCATTTCACTTTTCAGACTGAATGTGGTAGGATTTTTATTTTGATTAGTAATATATGATCTCTCAACCACATTATTCTGTGTAGTATATTTGGGCTGACTGGTGGAGGTAACATTAGTTTGAGTTATCTTTGTTACATAGTCATATTTTCTTTTTGTTGGGACCTCTGAGTTTTTCTTTTCGAGAACTTTCTTGGCAGGTGTATTTGATGTCTTCTTAAATTCAAAAGATTTCTTGGTTAGATTATCATTGGAATTATTACTTATCAAGTTGTATTAGCTATGAAATTACATTATTGCATTTTCAAAAGCTTTTTGTTATGATTCTTCCTCATCAACTTCAGTTTGTGAAAGGAGGAAAATAGCATGTTATTCTTGGGTAAGAAAAACAGAATCAGTGTCATTGATTCCCATAAGATTAATGTGAACATAATAAAGCCCCTCAATTGTTTCTTCCCTCTCATCAACATAGTTTTCCTGAAAAGGTGGCCTAATCTGTTGATTATGGCCTCTTTTTTCTCTTTGTTCTCTAGGTTCTCTTTGTCTGATTTGGGGAAGATTTCTCCTGAAATTAGGATTTCTTATTTGAGGACCAGGTTGATTTTCTCTAGCTGGGTTCCTATCAATTATTTCTAATATTTTCATCATTCTTTCCATAGTTATGACTAAGGAGTCTATTTTAGCATCCATATTGGAAGTGGATGGTTCTTCCTTGATAGTTACTCTCCTTTCTGTTCTTTGTCTATCTCTCTTGGCCAAAACAATTGCCTCTACACTCACAACACTTTTTTTCATTTTTTCCAAAGTTGAAAAATTCCTCTCTCTCAATTGGTAGGACATGTCAGTATCAAAACCATAAGAGAACTTGGTCAAATCTAATCCTTGAGGAATTTTAATTTTAATCGGAATTGCATTATAAATATTGTTGAAGCGATTGCAATAATCCTGTACACTTTCCCCTTGGTTTCATTTGATACTTTCATATTCAGATAATATTTGAAGTAGATTTTTCTTTACTTCCCATATATTGAGAAAAGACTCATGAAAGGAATCAATATCATTAATGCTAGCAAATGGTAAGGCTTTGAACCATTTCTTAACATCACCAATTAAACTTTGGGCAAAGATTCTCATTTGGACATGTGCCTCATCTACTTCTTGTAGGTCAAAGAAGTCATTCATTTTGTCAACATGTTGTTGTGCATTGATGCTTCCAGTGCCATCCAACTAAGGAATCCTATTCTGATAATCCTGGGGCATATTATGTAAGGGAGCAACCAAAACAAGGAGAGCATATATTTCTACCATGATTGGTGGAGGAGGTTGGATAGGAGGAACTCCTGTAGTAGGTTGGATGGTAACCTGTATAGTTGTTGGAGAAGTGATGGAAGATGTGGAAGAGGCAGGGATGGAAGATATAGGATGATTTACTTGAGGATTAATAGAATATGCAGAGATGGAAAGGGAAGAAATTTCAACAAACTATTGAATGTAGGATTTATGCAAATCTTGGTCAAGGTATGATGCTATATATTTTAATTTTTCAAAGTCTTGAAGGATTTGTTGATCAAGATCTACTCCGGGAGAGTGTCTTTTAGGGGTTCTAGGTTGGAGGATAACTTGATCTAAATCTATTTCATCCACAAAGATATCATATTTGGTTATAAAAGGCTATGTTCAAAAGGAAAATCAAACCGACTGTCTTGGATTGTGACAAACTTCTTAAGAAGAGAGGTGGCCCTAGGAAGAGGACTACTACTCCCTTGAATTTTTGTTGTATTTATTTTTCTAATTATTTTTTCTGAATTATCTACTACTTTTACAGGTTCTGGATCAGGGTGAGATCTGGTATGAATTATTTTTGGAGCCAAAACTTAATATTTTTGAAACCTAATTAATTATTTACAAATTTTAACAACCTATGAACATTTATATCTTGAAATTTAGATCTTTGATCGTTCATAAATAAATTTTTCTTATCTAGGGAAGACCATTCATAGAGTTGGAAAATTTGTTCAGTTCCCCAGTATGGTTGCCACTATGTTATCACTCTGTAATTCCCATAGGTTGTTGAAGGGTAGAATAAATTGGCAAAGGTAACTATCAAAACCACTTTTGAAGCTAGGATCTATACCTTCCAGCTTCAGAGAGGGATATCTCTATAAGATTTATCTTTGTTTATATTTTTAAATGTTAGGCTAGTTATGGCAGTCCGAAATTGTTTGTTTGTTTGTAATAGTTGGCTAAAAGAATGCATTAATTTTCCATTGGGATATGGGGTCTATATTAAATATGAGGATCATATTAAACTTTTTATGAGGTTTTCTTCACAGGGAAGGTTAGTAAAACTGTTGGATATATTTAGATTAAATGAGGTGAATAAGATAGAAAACATATGAGAGTCCACTAAGAAAAGGAGCAGTCAAGAATTACCTTACTCAATTTCAGATGAAAACATATAGATCATTAAAATACCAGAGATAAAGTATACAAGATAAATTTTGGTCTATTGACTTCCTTTTAATGATTAGAATTTGAAATGCATAAATGATTACATAGAATAAGAAAACATTCAGTAAAGAGAGAGAGACATCACCAACAATATGACACAATAATCCTGTGAACAGGCCTGTGTTATTATTGGTCGATCCTTTGAAAACATTACGCAATAACTCCTGGGTGAAAAAATAAACCCTCAATACTTTGAAGGAAGAAGTATTTGTACAATTATTTACATCATATCATGCCATAAATGACTAGGATATTATGGAGAAAATATCTAACTAATTAGATCTCAAATTACACAATATAGGAATTCTATTGATTTGTTTGGATCTTTGGTGCTGATTTTGTTGAAAGTGGTTGATGATTTGTATCTTTGAATTTGGTCGGTTGCTCCATGCTAACTCAAAGCTCAAAATTATCTTTACTCAAGTAAAGAACATAGATCTTCCCATCTCTTTTTACCTGGGATGGAAACCTTGAGTAAATTTATGTATATCTCATCCATTTCACTATACTTAGCAAAAGGGGGCTTGGTGATGAATATATGTTTAATCTCATGCTAGATACTTGGGTCCAACTATAGTGTCTCTAGGAAAGCTTTACCAGTAATGCTTCCCTGTATCCCTGCAAACTTGGAACTGTCTTTTGCCACTGCACTTATATTCTTCTTGTAATCTGATACAATGATTAACTTGGCATTGAGTACTAATAGTCCAGGAAGACCTTTCTTATGTAGTACTTCAATCTTACTGAAAAATATCTACACTCCAATGTCCATCACCCGAGCCTTCTCTTCTAGCTGCAACATCAATCCTTGCTTAGTCAGGACCTTTTTAATCTCAAGGATGGTCTCTGTCTTGTCTTCAATATCCGTTTCTTCTAACTCCTTATTGTTTTTGGAGTTTAGGAATCTGATGAGTTCAGTGGCCTCTGTAGGTATTTCTCCTAGCTCTTATCTTATTTTCCCAATTGCTTCTCTAGCCTTCTATACCAATTCATGTTGTTCAAAGATGATATGTATGGATGGCCATATTTTTTCCATAGACTTGGTGATATCCACCCAGATGTTTTCCTTAGCTTCATCTAAGGTCTTTTCCATGACAGTCTCTTTTTGTAGTTGTTATAGTTATTAACTAAGTCTCTGAGACGTATGCATTTTTGCATGGTCATTGGATTGGAACATAAAATTCATATCTTGGAGGATTTTTACTTCTTCTTGTAGTTTTCTAATCTCCTCCCCTTAGAGGGACATGTCTTCCATAGACTTCACAAGTTTCTCAGCTGCCTCTAAAACTTGTACTCGGATTGCTCATGGAATCTATACTTATGTAGCTTATTCTATTGTTCTAACTCTTTTCGGAGGTACGACCTCTAGTGGGATAATGACCATATTCACACTATGTTATTTCTCCTTTATTAGTTTATCCAATTCTTCTTGCATCTCTCTTATATGTGCATTTTGTTCGATGATAAGCTTCAACATTTCTTCTTTGTGGCCTTTAGTTTCAACCACCTCTTTTTCTTGTGAATATTAACTAGCTGGAAGCTTCAGTTTATTTCTCAAGGATATTGTATCAACATTTTTCTTCTTCAATAATTCCTTAGCTGCCTTTACATTTGATGGGTCATACCCACTCTTCAACACCAATTCTTCTAGTGATTTGATCTTGTTTTCTTTGGCCAAATAAGAGATTTTCTCCATCTTAAACTGGGACTGAATCTTATTCAGATACACCTACAATTTTGAAGTCGTCAATAAGGTGTTTTTCAAGGTGGAGAAAATCATCTCCCCTATTTTCCTGTGCATGTCCATTTGGTCCACTGGATGGACCTCCTTCACATCAAATTCAAACGAAGTCTTCTTGTAGTCAACAACTGTTTTGGGATGAGAAAATTGTGCTTGCAGGAATTCCATTTGCATTCTTCCTTTCTTTGTGTCAAATGTTGATAGCAGTCTATGTTGAGAAGAGGAGGTCTGGTTCAAGAATTGGGCATATGTGCTACTGTTGAGGAGTTCATTCCTCTATTTGATATATGTGTACTTGTCAAATATATTTTACTATGTTTTCTCATGGGATGATTCAGCTGACAAAGTAGTGTCTGTTTTTTTTTAGATGAAGATGTGGACATTATGAAATGGCTATCTAAAAAGGTTGAGGAATGTGGTCCCTCTATGAATATGGTGGACAATATTTCTCCTTCTTTCAACAGGTTTGGTATGTGACTGGTTTTGGCCCTTTTTCTGTAGACTTGGAAGTCTTCAGTTGACACCTCTGTGATTGATGGAGAAACTTCTTTCCTTTCTCTCTTTTCTATTTATATTTGAGGTGTGTTGGTATTTGAAGCAGTGACAGAGAGATGTTGTTGTTATGTTTCCAACAAAGTGTTCTCTTGCCATTCTGTCTGGTTCATATCTTTTTCCACCTCTGGATTATGCATGTGAAAATAAGGAGTGCTCCTTTATTTGACCTTGAGTTCTAAGATGACACCAAATGGGTCATAATTCCATGTGAAACTCTGAGTGAAACTCATATTCTTCAAGAGGTTGACTTCCTCTTCTCCTGCAGCTTTGTTGTTGCATATGAAAGGGCCAATTTGGGTCTTAATTATGAGTTGGTGTTTCTTCTTTACTGAAAAAAAATGGATGTCATCAAAGTTCACCATATTCCTCATGTAAGGGTAAAATCATGAAGTTGGGTAACACTTTCGTGACAATGAGGTCTCCAAAATTCCTAGCGGCAATATTTTGGCCGAAAAAATGTTGCTAGGAATTTTTTCGACCGAAAATTTGCACGTAAAATTTAACTGTGCCCTCGAAATTCGTGTACAATGTTTTTAGGATGAATTATTTTCCCATGGTAATCATATTTCGACCGAAATAATTTTTTTCTGAAACATTTATGTTTAATAGATTCCGTTAAAAACTAGGTTTTGGCCGAAAGAATATTTCGGTCGAAAACCTGAAAATTGGATTGTTTGTAGGAAACTGCAAATTATCTCCATCTTAATTCATATTTGGAGGTATAAGACTACTACAAATACTCAGAATTTAGTTTCAGAATTGATACCAACATTTTAAAAATTGAATCTACTTTCATTGGGTATAATTTGTTTTCATTTTCATTGTTTTTATCTAATTTTATTTAATTTTACAAAAAAATCACTGCATAATATTTTTAGGTGAGATTATGATTCGGTGAAATGAAAAATCCATATCTCTAAAACTACACAGTGGAATATTATGAAAGTTTTATATTCATAATCCTTAAATTGTTCTCTTCAAAAGGGTATTTTTAGATTTTACTTTTAAGTAAAAATTAAGATAGATACATGGTGGAGGAAAACATGTGTTTAAAATATGTAACTTTTTCAGATTGGTCAATTTCAAAAAATTATAGAAATTATAATATTGATCTGTTAGATTCAAAACTACAGTCATCACAAAATAGAGTCTGTGTTCATTGCTGCAGTATATTTCATTTGTCAAAAACAAAAGTTTAATAATGGATACATTGTTGTGGGAAAAAATAACTCATTATCTTTGGACCTTCATTTTTAAGGAACATACTGTCAAACAATTGCCAAATTGACATATCAAATCGCCATAAAAAAAAATGAAAAATATTCAGTAGAAAGCTAACAAAATTATTCACAAGTTTTGTTTCTACAAAAAAGTAAAATTCTAAATAAAAAAAATACTTTTGTTTACCGAAAGTTAAAGAACCTGTTAAAATTAAAAAACAATTGTCATAAAACAAGAAAAAGTGTTACCCAACTTCATGATTTTACCCATAATCCAGTACAAAAATCCTTACAGGGAGATATTTTGGCAGTCTGTATGGTAGCAACTCACAAATACACTCTTATTTTAGTGTGGTTTTGATATAAGTACCAATCTCATTTTTTGGCTAGATCAAAGAGGTGAAGGATTATCCAAACTTATTCATTGATCCTTGGCTTTGTTATGTTGCTCATAATGAAAACCACTGGGTGAAAAAAATGGTATATGAAATACTTTAAGTTGAATTCAACTGAATTTTTCCTCACTAGTGAGTTCCATGAGGTCACTGACCGTGGGTTTCCTTCCTGATCCAATTTTTGAAAAGCACATGGAAACTTGTCTGGCTAGAAAAACAAGAGTAAATACACTAGAACTGAGGAATATCTAAACATTCCCTCTGTTGAAAACCTGAAAGACTGATCATGTATATTATCAGCCAAAAACTGTCTGAAATCAAATTGAACTGTGGCTTTCTCCTCTGTGGAAAAAATGGATAAAAATCCTAATATAGGCTCATCTACCCACTCATCTGAAAAGTATTATAATAGGTGAAAAAGAATAGAAATGATATGGTTTTCCCTGACAGAGAAAATGGAGGATGGATAGGGAGGATTTTTCTTGGGAAATTGAGTGTCTTCTGGCAAAAAGATCTCAAAAATATGGGCTCTTTGGGGGAAGGAGAGATTCTTGTAAAGGTCATTCAGGGATTCGACAAAAAATGGGATTCCAGAGTCCTTCTTTGGGATCTGTAGCATTCGGTTAATGGAGTCAAGGGTAATGGTGACCATGGTTTCACCGGAAGAGGCAACGATGGCCCTTTGGTCGGGAAGATAATGGGCTTGGCATTTGAAAGTGAATTTGAGGAAGTGGAAGGTCTGAGGGAACATGTACAAAGGTAAATTGGACTCCCATAGTCCAATTTCGTTTCTCTGATCCAAGAAGATATCTTTTAGCTAGAAGTGTAATTCGAAGAAGTCGAATTCACAATTCGGTTTTGTAATCTTGTAATCCTTATTCTCCAGGGGAATGTGATCAAGGTCGACAGGAGGGGGAAGAATCAGATTCTCATAGGTTTCAGTGGATTTGTCTTTGGGGGCCATGACTAACAAAATTTTAAGGTGGATTAATGGCAGAATATAATTACCTGGGTTAATTTGCGTCGCTTGACAGTGAACCTTTGTAGAAATTGGCTTGAAAGAAGGCTTTGGCATGATGTCCACAATATACACATCGAAAAAAAGTGTCACAAGGTGAAGAAATAAGGTTTTACAGCGAAATGGAGGTGTCTGTTATGGTGCGGGGTGATGATGAGGTGACTAACAGTCGCGTGGAGGGTATTGATTGGATAACAAGTATGTGGGATGTGATGTATGACAGGTGGTAGTGGTGTATGGTGGCAGAGTGAGGTGAGAGGTTTTTGAGTAGTGGTTTGGCAGGNGGGTACGTTTTAAGTGGATTTGAGTGGCGGGGGGTCTAAAATGATGAGAGAATGACACGTAAGGTGGGGCCAACACGGGGGAAACTACTTTTGTCGATCCCCCCCCATCATTAAAGGAAGAAAGGTTGGGGGGAGTCTGAAATACTCTAAGGACCATCGATTTGGATGTTGTTGGAAGTCTCCCCTGAACCTTGTGCAGACTTTAGTCATTATGAGACAAAAAGTCTTATCCATTAGAAAACTTAGAATAAATTCATACAATGAGTAGTGCTAATCTTACCCTTTCCCACTTTTACACCATGGTCTTATTTTGTAAAGTAAAAATAACCAAATTTACTCAAACAAAGGGTATTTTAACAATCCCTTTTCAATTTTTGTTGAAATAAACATCACTAACCTAACTCCTAACCTAATCAACTAACATATTAATCCATCTTATACTGTGGGATTAATTCTTACTCTAACCTAGCTAATTTGGCCAAGATTATATTTTTTGACCAAATTTATTCACTAACCTGTCAACATAAATTCAAAAAAAAGTTTGATCATGATTATACAGTATGAGTCAAACCAAATTTATCTTTTATGGGGTTTAATATCGTTTTTTTTTTCATTATTTTTATACCCTCTTTTCATTTTTTCTATTTTTAATCTTTTCTTTTTATTTTTCTTTCTTTTCTTTTCTTTTGTTTTTGTTTTTGTTTTGTAAATAACTTGTATAATAAAACATTATTTACAATAAAATATTACTAGAGGAATAAATTCTAAACACAAGGTGATACTATGAAACATAGGGTTATAACACCTAGGATTTTAGCAGAGGCTCATGAGGGAATAGTTGGAGGACATTATGTAGGAATATCTACTGAACATAAGGTATTGTGCGTAGGAATATGGTGGACGACCATTCAAAAAGATGCAAAGGAATACTGCTAGAGATGTGATGTATGTCATAGGTTTGGTAAACCTAATAAATGAGATGAGATGCCCCTAAGACCACAAGTAACGTTGCAAGTATTCGACAAATGGGAAATAGACTTTGTGGGACCAATTAATCCACCATCAAAGAGGTCAAGAACAAGGTATATCATTACTGTGGCATAGTACTTAATGAGATGGTCAGAAGAAACACCAGTAAAAGATTACAGTGTAGAGACGAAAACACACTTCCTATTTGAGAAAGTGATCACTAGATTTGGATGCCAAAGGATTTTGATGAGTGACCAAGGCACTCACTTCATCAATAGAACTATCAAGGATATGACTAAGGAGTTTGAAGTCTATCATCAAAAGAATACACCATATCACCCTCAAACAAATGGAACAGTGGAATTCTTTAATAAGATCCTAGAGAATGTGTTGACAAAGATATACAATGTCAACATGGATGATTGGGATTTGAAGATACCAGTAGTATTATGGGAATATAGGACTACATGCAAAAAGTTGACAGGAAAGATGTCATTCATGTTGGTGTATAGAAAAGAAGTGGTGGTTCCATTAGAATTCTTGGTACCTATCATGTGTGTAGCAACAATCACCAACATGACAGAATGAGGCACAGTAAAAGAAAGGCTAAGTCATTTGATGGAGATGGAAGAAGATAGGATCCTAGCAAGATTCCACCAAGAAGTACAGAAAGAAAGAGATAAATCTTGGCATGACAAACATATCAGAGACCTAGTCTTGGTGTATGACAATAAATTTCTTCATCATCCAGGGAAATTTAGAATACATTGGTTGGGACCATACGAAGTGAAGACTGTCACTTATGGAGGATATGTACAGTTGAAAGATTTGGGAGGCACAAAACTAAGAGGAATGATCAATGGGAGTCGACTGAAACTATATAGGGACATTCGACCTCCTAGTTCTTATAAAGATACATTGCAGTAAGAAGATATGTACATATTGTATTATAGTAGAAGTTAAGAGATATAAAAGGAGAAAAATAAATAAAAAGAAGAAAAACCATAAAGTAAAAACAGATCAACGCACATGGAAGGTTTTGAATAGCACTGCTAGAATAGAACAATGCGCTACAACAAAATTAGTGATGGAAAACATTGTGTGCTGGAGAGAAGTTAACGGGTAGAAAGGCATAGCGCATAGGAAACACAACAAAAAGTGAAAAACTGACAATTGTCAGTACGACACAAAATCACTTCCCCATCCCACTATAAAGTCAGAAAAAGGGGGGAAAGCAACCCATTGTATTATTTTCTAAGGAGAATAAGGCAGAGCTGAGTGGAAGAGCGATAAAGTGCGAATGTGCACTAGCCTCTGTCGATTTCTAATTCTGTAGTATGGATTTCCTCACCATGTCACCACCGAGAGTTGGAATGTCGAGAAGAACCAGACAAAACACACGTAGTAGCATTCAGGTGCCAGAAAATGAAACAAATGAGATGCCCATAGTGGTGGATGTGGATGAAATAAAAACACCGGAGTACGAGCCGACCAAAATGTGTGTGGGGGAGGAGCAAGAACATCCACAGTATCTCGAGCAACTGGAAGAGGATGTCGAATGGACCAAATCCGATGCATCCCTGGGGAAAGGGCTGCAGCAAGAAGAACAATCCATGGGTTCGATGCATTAGGGCCTAGAACCCAAAAATAAGCAGAGAATAGGGCACCAGGACACACCAACAGTTGGGGCATCATCCCCACAAGGGATAAAGAAGGCGTAAGCATAAAGCAGTGCATAGGGTAGAACTAGTCGTGGTAATGTCGAAGATCCCCAAAGCTATAGAGGAAGATGAAGAGATGGTAGGAGGGGTCAATGGCCTTAAATACTATGAACATGATGTGTCTAAATCCATAAAATTCTTGTATTTTCCAGCACAGATATATCTGGAGAGAAGAGGAGAAGGCCCATCAGGCGTGCCACTATTGGAGCATGTGCAGTGGATCCTGGGACTATACAACACCGACATAATGAACCAACTAGACATACTGCACTTTGGGCATGGTAAACACCTAAATGGATGTGTAAAGAAGTTTTTAGAGAGGATGCACAAAGGCACATTATGGATGGATAGGTCAATGCCTATCAATGTCGATCTCATCACAACAATTAAAGGGCTACCCACAGATTGGGAGAAGACAAAACAATACCTAGAAGACAAAAATAAGGATAAATCTGTCTCATATGAGATCAAATCAAAGTATGGAACAAAGAGGGGTAATAGGGGTATCAGTATTAGCGACATCAATGATCTTGCGACATGACTTGAAACACTACCATTGTGTTGCAAATTAATGCGCAAGTGCAGAAAGGAAGAAGTACCTGCAGGAGTAGTAGTATATGTGGCACAATCCGCGAAGGGGAGTTCGATCACATGGGCCCCTTATATATTAAACTCATTTCTTGAATACTGAAAGGGTGCACAATAATGGGGCTATGAATTCCACTATTCATGGTTATTCATCCTCATTGCACTTATGGGGTGGCAGGAACCCACATACAATATGTTAATGCCAAGGAAAAGAAAATGTGGCGCGCAACGCGCTACACATCCCTTTACAGTATAGTTGATCCCAAGAGAAAAAAAATTAACAACGACGCATTCATGCTATACCTGACAAAGATCCAAATTAGAGTCACAGATAAATAGAGGATTCCCACATAAACTATCCAGGAGTTTGAGAAAATAGCGAACTTCCAGGCATCATGCCACAGTATGTGGCTACAAGCAAAGAGGGATCCATCCAAGGAGTGGTTGTAGCTGAAGTATTGCATAAGAATTAAGGACATCCATATGGAGGTCTAGGAATTTCTCTAGGAGTGGAGAATGCCAACAATTCCAAGGATGGTGCCAGGAGCAAAAACAAGGATGCATGACATAATAGTCCCTGCGCAACAGACAAACACAAATGGCGCAAGAAAAAATAAAAATATGGCATAGGGCCAATAAGGAGGAAACATTCCCATACAAAAGAAAACCATAACAAAGAATAAATCCCAACCTGGCTCTACACAAGGACCACCACAGATAGAGCAGACAACAAGAGAAACAACATAACAAATGCATCTGGAAGAAAGGAAGATAGAGACACAAGATATAGGCATGGATACACAAATTCCAGAAGCATATGAACCATCAGAGGCCCAAAGGAAGAGAACATGGGAGCAAGAAAGAGACTCCATAAATAAGGTCAAGGCCCATAAGAAACCCATGGTGAAATCATTGACGACAGAAGATGTGGAGTTGATATCCATGACAGTGGACAATCGATTGTCAGAGGTGTGGGAAAACACTGAAAATCACAGAGATTCAAGTTTAGAGCAAATAAAAGAGGTGAAAACTACGCTAGAGCAGTTGAAGGTAAGGATAGATAAACAACAATAGAAGACAACAATGCTAGCTAAATAAGGGGCACCAATGAGAGAGACAGTGCATATCACGGTGCAAGGGAGCGTAAACTTTTAGATTACTCTAGAAATGTTGTTTATAGATGATGAGACAACGCAGACGCCCTTGAAGGAAATTGAGATTTTGGACTTTTCATTTCCAAAGATTCCAACCAAAGCGTTGTAAAAATTATAAGTGAGTGTCGCATAGGAGATTCAGTCCAGATAAAGGTCCAACACGACAAACTTACAATTGGCACAAGAAGAAAATACCTCACTGAAGGAGGCACTTAGCCAGGAAGGGAAGGAGAAAAATATGGTGCAACAGAAGGTGGATGAAGTGGAAAACCAGGTCCACACAGTATTCCAAGCCATATGATATAGCGAATGAGTATAGGAAGTGTCATCGCAAGAGAAAATGCAGAAGATAGTGTAGCCACCGCAACACTAAAAGGACCAGATCAAAGAACGGGAGGAGCACGGAGTTCCCACAACTCCTCCAGAAATCAGAGTGAAAAGAGAGCAGGATGTGACAACTTTTGTAGAAAAAATCTCATATAACATACACATGATGATAGAACTATTGGAGAAGAGCACCCAGCTATGGATACAACTTCTAAAGGATGGGATATTATAAGAGTTGTAGGGAAAGGAGGAAAAACTACATGCATCCATAGTAGATGTCAAACAATGACAAAGAACAATGTCATTGCTAGAAAATATCAAGACTTTCTCAGAGATGAAGACTTTACAAGTAGAGGAAAAGGAAGTACAAGCACAAAAGATGGCGTGACAGGCTCATTTGGAGCCATTACAATAAAAGGAAGAGAAAATATTAGTCAAGAACAAAGAAGCAAAGCTTAATGTAGAGATAAAAGGCATGGAAGGAGGAGAGTTTCCACAAAACCCAGTCACCGTGCAACTCGTGGAAGATATGGCTGAAAGGAGTAGTGAGGCTTAGGCGTAGTGTCAGGGAATCACTGAAATGTATGATGCATTGGCACAAGAAGTGACAGATGTTGGAGTTAGGAAGTGACTCGAGATGACTCACGATGTCAGTGTCAGGGGCTTGTTGGGAACATGCCCATTGTGGAGAAAAGCATGATGTGGGAGAAATATAGCTGGCAAGAAAAGAAACATGTGGAAATCAAATGTGCATGTAGAGTAGGAAACCATGTGAGGCACACATGCAAGAAGACCTAACCATGGTAGAGTTAGGGTTTTGGTAAGAGGATGTAATGGTTGGTAAGACAAAAACATGTATAAATAGGTACCTAGGAGGTCTAGGTCGGGGGTCGAAAACTATTATTGGTTTTGGTTTGGGTTTTTGGTTGTGGTTTAGAATGTATGTAAAATATGATCTCATTTTTTATGTTGTTAATATGAGGAGAGGAAATAAGGTAGATCTTGAGATTTAGATCACAGGTTGAGGATCCTGGTGTGACCTAGTCTGCCTTATCGTACATCTTGACCCTTTTGATGGAGATTTTTAATGCGCACGATGTTGTAGTTTTGGAAACACCATAATAAAAGAGAAGAGCAGCCAAATATTTGTGGACGTATCCCAACAGGGGGTGAAATACGATAGATCATGCATTATGTGATTGAATATTGTGTATTTCCTTTACTGTTAATGATTAGATGTTAGACAAATTCATGAATGACTTAGTTAGATCTTCTATTTTACATGGATGAATAAGAATGACAAAATATTCAATATAAGATGAATGTTAGAGTAAAAAAATTAATATCACAGAGTGTAATCCCATATCCCCACTCATTTCTAGGCTTCAAGTACATGAGCATTACAACTACCCATAAGAACTATGTCGGGTGAGACTGTGCAGTGCATTTTGTGTGATGTGTTGCCTTCTGGTTTACCAGGAGGGTTGATATTTTTAGGGGGTTTTGTTTGAAACCATAGTAGATCCGAACCTCGGTTAGCCCAAGAATGGTAGTTAGAGGAAATAAACAACCAACAATAATGAATGGTTTATTATCCATGCTTTAGAAAATCCATCTCTCAATTTAATATCAATATAAGATCTGGTGAGTGTACTTTTTTTATAGTCACAAAGTAAAATGCGCATAAATGAATAAATAATGATACGTATATACTTGTAAGTGTATGTTGGAGTGTGATGAAGTTGAGTCGAGGAGTATTCAATCTTCCATGGAAACACCATGAAATTCATAGATAAACATAACAATGGAATGTTGATTACATTTACATAAATGATATTGTGTATTCTCGATGCAATATAAACAAACAATTGATTAAATGTGTGTTATCTAAAAAAAACAAATTGTGATTAGTAGAGACATTATCATAGATAGCTATAAGATACCATGTGGAAGATACTAAGAATCCTATGAATAAGTGTAACAACCCAGGTTTTGAACCCCCATTTTAAATAATGTATTGTTACAATCCTGAGAGGCCTGAGTGCCCAAACAATTATTTAAAGGGCTAGTATGCCCAAGAGATGTAATGCTTTGATCATTATTAATAATAAACACACCGCTGGCTACTAGAAAAACAAGGACTGGAGTTATAGGGGGATATGATTCCACAAGAGAGGGGGCTTGAGAGGCTAAATGTTTATTCCTATGTTAATTACCTTTTTTCCTAAAGGGGGGAATCAATTACATGAATTTCTTGGGGAGGCCAGGAGGTTCTTGATTTCCCCATGAACATACTTAAACCCGCCCCTAGTCTAATTATGGGGTTGGTCATTGGTTTTTCCACTCCATCACCTTTGCGTTACCTCATTCTTACCCCCACACACTCCCATGCACTTACCTACCTCCTCCATCCATCCTCACCTACATATCGGTCTCAGGAAGGGGGATCGAACTATGAAAGAATTAGCCACGGGATAGTTGGCTATAGTGGTCGCTAGTGTGATGTAGTTGTGCGTTGAGGCCTACATGTCTGAGATGCAATGACCTGTGTCTAGCATGGCTCACAGCTGGGAGTCCTGAGAGTTACAACATTCAGATTCTAGACCAGTTGCATTGGAGGCACAAATAAGGAGAAGGATTTCCTAAGGGACTGCATGGTAGAGAAAGGTGGAGGTTCATTCTCTCAGGTGGTGCAAGATGGGTAGAAGAGAGATAGGTACTTGGATTGTTGTGAGTGTTAGGAATCCCGTGAGTGCTTGAGAGATGAATTGTTTTGGAAGCCAAGTTCACTATGGAACCTTCCTTGTGGATTCATATCCCTGGCTCAAGGGTGACACTGCTGTTGATATTAAGAGCAGTAGTGTCTATGGTTGGGTGGAACCTCCTTGGTCTGCATCCAGTTGGTGTCATATTTCATAAAGATAAGTTCTCTCCATTGTGATATTATTATCTGTGTATGAATGTTTTTCCACTGTATATTTAATTATCATTAATTGAATCTTTAGAACATGCATGCTTGCTAGATATTAACGTGCATGTTCTTAATTCTCTTATCTTATGAATCTTTAATAAATAAATAAGGTATCGGTATGAGAAATAATTCCAAGGGTGGCCTTGCAGGTAGCATACCCCGACCTGTGGCTGGCGGGGTATGTTATAGATTGGTATCAGAGACTCAGGTTGAAACATTGGGTTGGTATGGGCTGGGTCTATTGGTCAGAGTCTCATGGTCGAGATCAAACTTTGATCGTGAAATTGAAAATCTCAGGAGGAATGGCGTTGCATAAGCTACTGCAGGAGACAAAATTTCATAGATTCTTTGTAAGGGTTCGAAGGATTGTGACTATTCCTTTTGGATTCGAGAGCGATCACCATTGTAGGATCAAGAGAGATCTAGGATTGTTAGATTAGAGGACAGGTGAATAGGGGTCATTAGATAAAAAGGAAGAAAGGTTAAGGTCACGATCGTCAGATCCCATTGGAGAGAGAGATCAACGACCAGCAAGAATTGTGGGGAACCAAGTTGCATGGGAGTTAATTTCCCAAGGCGGTCCCACAATCCAAACCATGGTTTCACCCAAGGGTTATGTGTCAACGTCAGGAGGATTGCGGGGCAAAAAGCGGGTTACTCCAAATTGCTGATGCATGCCCCACAAATTCAAATGCATGAAGTGATGTGACATGTTAGCGCTTCAACGATGAACCTCTAAAGAGCTGAAGTAGATGGGAATTGCTTATCTATAGGAGGACATGCATCCATCAATCATGTGCTTTGAATAAAACACTCTGGGAAAATGTGAGCGAGGAGGAGGTTTGAAGTTTGATACTTCCAAAACCCAAATATCTGAAAGGGTATCAGTTGTCAATCTACCAAGAGCCATGCGTCACCAGATCCAGGGCTTCGGATGAAAGCCAGTGGGGCCAGACAAGTTTTGAAAATTGATATTTCCAGAGTCTGGAGTCCCGAAGGAATCATATTCATTGATCTGTGGGAGACACATGATAGAATATTGCGAGATTTGGACAAAAACATTTTTTAAGGAAAAAGGTTAAAGTTTGAGATCTTCGAAGTCCGGAGCCCCGAAGTAAAACATAGCTATCAGATTGAGGAGGAGATGTGGAGAAGATCCATGAACTCTGGGTGAAGACCTGAACTAAATCTTAGTCATCCGATCCAGGAGGACATGTGGAAACATATTGGCTAGTTCTGGAATTCAGGGTTTGGGAGAATTGGAAGTGTGCTAGTATAAAAAATCCCGAAGTCTCGAAGCCTGAAGAGCCGAAGTGGTGGGGCATGATGATGTCACCTGGATACAATGTCGACACCAGAATTTTGAAGTGATGTGGCTTACAGACATCTCCTGGGATGACATGGACACATGGGATGTGTGCCACATGTCAGTAAGATTTGAGCATTTGGAATATTGAAAATTCGATTAGAATGTGACACATGTCACCTTCCTGATTGGGCCACATGCCCACTTCCATCATTTCACAATGTGGCGACAAATCATGCAATCTGGAGACTGGGCACTCCAGAGGGGAAAGATGTGATAGTTTTCATTGGTTCGGAAAATCCCTAAGCACCAAAGGTTGGAGAACATATCGACCGATGATTCCAAAAGACACATGTCGAAGGATCATTGACTTCAGGTGAAAGCACTCCAGGAGAAAGTGAAAGAGGGAAGTTTGAAACTTCTGAAACCTGAAGAGACAAAGAGATTCACATTCATAGATCTGTGGGAAGACACGCATCGACATATCATGAAATCCAGGTAAAAGAGTTCCAGGAGGAGGCAAGTGAGAAAATTTGAGACTCCTGAAGCATGAAGTCTAGAAGTGGATATCGATCGTTGATTGTGAAGGAGGACGAGGACCGTTGATCCGGTCTTGGCTGAAATTTATGAAGTCCCAAAGCTCTAGAAAAGTTCTTTTTCAGCTAAGATTGGGGTCATGGCCATGGTCATATGCATATTGAGAACTGAAGGATGGAGTGCTAAGGGACAAATTAGTTCTCTTAAAGACAGAAAGGTGGTAAGGAAGGATTTAGCCATGGTTTCTAGTCGTGGTCACCCAGGAAGGTGGTTTTAATGAAGTGTCTGCACAAGATGAAATTTTGTGTCATCCCAGGGATAACAAGACACCGTTATTTTTGGAGAATGGGGATATGACCTCCATGAACAAAAATAAAAGGAGAAAGAGACCTATAGCATGGTTTGGCAATTTTGTTTATCATATGCGCAATTCTAACAAAATGGTTGCTTGCACATTTTGCAGAATTAAGGGGCTTAAGCACATCAGTTTAGGATTCATATTGAGGAAATGGAAGAAGGCGAGGGAGCCTCTAGTCATGATAAGGAGGCTGAAGGCTAGAGTACCAGAGTTGGTAATGCAGACACAGAGTCTAATGGACGCAAGGGAAAAGGAGAGTAGGAAACATTAATAGAAACAATAATAAGCTTGAAGATGGAAGTGCATAGCTACAAAGTAAACAATGAGAGACTGATGAGAGAGAAAATTTAGATAATTTCTTGAGTGTTACAGAGCTTGAAATAGTTGTAGAGGAAAATGAAGAAGGGATTGAACTCAAGACAAAGAAGGTAGGTGTCATGAAAGGCGAAATGATTGTGGAAGAGCTAGTTATTCCAAAAGTGCTAGCAGAGGCCATGGACACCACTCACCTTCTTACTTAGAAAGAAAGATTTATGCATCAGGTGACCCTGTAAGAAGTCCAAAGGTGTCCCCTATCAGGAAACAAAGAAGGAAACAAGAGGTAGATAGTTTGCAAGGAGAGTTGAGGAATATCAAGCCACCTTGCCTCGATGGTGAAAGAGAAAGGGAAGATGATGTAAAATCATGGTTGCTTGGGATTCAGATATATTTTTCAGTTGCATAACTATCATCAAACCTGGAATCCAGGATTGGCACCTACCATTTACATGGGAAAGATGTAGTGTGGTGGGACCTACTGAAGCAAGTGGAGCATGTTAATGAAAGTAGGATCACTTGGAAACAGTTCAAGAAGTACTTCCAGAAGGAGTACCTATCAGAGAATTTCTATGACAAGAAAATACAGGAGTTCTTTGAACTCAGGTTGGGAAGCATGACTATGGAAGAGTACAATAAGAAGTTCTTGGGATTGTTAAAATATGTTAGGTTCATTGGTGATGAGAAAGTGAAAATACAGAGATTTCTAAGTGGATTGTCAACCTTTTATAAGGAAAATATCAAGTATGATGAACCCAATACCTTGATTGAGGCCATCAGGAAGGATAAATACCTATATGCAGAAGGCCAGGGAAGAGAATTCCTACAGAAATCTTGGAAGGACAAGAAAAATGTGAAGTCCAATCAGAGGAGGAAAGGATTCAAACATCCCTTCAATATGAATGAGCCTAATAGAAATCATCAAGATCAATATGCTAAGGGATATTTCAAGACCCTTGGGAAAAAGGGGAAGACCACCAATCCAATGTTGGGGATGCAAGGAAGATCACATGTACAAGGATTTCCCACACAGAAAAGACAGAGTGAATACTGTGCACAACATCCAAGAGGCTACAACAACCGAAGATATGGGAAGAATCTATGTAGCTTTAAATGATTGACAAGTAGAGTACCAATCCAATATGATCAAGGTGGAAGGTAAGATCATAAATCAACATGTTTCTATTTTGATTGATTCAGGAGCAATTCATTGCTACATTGATCCTAAGATAGTGGATAGATTACATTTGGAGAAAAGTAAACTTGTAAAAGCAAGTTTGGTTTAGTTAGCCACTGGAACCAAAAGAAGAATCCATGATATGGTCAGAAGTTGTTCCATAAGTCTTAATGGCGTGAATACTAGTACTGATCTAAATATCATACCATTGGGGTCTTATGATGTTTTGATTGGGATGGATTGGTTGGAAAATCATCATGTTGTCCTAGATTGTCATAACAAGACATTTACATGTCTTGATGGAAATGGAAAATAGAGCACTGTGAAAGGAGTTCCAAGACCCATCTTTATAAGGGAGATTTTGGCCTTACATCTAAAAAGATGTTTTAGAAAAGGATGTAAATTGTATGCAACTCATGTGAAGAGCCAGATAATACGAAGGGGCCAAGCCTTGAATATTTATAGGTACTACAGGAATTTAAGGATATATTCCAAGAAATACCCAGATTTACACCAAAAAGGGAGATAGATTTCTCAATTGATTTAGTGCCAGGAGTTGCCCCAGTGTCAAAAACAGCTTACAGAATGAGCACACTAGAGTTAAATGAATTACAAATGCAGTTGGAGGAATTTTTAAATAAAGGGTACATACATCCAAGTGTTTCACCTTGGGGAGCACCAGTACTTTTTGTCAAAAAGAAGGATGGAACCTTGAGGTTGTGTATTGATTTACGACAACTGAACAAGTACACTATAAATAACAAGTATCTGCTACCCCGAATTGATGACCTCTTTGATCAACTAAGAGGAGCAAGGATATTTTCAAAGATTGACCTGAGGGCAGGATACCATTAGGTAAGAATCAAGGAAGAAGACATTTGTAAGACAACCTTTAGGAATAGGTATGGGCATTATGAATTTGTAGTGGTGCCATTTGGACTGACCAATGCACCAATTGTTTTCATGTTCTTAATGAATGGCATATTCAAAACTTATTTGGACAACTTTGTCATAGTATTCATGAATGACATACTTATCTATTATAAGTATGAAGAGGAGAATGAACATCACTTAAGATTGGTATTGCAAGTACTGAGAGAACATCAGTTCTGTGCCGAGTTGAGTAAGTGTTATTTTGATCAAAAGTAGATCCATTACTTGAGACACATTATTTCAGAGCAGGGTATAACAGTAGATCCATAGAATATCAAAGCCATTTGAGGGTGACCAACCCCAGAAATGTGTCAAACGTAAGATATTTTATGGGATTAGCTGGCTACTATAGAAGGTTCATAGTAGGGTTCTCTAAGATTGATCATCCCATCACTTCTTTGCAAAAGAAGGGAACTAAATTTGAATGGACACTCAAGTGTGAAAATAATTTTAATTTGTTGAAGGAATTACTTACTAGTGCACCTATGTTAAAGATTGTTGACCCAAATGAAATTTTGTGGTATGTACAGATGCTTGTAAGGAAGGACTTCGGGTAGTCCTCACACAAAATGGACATGTCATTGGATATGAGTTCAGAAAGCTTAAGGAACATGAGAGGAACTATGCCATGCATGACTTGGAACTTGCTTCCATTGTTCAAACCTTGAGGATGTGGAGGAATTATCTCATGGGGAAGAAATTTGAATTAAGAATAGACCACATTGGTCTGAAGTATCTTTTTCAACAACTGCTTTGAATGCTAGGAAAACAAGATGGCTGGAATTTTTGAGTATGACTTCAATATCAAGCATATCAAGGGAAAGGAGAATAAATTTGTCGATGCACTTAGTAGGAGAGTCCATATCATGCATGATATTGATGTCAGTATGCATCAGTCAGACTTGAACAACAGAATTTTAGATGGTCTTGTTACAGATCAACATTACCTACTGGTAAAGGAAAACTTACATCAAGGAGATGTACAACAGAAAATAAAGGAGTATGATATAAAGTAAGATGGAATACTCATGCATAAAAATAGAATCTATGTTCCTAGTTCCGAAGAACTTAGGAATGTGGTACTGAAGGAAATGCATGATGTTCCTTATGTTGGACATCCCGGTTACCAGAAAAAAATTACTGTAGTAAGAAGTCAGTTCTTTTGGCCAGGAATGAAGAAGGATGTTGTTGATTACATCACTCAATGTATGGAATGTCAGAAGGTGAAGGCTGAGCATAGGCACCCAATGGGTTTGATACAACCATTTCCATTTCCATAGAATAAATGGGAAGTGATCACCATCGATTTCATCATAGGATTACCCAGAACAAATAGGCAACATTATTCAATCATGGTGGTGATTTAAAAATTAACAAAGGTTGCTCATTCTGTGCCTATGAAGACAATGCATACAACGGCTAATATTGCAGAAATTTTCATGAAGGAAATTGCTAGGTTGCATGGGATACCTAGAACAATTGTCTCAAAAAAAGATACAAAGTTTACCTCCAGCTTCTGGAGGGGATTGTTTAAAGGATTTGGCACAAATCTAAATTTTAGCACAACATATCACCCCCAGACAAATGGGAAAATAGAGAGAGTCATTCAAATAATTGAAGACATGTTGAGAATGTGTGTGATGGATAAGCCATCTAAGTGGGAAGATTACTTACACTTGGTTGAGTTTTCATATACCAATGGGTATCAAGATTCATTGAGAATGAGCCCATTTGAATCCTTGTATTGTAGGAAATGCAATACTCCAGTGAGTTGGGACAACCCAACAGATAGAGTGGTACTTAGGCCGGAGTTTCTCAAGGACATGGAAGACCGGGTGGTCAAGATTAAGAAGAATTTAAAGGTAGCTCAGGATAGACAAAAAATTTATACAGATAAGAATAGGACAGCTAGAGAATTCAAAGTAGGGGAGCATGCACTTTTGAAAGTGAAGCCCAAGAAAATATCTTTGAAATTGGGTAGTTGTATAAAGATGGAAGCTAGCTTTTGTGGTCCATTTGAAATATTGGACATAATAGGGCCAGTTGCATACATGCTTGCATTACCTGCTTCAATGAATGTGCATAATGTATTTCATGTATATTTACTAAATAAATATGTACATGATCCTAACCATGTTATTTATTGGTATCTGATTCAGGTAGAGACGGAGGGAGACTTCCAGGTTCAACCAGCACGGGTATTGAATAAATTTGAGATTTTGATCTCCATTTTGTGTATGCACTAAGGATAGTGCCACAATAAGGGGGAGGGGATGTAACACCCCATGTTTTGAACCCCTATTTTTAAATAATGTATTGTTACAATGTTGAGAGGCCCGAGTGCGCAAACAATTATTTAAAGGGCCAGTATGCCCAAGAAATGTAATGCTTTGATCATTATTAATAATAAACACATCACTGGCTACTAGACATACAAGGAATAGAGTTATAGGGGGCTATGATTCCCCAAGAGAGGGGGATTGAGAGGATAAATGTTTATTCCTATGTTAATTACCTTTTTTCCTAAAGGGGGAATCAGTTACGTGAACTTCTTGGGGATTCTAGGAGGTTCTTGATTTCCCCACAAACATACTTAAACCCGCCCATGGTCCGATTGTGGGGTTGGTCATTATATTATCCACTATGTCACCTTTGTTTTACCTCATTCTTACCCTCACACACTCTCATTCACTTACCTACCTCCTCCATCCATTCTCACCTGCATATCGATCTCGAGAAGGGGGACCGAACTGCAAAAGAATTAGCCATAGGATAGTTGGTTGTAGTGGTTGCTGGTGTGATCTAGTCATGCCTTGAGGCCTTCATGTATGAGATGCAGTGGCCTTTGTCCATCATGGCTCATGTATGTGAGTCCTGAGAGTTCCAGCATTGAGATTCTGGACCAGTTGCACTGGAGGCCCGAATAAGGAGAAGGATTTCCTGAGGGACTGCGTGGCAAAGAAAGGTGGAGGTCCATTCTCTCGGGTGGTGCAAGATGGCTAGAAGAGAGCTGGGTACTTGGATTGTTGTGAGTGTTGGGAAGCCTGTGAGATCTTGAGAGATGACTAGTTTGGGAATCCAATTTCACTCTGGAACTATCCTTGTGGATTCATAGCCCTAACTCAAGGGTGAATTTGTTGTTGAGACTTGGAGCAGTAGTGTCTATGGTTGGGTGGAACGTCCTTGGTCCACATACAATTGGTGTCATCTTTCATAAAGATAAGTGCTCTCCGTTGTGATATTATTATCTATGTATGAATGTTTTTTCATTGTATATTTAATTATCATTAATTGAATCTTTAGAACATGCATGCTTTCTGGATATTACTGTGCATGTTCTTAATTCTCTTATCTTATGCATCTTTAATAAATAAAGAAGGTATCGGTATGAGAAAGAATTCCAAGGGTGGGCTTGCAGGTAGCATACCCCGACCTGTGGATGGTGGGGTATGTTACAATAAGTTGATGCGTGTTGATTAATAATTTAGAAAAATGTGAGTCTTTAGAAATTATATGGAACTAGAGAAGGAAGACAACCATGATGGTGTTTGGTCCATGTATTTTGACGATGCTCAATCTAGGAGAGGAGCGAGAGCTAGGATTATTTTTTTGTGTCCCTCATAGGCATTGGCGATATTTTATTATATATTTTCAAGTTTCATTGTAATAATAACATTGTCAAATAAATATCCTTGATTCTAGGATTATAATTGGCCTGGGACATGGGAATTAAGTGTTTAAATATAATCAAGGATTCTGATCTTGTTTCTTATAAAGTAAAGAAAGGGTTTGTCACAAATAATGATAAAATTAAAGGTATAGAAATGTAGTGTTGGACACCATTGAACTCTTTGGATATTTTTTAGTCAAAGTAGTTCTGAGAGAGAAAAAAAAACTGGTGATGCATTGGAAATAGTAGCATCCACTTTGCAACCATGCACGGAGTTGGTCACTAGTGAGTGTAAAATGGAAATAGTTTTCATACCAACCATTCCCATTGATTTCGTACATTTCCAATTTTTCATGATGATGCTAAAACTATCCATTTTTTGAATAACTTGAAAGATTTTTCGAAAACCAAGTTAATTGCCAAGGAGTAACAGAGAGTCAAGGGTCATGTATTAAAGAATTTCCAAACATTTCAATTCCAAAAGGATTACTTCCCTTGGAGAGAATATTTGATAGACATGGCATGTTCAAAGTGAATAAGGTTAATGATCAATCCAAAGAATCTTTTGAGATCAATAGTGGTTCATCATCTAGTCCTAGGATGATTGGAATAGGAAAGAACACTACTCTTGAAGAAACAAGAGATATTGAAAATTTGATCTATGAATACAAAGTTGTTCTTATTATTATTATGATTTAACAGATTATGAGGGATATATAATCCAACATACCATTCCATTAAAACAATGTGTGCAACCATTTAGATGAAATAAAAGACATATAAACCCTAAGTTAGCCACCTTGATCCAAAAGGAACTGTAGAATATGCTTGATGCAAATATCATATTCCCCCATTAGAAATTCCTCTTGGGTGTCCAACTTGGTTGTATTTTGGAAGAAGAATGGTGATATTTGATTTTCTGTCGACTTTAGGAACCTCAATCAACTTTCTCTCAAAGATAATTACCCTTTTCCTAATATGGAAAATATGTTGCAAAGAGTCACTTGGGATGGAATTCTTTCCATGTCGGATGGTTTCTCATGATATAACCATGTTTTGGTCAAAGAATAAAGCCAACTTAATATAGAATCGAACACGATGTGGGGAACTTACAAGTAATTGAGAATGCCCTTCAGTATTTTAAATGTTGGATAACCTTTCAGAGGGATTTGGATTTGAATTTTAGAGACTCGGTTAGAAATATAATTTAAATTTACCAACATGACTTGAATATGGTATCCAAAGAAATTAATGAACATGTGCATCATCTAAAGAAAGTGTTTGAATGTTGTAGGAATTGTGGAATCTCACTAAATTCTAAAAGTTCGACCCATTTGGTGTGGACAAAGGAAAATTGTTGGCTCATATTGTGTCTAAAGATGGTATTTGTATTTATCTAACAATATTTGATTCCATTATGAATATCCCTTACCCAAATAATAGAAAATATTTACAATCATTCTTTCGTAAAAACAACTTTATAAGAAGATTAAATCATATTTTTTCTAAGACTATCAAACCAAAGAATGATCTATTGAATGATCTATCAATTTATATATTCTCTTCATATGAGGGAATAAATCCATTTCTACATCCCCTATATAGAAGGGACAATAAGTAACATCATGAGTACGAATAAATCCATAGTGTGATCATTATTAATTTTTCAATTATTTTATTCATTAATAATAATAATAATAATGATAATAATAATTTTACTAAAAATATCATACAAAATTAAGAGAAATCACATATTTTTAATTTTTATATTATATTTATCTTATGATTTTAAAATCATTAAAATTACTCTTATGATTGATTCAAAATATTTAATGTGGGTTAATATATTATTGATATTTCTATATAAAAAATATTTTTTTTCTTTCCAAGGAAAAAAATATTTTTTTATTAATATAATAAAAATGCATTTTTAGTGCCCATGGAATTCATATGTATTGTTAATCCCTTTACATGGCATTCTTATATTTTATCCATCATCACAAAAAAATGGAAGTTGTCCTTGTTTAGTTACATTGGTATCCTCTTCAAAGAGAACAGAGATGGAGTTAGAAAAACGTACAATAACAATTCATCCAAAGATCTGTGAAAGTCCATAATTATATAAAAACTGAGATAGAAACTATAGTGGTTAAATTCAGGTCCATGGTTCATGAATATATTCTATAGTATGTGTAATATGGATTATTAAAATAATCTAGGTTCCTCTTTACAAATCAACTCTATCTTTCAAGAGAACATATGTAACACTATTCATGTCCTTGTAACTACGAAACATATATGTATATGAGAAAGATTTCAGTAGATTTAGAAATTCATCATAAAAGGGTCATAATGTGAAATTCCCAAGAACAATTTATTTGTGCATTGATTGATCTGAATTATTTTCAACACGAAATGAGAGTGGAGATATAATAAAGAAAAGTACAGAGATATCTCAGATATCCAATAATATAATCAGAAATATATCAAATATGAAACCATAAACACAGAGATATAGTAATACACAATTTCTCTTAAGGAGTGAAATGTACAAAACTATAGAAATACAAAGTGAAAGACTCGCTAGAATGGTGGCATCTTATCTCTGAGAAGAGATGTGACAACTACTCACATTCGCAAGAAGATGATTACAATGAGTCTCTAAAGTCATTTTTGACATAAATAAAATCTAAAACCCTAACCCCGGAAGATGAAAAGCCAACAATTTTGTGGACCTCATTTTGTGTAGTTTGGTGTATCAACTTCCCGGTGGCATAACTTTGGCATACGATCTTCGTTTGGGACGCACGATAGCTCGTTGGAAAGGTATCATCGTGAAAATTCATTTTGGGGGCTAAATCAAATCCTTTAGATATAATTGAGGTGTGCTATCATGAAAAAACTTCATTTAGGCCCTCAAAATGGCCCCATAAGTTTTGGAATCGAAAAATGTCTAAAAATAGTAAATTGCCACAAGACTATTTTGATCCAGTTGGAATAGGTGGGTGGCCATAGATATCCACCTAGATTAATCCTCCATCCTTAGGAAGCAATGGTATCCATTTCATTGAGTTCCCTGGGGAGAGGGAAAAGTGTTTGTTGAATATGCATCTTGATGAGTTACTTGCCTTGCTAGAGAAGTTGTGTTTCTTGGATTGTTGAAGGTTGTCACGAACCTGTGGATGGAAGGGTTGGAACTTTTTAACTAGTCTGGATATGTGAGATGACTATGTGAAGAAAGAATCCTTTCACTTTTTTTCAATATTGTTGACCTTCTTCTACTAGACAAAAGGTGCTTGGATTGAGGCCACATTGGTTTTGAAGTTCTTTTGTTCACCTTTTGAAAAGAATGTGAAGAAGTTGAATTTTGTAGTATGAGATACTACCTTGTGTCATTGTTTAGGTGGGAGAGTAGTTGGAGCTAACTCTTTTATCCTATAGAGATGACCCCCGAGAATAAAAATGACACTATGGGGTTGAGACTCATAAATAGCATGGCACTTCCACATATATGGTTGGCGCAACAGAACATCACAGACATACAGTAGGGAAACATCACATAATACCTCATCCTTGAAGGGATGGATGTTTTATGAAAATCGACACTGATGGATGACACATATATATCATCCCTATTGAATCCACCAAATGTTTAATGGATGTGGGTGTGGTGTTGTCGATAATCCCAACTGTTTAACTACCTATGCTAAGATGAGGCTCTTCTCACTTCCTCTATCAGCAATGAGATGAAATGGGGTCCCCTTAACCCACATATGTGAATGAAAGAGGTGCTCCCCCTCTTCAGGATCTATTGGATCATCTGGTTGAATTGTTGTGGTTGTGACATTAGTAGTGGGATCTGCGTCAATGATCTGTCTTCTACCGGTATTTTTTGAATCAAATTCTGAATCAGGGGTCGACTCCTTGTCTTTGATGTCAACCACCAATGACTTTTTTGAGAAACATTCATTGGTGTTGTGCCAGGGGATTTTGTGGAAATTTCACCATTTTCCAATGTCCTTCTTCATATTTTTGTTACCCTTCTTTTCTTCTAGCTTGGAATGGTTTTTTGAAGGCTAGTTGTTAGGGTCGTCTTTACCATACTTTTTTTTTTGTGGATTTGTAGACCTGAATTCCTGCTTGTTCTAGTGCTTAAACTTTTACTTGATTTTAATAGCATATCGATAAGCATCACCCAGGGACAATATGTCCAAAAAATCCATTTTAGTTTGGATGTATTTGTGTAGAGCCCTAAAGTATTTCAGAACCAAATGTCTCTCAGAATCTTTGATACCTAGATTGGTGCAGAAGGTATGGAAGGTATTGGTGAAACATGAAACTGTTTGGCCCCTCTCTTGACACAGTGTGGGCCATCTCATGTATTGATCATCGTAGTTACCAACATGGTAATATTGTTCCTTGACCGCATCCACAAAAAAATCCCAATTGGGCTCGTCCCCATATATTCCAGACTCCTCTGTGGGACTTTTCTCCCAGTAAGTTTCCCACTAATGTTTGACATGGGAGAGATCCTTAAAGAGTGTGAGGGTAATCTTTTCCCTGTTGGAGAAATTGTAAATAGAGAAATAACCTTCTAGAAGATTTAACCATTTTTCTAGGGAATTTCCATCTATCTGTCCTTAAAATATGAGTATATCAAAATTAAATTGTACCTTGAAAGGTGAGGTTCCTCTAAACTGGTTTCTTGATGAAGATGCATCATTTTTTATCGGTAGGCATTGAAGGATGTGGGAAAAAATATCCATCATTTGGTCCATATGTCGTGTGAGAGATTTCTCAAGCAATAGATTAATAGAATCGTCCACTCTAGCATTTTTATTTTGTTCTTCCATGGAGGGTTTCTTGGGCATGTGAGAGTTATTTTACTCAAGATATACAAGATTGATACCCAAATTTCTATACTCGAACCTTGTCAGGGATATGCACTGAAAAAACGATCAAGAACAACCTGCTCTGATACTACTGATCCAGATTATTTTCGACACAAAATGAGAGTGGAGATATAATAAACAAAAGTACATAGATATATCAGATATCCAATAATATAATTCTAAATATATCATATATGAAACCATAAACACAGAGATACAATAATACACAATTTCTATTAATGAGCGAAATGTAGAAAATTGTAGAAATACATAGTGAAAGACTCGCTAGAATGGTGGAAGCTTATATCTGAGAAGATATGTGATGGATACTCACATTCAAAATAAGATGATTAAAATTAGGCTCTAAATTCCTTTTTAACATAAAGAAAATCCAAAACCCTAACCCCAGAAGATGAAAATCCAACAGTTTTGTGGACCCTGTTTTGGGTAGTTTGGTGTATCAACTTCCCGTGGGCGTAACTTTGGCATACCATATCCGTTTGGGGTGAATGATAGCTCATTGGAAAGGTATCATCGAGGATATTCATTTTTTGGGATCAATTAGAGTCTTTGGCTATCACTGAGGTGTTATATCCTGAAAATACTTCATTTAGGTCCTCAAAATGGCCCCAGAAGTTTAGGAATAGAAAAACTACTAAAAATAGTAAATTGCCACAAGATTTTTTTGAGCCATATGGAATAGGTGGGTGGCCACTGATATCCACCTGGATCATCAATTTTATATCTAGATTTAAATTTAAAAAATTTGTAATTGGGATACACCAAATTGTTTTGCTAATTTTAGGACTAGTTTTAAATCCATGAATTTATAGAAGCTAGTAGGTTATTGGATAATTATATATTTAAAATAAATATTATGATTTTAAGATAGATATATAATACCTATTGAACCTCCTTTAGAATTTTTCCCCTACAATTCACCATCAAAAAATCCCCATCAAATATCCTTATCTATTGGCACTCCACCTAGAGTACAAGAGATTGAGTTTTACCGCACCTATGTGTAGGCATTTAAAATAATCAAGGAATGTACAAAACATTTGAGGGGAATTGTCTCTTTGTCTTCAAACCATATTAGATTTCTAGGAAACCATACATGCTAAACTATGTTAAGTGGAAGTTCTCTAATCTTGGAAGTATCCTCTTTGTTATATTATGTTCTAAAGGCTTTTTCAAATCTTCCTCCTTCCCAAAGATTCTCAATCCTTGTTAATATTTCCACATTTTTTCATACCTCCTTAGAGAATAGACATTCCATCATGATATGAAATATAGTTTCTTTTTCTTGGTGACATCAACAACACTATTTTGGCCCTATAAAATTCCTCTTTTGTAGAAAACCCCATGTGGGAGGCTTGTTCTGTAAGCTCATCCATGTAAAAATATTGTTTTTAGATGGGAATTTTAATTTGCATATAATTTTCAACAAATTTTTGGTCTTCTCTTCCTTCTTCATATAGTGCTTTATAGCTTATTATGGGAGAATATTATCTAGCTATATTCAATGACCAAAATAGTTGATGCTCTTATTCCTTAAGCATAACATTGATACCTAACATGATATCTATGTATCTTTTCCATTCCTATGCATGCTCTACACACAAATCAATGTATTTCCATGATAACCACTATTGTTGCCAAGTATTGGACCTTGGCTAATATGAAAATTGTATAATATTAAAGTTGTTGATTAAGGTTGGTTGTCATTGATGTCAACCCTTAAAGAAAGCCCTACGGCACAAAGGTTGGGTAATGGACCCAAGATTGTTTGACATAAATATGACTCGTTATTGTCTTTTCATGGTTGATAATAAGTACAAATGGATGAAATCCAAAGAGGTCCCCTTATAGTGAAATCCCTTAGGGGAAGATGCTTTGCGGAATGAGTTATCCTAGAAGTATGGTTGGAGAACCCATGCTTATTTGTGGAATAATGAGGTGAAGGTCAATGAAATTTTCATTGAAACTATTCTATATGGATATTTTTTGTCATGCCATTTCTGGTGGTATGTGGAATGTCACATAAATCCTCACGGTTAGAGAGTTATGGCCTTATGAAGTTGGAGGACCCTCTTATGTCATCTAGAAGCCCCAAAATGTCAAAGTAGTCAAAGTGGTTTAAGAGATTTTAGAAGGTAAATAATAAATTGAATTGATGAGTGTACTATAATTCAAAGTGAATACAAAATAAATTATTTAAGTAATAAATTTAATGGAGAAATTAGAAGTGGGTTAACCCTAAAATAAGGAAAGTGGGCAAAGTGACCTAGAAGATGTTTTAAAGGAAGCTACTTGGAGAGTATAAATAAGAGGCCAGTCTCTCTCATTTTAGACACACTTGATCATATTGAATACCTATAGGTTTCTAAGGTAAACAAAGGATTTCTAAGGGAATATGAAGAAAAGAAGGCTAGAATTCAAGGAAGGATAAATTCTTTTGATGATGCTTTCTAAGGTATATTATTTACAGGTCATCTCACCATTTTCATAATAAAAAAAATTCTGGAATGATTCAAACCGTAAAATTGTTATTCCACTGAGGAAACATATCCAAGTATCTGTGGTAAAAATGTAAGCTTGTGGGTCGTTGTATTTTTGGAGTTACAATCTATGGAAAATAAGGTTTGTGGCTAGTCCTGAAACTAGTCAAAAACAAGTGTTTCAGGTAAAAACATCATAACTTCTTCATAACAGATCCAAATTAAGTAAGACCAAATGTTTTGGTTATATTATAGTCTGTAGTATTTTTTGTACCAGTTTCAGATCTATTCAAGATATATTCCTGACGGGGCACGCTTTACAAGGTCGCTCTCTAGAATAATCCAAAATTCAACAAGGTATGCCATTTTTGCTAAAACTACTTTTATGAGAGGTTACAAGTAGTGAAACCTGGAGGAATTGTATAAAACACACTGAATAACATGATGTATCAGTTTCATATATTTATTCATTATAGGTACAAATTTATGATTATTTCAAGTTAGGGTTGTTGACTAATCCAAAAATAGTCATGTGAGACTAAAGAAAAGTTTGATGTAAATGCTAGTCTCTTGTTGTTTAAAGTTAAGGAAGGTTTGCATATATGTGATCATATAAAATAGTTCTATTACAGAGTTATAAATTATATTTGGATGATGAAATTGATGAGGTCATTTGGTTGAGGTACAAGTTGGGTACATGGTTGAGACAAGTAGTTGTTGAGTTGGCACATACATGAGGTGTATAGTTGATGATGTTGGTACATATTGATGAGTCATAGTTGATGAGTAGTTGACACATGATTGGTACATACTTGGTACATGGTTGGTTTCTCTTGTTTATGGTACAGGTTGATGCACTTGTTTATGGTACAGGTTGATTACATGTTGAGGTACAGGTTGATGCATGGTTTATGGATGGTTTAAGTTTATTGGTATAGGTTTACATCGGTATATCTCACAGTGATAGTGTGACAGTGGTTCCATCATTCTACTTCTACTTCATGGCGGTTGGACGGGGCAAGGATAGGTGGTTGTAGCAACCTTTCAGTTGTAATTGGAGAACATAAGGGGTTGTAGCCTCATTTTGGTTGTCGCTAGAGAATTGGGGAGTTGCAGCTTCCCTCAAGTTCTATCCTAACAAACTAGGGGGTTAGAGCCTCCTTCCAGTTGCAGCTGGAAAACAAAGGAACTTGGTGCTTCCAATGAATGTAATTCTTCAAGACATATAAAAAAAACATTATGTTGTTTTCTCCTGATTTGGGTTTCCACGTAAAACACTGGTGTGTTGTGTATGTGTGTGATTGTTCATTTCTTATTGTTCATTATTTGATAATAGTTCTACATTGATTTAACACTTGGATTATTTGAAGAAAAATGATTATAATTACGCTATTATTGATTCACCCCCCTTCTCAGTAATCCAACAATTTCTATCAGAGCGGGTTCCTTTAGAAATCAGTTTAACCACTGAAAGGTATATCATGGAGAGTACCAACTTGTATAAAAATGGAATACCACAGTTTGATGGACAAAAGTATGCTTTTTGGAGCATAAGGATGAAGACATATACACAGGACATGTATTTCAAGTTTTTCAATCAATTGTAGATGGATACATAGCACCAGTAGTTCCACCAACAAATGACAAAGTAGTGAAACTCGGTGAAAATAATTCCAAAGCCAAAAATGCACTTTTGAATGGTCTAAGTGATACGATATTCACCAAAGTTTCACATTGTAAATCCGCTAAAGAGATTTGGGACAAGCTTCAAAATATTTATGAAGGAGATACAAAAGTAAAAGCAGTAAAGCTTCAAACTTATAGAGGTCAGTTCGAACAACTAAAAATGAAGGAAGATGAGAATATTGCAGCCTACTTATTACGAGTCGATGAAACAATGAATGCAATCATAGGAATGGGAGAAGAAATCGAAGAATCTGTAATTGTTCAAAAAATACTAAGATCTCTTCCTATGCGATTTAACCCTAAGATATCATCACTAGAAGAAAGATAATATCTAAACTCAATAAGCATGGATGAACTGCATGGAATCTTCACAACATATGAAATGAAAACTAAACAGGAAAATCCAGATGTAAAAGAAGAAGCCTTCAAACCATCAAAAAGATCAAAGCAAAAGAAAAAGGAACAAGAAGAATATAGAAGCACCAGTGACGTCTCAGAAGATGATGAAGAAGTGGGCAACTTCGTCAAAAGGATGAACAAGGGAACTGAACGTAGGAATAGAGGTAAGATTCCTTTAATTTGTTTTAATTGTGATGGTATTGGTCATTTTGCTAACAAATGTCCTCATAAGAAAAAGAGAAACGATGAAGGTTACTCAAAAGGAAAATACACATACAAAGTCAAAAAAACTACAAAGAAAGTTTTCAAGAAAATCTTATGCACCAAAGAAGAAATCTCATCATCATATGAAGATGAAGTCAATGACAGTGAGACAAGATGAGTTCTATTCATGGTAGTAAACGACTCTAACAAATAAGACTCTGAAGAAGAATATGAAGAAGCCGAAGACGAATATGAAGAAGTCGAAGAAGAAATTGAAGAAGAAGAAGTTGACTATCAAGAAGAATTAATGTGTTCCATAGAATTTATCAGAAGAGAAAATAAAAAAAACAAGAAACTACAAGCATAACTAGACAAGAAAAAGGATACTCGAGAACTAGAACAAATGATCACAAAATTGAAGGCTCAAATAGAAGAAGATAAAAGAATTGATGAAGCACTCAAAGAAAATATATAAGAAAAGGACATGATCATTGGAAACTTGGAAGTAGATATTGTCACACTAAGAAAGGATATTCAAAAGAAAAATATCCAAAATAGCTTAAAAGTTATGGATGACATTATTAGTAGTCAAAAATTTCATCTTGACAAGTCTGGACTTGGATACAATCAGACAGAAAAGGGATCAAGATCCAAAACAATAGAGCAAGAAACATATCCAAAAATTTATGAAGAAACAATCAAAGGGGATAGGAAGATATACAAGGAATATTACTGGGACACTCCTCCACCAAGAATATTCAGATTTTAGAATCAACAACAAACAGATAGGCCTCAAGAAGAACAAGGATTCATAAGAGCACCTCCTTTCAGAATATCTTCAACTCCCAGGTATCAAACTATATTTTTTGGTTTATGTTATGCATGTAATAATTTTGGACATAAAGTTGTGAATTGCAGAGCTAACAACATGAACAATAACAAATTTGAGAGTCATACACAAATGGTTTATGTTGATACTAAGCGGGGGGTGAATCAGTATCAAGTACAATTTAAAACTTTTTTCAACTTATACTTAAACCATTCAACTATATCCAATGATCAATGAACAATAGTATAAGAGTTACACCAATACACCATAATACACCATGCATAATATATGATAAATAATCAATAGTTTATTGTTCAAGGGAAGTAATGACTTCCAAAGGTAGCTACAGCTTCCAAGTGTAGAGGGAGGGATAAACCTCCAAGAGGAAGATAAAATACTCCAATATCAAGAGAGAGTTGAAATCTCCATCCTTGCCCCTTCCTTCCACCCAAGAATATATGAGAGATATTAAAACTTTACATTAAATCATCGCCATCAACCAATCATCACATAGAACCTGATAATGCTTCCTGAGACTTCTTCAATTTCTACAATTCTTCAATTCTTGATCCTGTAGATAATATTACTCAATGTATTCTATGAAACTCCTCCAATTTTCACTCCTTGAATCCTCCCCAAAAAGAGGTTATAGAAAGAATGGTAAACTTTATTAAATTTTGGTCTGTTCAGAAGACCCAACTTGTACAGAATGCCCCACACTCAATATTTAACATTTGATTCTAAAAATCACACACAAGAAACTAAATTCTATAATATTTCCAATGGAAGTGGTCCCACATCATTTTTATTTTGTATGAAAAAGTTATGATTGTTTTACCCGGAACACCTATTTATTGACTAGCTTCAGGACTTGTCACAAACCCTATCTTCCATAGAGTGTATCTCTATAATTATAGTGAATCAAGAGATGAAATTTTTACCAGAGGTACCTTGATATGTATTCTCAATACCATAGTGATTTCACCATATGACTCATTCTAGAAAAAAAAGTTATAGAAAAAATGGTAAGATGACCTAAAAATAACATACCTTAGAACACATCACCAAAAGACTTCATCCTCCCTTGAAATCCGGACTTCTTATCTTCTTTTTACCTCTAAAATTTGACTTGTATCAAATGAATGTATAATGATATTTATTTATACAATTTACATCACTTCCTTTTAACATTAGGGCCAACTTGACACTTTCTTATTTTGTAATTCTTTTCCTTAATTATTTTCAGGGCCTACATGTACTTCCTTCTTCAATTCACTTTGCAATCTTCAAAAATTTATTTCTCCTCAACCATGAGGATCCACGTGACGTGCCACATACCACCGAAAACAACATGATGTATACTTTCCATTCATGGGTGTTGTATATGCATGTGCATTTTCCTTCATGTCCAGATACCTTTGTCAATCTTGCGGTCCAAAACTCATGACCATGGTTGACATCAATGACAACAACCGATCTTCCAACAATCTCCCCCTTTGTCATTGATGGAAACACTCATTCTCCCCCTATCATCATGATCCAAATCTCTCTCCCCCTTTTACATCAATGGCAAAGGTTAGGGATTCTCCCCCTGAGTTTAATGGAAAAATGTAACTCTCTTCTTTGGGGTTGCTCCCCCTAAACATGTGGCACTCAATAATACTTCACCCTTATTTTTGGTCTTTGAGACATTTTCTTCCTTAGAATCCTTTTGTGTGGCTTATGTCTTCTCTCTCTTCTTCATGTCTAGGATGTATATTTTGTTCGGTCTTCTTGTTGCAGTTGCAACCGATATTCCTGAGTTATTTTCTCTGATTTTACATTTTTGGGAATCAAATGTAAGAGTGTATCCTTGATCACACATTTTACTAACACTGAGTAGATTATGATTTAAGTCTTCAACCAATAGACCATTCTTTTCTTTTACATTTTTTCTTCTAAGATTTACTACACCTTCTCCAAGTATTTTGGCAGATGAGTCATCTCCAAATGCAGCATCACCACCCTTTCTCTTCAAGATGATGAATTTGTCTTGATCCCCGGTCATGTGTGAAGAACATCCACTGTCTATGTACCATTCATATTCTTCTTTACATTCTTCAACAGTCAATGCTATTCGAAAATCTTCATTGTTTGGAATCTCTTTCCTTCTCCATACTGTGGTTGGCATAGGGACATCTTCATTCATATATCTACAATCCCATGCTTTGTGACCAAGATAATTTCATTTGTAGCATACAATATTTTTGTCCATCAACAGGTAAAATGAATTATAACTTATGTTGACAAATCCACGATTATTTCCATATCTTCTGTTTACACCATTCATGTTTTTTGCGTATTTGTTCCTTTCATTGATTCTGCAATTAATTGCCTTATGTCCAAAATTTTTGCAAGTATAACAATGACCAAGAAAGAAATTTTGATACCTTGGAGTAAGTGGGATTCTTTGTGATGTAGTCCATCTGGGTTCATGATCTATTCTT